>CM067479.1:37329190-37355360 GCA_034552555.1 Semaprochilodus insignis
TGTAATTTTATATATATATATATATATATATATATATATATATATATATGTGTGTGTGTGTGTGTGTGTGTGTGTGTGTGTGTGTGTGCCCAACAACAGCAAACAGCTCCACAAACCACCACATTCATTGCGAGGGACCATGGGGGGCACTGTCGTCTTTAAACTGCGTGGATTCTTTAATTATACATATCATCGCCGTTGAATTACTTTTTTAACTAGTTCTAGTTTCCTGCATAATATCAGCTCTTCAGCGCTGTTCTTTACAGTGTGTACAAAGTTTATGCTGACTGGAGCAATAGAAATGCTTCAAACTGCTTCAAATAAAATCTCTATACAATAACTTACATTGAAAGTAAAAAAAAGTTTTTGCCATGTACATGTGTGTGTATGTATGTGCACTATATTAATAATTCATTCACAGTTCAGTCCAGCGCTCCCTCTGCTGCACTGTCTAACTTACATATATTATAATGCTGTAAAAGCATAAAATGAGTGTGGCCGGCTTTGTGCCTTTAATTGCAAAATGGCTACAAATCTAGTCGCACCACCAGCATCAGCAGCACTAGCCCCTACCAACAAAACAAACCAAAAGGCTGGACGATCTTGTTTTACAGGGACATAGCAATTTCGCATTTTTAATTGTTGATTGTTGTAAATGTAATTAATATTACATCATGCAAATATGTACAGTTCATATATACCACCACTGCCTATTTACAATTGTCAACAGAACACTTTTTACGTAGACTAAACGACAAAGCTCCAGTTGACGCTTTATAAATAATAACGTGTTTCCACGTACAAAAAAGAAAAAAAGTGAACTGAAATTTGATTCACTGACAGATAAAAAAAATATCTCCAGCGACACAATAACTTATCAATAGTATCCTGCACGAGTGATATATGCACGGTTCGGTACCCCCTTGGAGTGGTTGGAGGGCGCCAAAGATCTCGGAGAGGCCTTCACGAAAAGCTGAAGTTCGCCGACAGCTCGCGAATGCGGTTTTCCCGAGTCATTTTCTTTAGTTTCATGCGGCGGTTCTGGAACCAGATTTTCACTTGTCTGTCCGTTAAGTGAACGCTGCGGCTGATCTCCAGGCGACGCTCCCGGGTCAGGTACATGTTGAAGAGGAACTCTTTCTCCAGCTCCAGGGTCTGGTGCTTGGTGTAGGGGCAGCGCTTCTTGCGACCACTCTTCGCAGTCAACCAGTTTGCCGTGTTCTCACTTTTAGATTCTTCTGCTGAGAAAACAAAGAACAATAAAGTGGAGCAAAAAGCATGAGCTCAACCTACATCAAATAACCCACGAGTAACGTCTATCGGGTAACGGTAATGAGGATTTGAACGAGGAGCGCGTCTCTGGGATTTCATTGTCAAGCACAAGGCTATTTAAATAACTCCAACCAGAAAGAAAAAAAAGTAAATAATTAATAAGCACGTGATTAAATTGGCTTTGTTTGAGCTCAATTTTCCAGCTGAGTTAAATATATTTTCTAGCCATAACCATAAGACTGAACATTATAAGGAGAGATCATTAGACAATTAGATTGTTGATAATTAGCCAGTGCTATATTTTGCATTGTGTATGAATGGGTTCCGTAGCCTGTAGGCTGACTAACAAACACAGATCTACTTAAGAATTAAAATGAGCTAATGAGTTAATGTCAAGAGTTCATACAGTCCTTAATAACCTTATTATGTGACAGTTCAGGAAATTCTTCATCTATCATCAAAAGCGTGATAGCACGCACCTTTCCTCTTTATGGCAGGATCAGGTTAGCCTCCTGCTGTAAAGGTTTACAGGATGACTTCAAAGATCGCAGTGAAGAATTGGATTGGGCGTGCTATCCCTCGTCATATAATAATAAAACCAGCAAGAGTAAGCTCGCCCCGGGAGTGTACAGTCCAGCTGGCTAGCACTGGCTCTAGGACGACACTAAAACGCTACAGAGGGAGCGATGGAAATTCCAGCCAGATAGCAGATAATTCTATCTTAAAGAAGAGTCTGGCTTTGGTATCCCCACATAATTTTCTAGTTATCGTCTGCAATCAGAGCTATCACTCAAGACAGTCGCTATAGTTCTAACAACACTAACCTTTATTCGCCTTCTCCGGGCTGTCCGCGCCGCTCTCCGGAGGTTCTGGGGATGAAGCGGGGCCGCTCGGCGACCTCCGGCTCTCCTTTTCTGTTACCGGGGCGCACGGTGCGCAGACGGGCTGCTCTCGACACTCTACCCCGCGCGCCTCGGTGGGGACGGCCACGTTCGCGCAGTCCAGCCTGGCCACAGCGAACTGGACCGAATCGGGCCGGTCGTCGGTGGGATAAACTTTAGCAGTCGAATACGCCTGAGACAATCGGAAGTAGCCGGGCACGGGGACACTGCCGTCGTTACCAGCCGGGCACGAGCTCGGCGTTAGCCTCGAGTACGAGATATCCTCCGTTGCCGTGTCTTTTGGACCCTTCTCCGACTCGTACAGACAGTACGAGCTCTCTTCTTTTATGGCCGGGGAGAAGGACCTGGGGCCAACTTGGTGGCCGGCTTGCTCGACGCGACACGATCTTGACGTCTCCAGCCACGACTCCATGCCATGCACATAGGGGCTGGACGTAGGGACCATGTTTTGACTCTCGTTTCGTTTGAGACCGGGAAAATAGTTACAATTAGACAGTCCATATGAATACTCGGAACTGGGGGGCAAATACACCCCACCGCTTTGGTAGTAGTGACTGCTTCCCTCGGCCCTACCATTGATCAGCGAGTCCACCAGGAATGAATGTCCAGATGGGCTACCGGAGCATGACATCTTCGTGGTAGTATAATTTGACGGGCGAAGAAGATAGCCCTTTCTGGATGACATTTCTTGTGCAAAACATGCTGAATATAATTACTGATAACCGTACAACTCGGGGCGAGCCCACAGCCAATTAAAACGCAACGAGGCCGGAGACTCCTCCCACGGCGCGCACGTAACCGCTGTGTCCATGTCCATTTCTGGCTACCAGATTGTTTAAAAGAAGGCAAAATAAGTTTAAACTGCGTCCGCCTTTTACTGTGTTTGTTATGTTTCCTTTATTAAGCTGCGAGTTCAAAGAGACTTTCATCACCTTTCTTCTCGCTGCCGTGTCAGATCAGGCAGGGAGTCCACAAGTCTTTTTAACCACACCAAAATAAAGAGCAGTCTGTCTATAAAGACAGCTAGTGCTGAAATGGTAAACCCTAATGATACTGCGGGCTGTAATAGAACGGCAAATTACACCTTATGTAGAGGGTTTCAAACTTGCGGCTGTAAAGGAAAGTAATTAACTGCATACAAGATCATAATAAACTTTAACCACGCGCGCTTTATAATTTATAAAGAAATTAATCTGATAAACAATTTGGCCATTTATTGCAGTTGTACATACATATCCAACACAATATTTTTGGTGGGACGCTTACTGTTTGTATTACTCATTTCATTTATATTTCATTTAGGATTTAAAGCTATGAAAACATTTTTGTCTATTTAAAATATTATTTTTTTTAAATGTGTAGGGCCAGCTTGGAGTCAGATCTGCAAATGAATAATATATGCAAATCAGATTTTCGGCCATCAGGTGTACCATGAAATGTTAAAAACATATATATAATTCAAAAAGTGTCTTCTTCTTCACAATATACTACAGTAGCCTGCACGCTTATAGTCTGTATCAGTGTGGGTAATCATGCACTAATCACATCAACGTTATATGTTTATATGTGAATCTTTATTGTAATGAATCTGAATAAATACAATCTGAAAACATTCTGAAAGTCTAAATTCTAAATGTATCAGGTTTCTAAGTGTATTAGCTTTCTAATACATATATATTTTCTATATAAGGTTAGAATAAGGACAAATAAACACAAATACAGTAATACATTAATAAATAAACACGTATTTAATTACGTATTCAGCCACACTGCACTGCAGGTAATTTACTATTTTACGTATTATGTATGCATATTTGATTATTACATGTGCATTACACACACACACACACACACATACACACACACACACACACACACACACACACACACACACACACACACACACTACTTGGCCACTATTTCAAACTTTTTAAGAAGCGTTACAAACTTTTCCTATAAGAGTAAGAGATACAGACCCCGAGCTATTAAATGGTTCTAATCGTGGCTTGCCTGTGTCCTGCAGGCCGTTTCATTGCTATTTCACGAAGAGGCTCAATAAAATTTGGCTCAGGAAATAAGCTGTGAGAACGCGCGCGCTGATGTTTTATTAAGGCTTAATAAGAGTCTGTTTTCGCTCCTGGCTCGTCCCTTCGGCCCCGATGAAGGACTTTGTGATAATCACCAGAAGATTTAATTTTTCACTTGAGACGCGGCCGACACTGTTTTCCTTCCTTCCTCTCTGTGTTCGTCTTTTACTCAGGCGCAAATTATTTTTCCATGTCCAGAGGAAGAGAGAGAAGTGTCACGCAGTCCTGAGCCTTATTAAGACCCACGGCGAATTTATATCATTTTATATTCATGGAAAAAAATAAAGTCTGAGATTAATTTTAGATTTTGATCTGAGAATCCACTGTGTGCTGGTTGGGCCTGCGAGTTCATCCTCACGGTTGCAGAGAATAAACTTTACATTCATTTTTCTCTTAAGCAGGAATAAACCTATTTATATTGCAGTTCATACAGGGATATAACTATTTATGCTGTAAACGGTTTATAATCCTTGTAGGCCACACTGTAAAAAATAAGGAATCACATCTGAGCAGATAACTGAGAAACATTACCACGTATCATAAATGGTCACAAATGGACGCAAAAGTTGAGCATTTTATAGCTGAACAATGATTGGATATTTACCTGAAAGACCTCTTTGGTATCACGAGGACAGGGTCCCTCTCTGGAACGCGGTTCGGCGGTAATGTGCGTGTTTTTGTTTTTTTAAATCCACGGCAATGACATTGATCTGAAGGGCGCCACCGTGTGGAGGAAGCCTCGCTTGTCAGGATTTCTAAGCCTTCCAGCCGAGCGAGCAGCCGGGCGCTGAGACAAATGCCGGAAAAGTCGGAGAACAACAAGCTTTCAGTGATTCCAGTCGCCGTTTTCAAGCTCTTAGTCACAGTTAATAACCTTGGTTCTCAGACAGTTTATTGCACCCGCACTCCAATTGTACAAATGCTCCAGACTAAGTCGGGTTTTATGGCCGGGGCTGGTGCTGGTGGGGGTTGGGGGGCTCTGTGTGTGCCGCAATGAGCTCGAAAATACCGCAGAGCCTAAAAAGGATGCGCAACGCAGAGCGATAGAGTAAAGCAGCCCTTATTAAGCTTGCGATCGCACTTATTTATTAGACCAAAGGGCCTTTGGTGGGGTTTGCGACTCCTCTCGCCACGGTTTGATACTGTGTGATACAGTGAAACAGTAAAACGGTACTTTGAGGCTACGACAGAAGGCCGGTTGCAGATAAACATCGTTTTCCTAGATTTCACGATCATCGCCGGACCTTTGAAAGCGCTGTCAGCCCAGCATTAAGTTATCTGGGAGGTGGAAACTGGAGCAAGTGTTTTTTAGAGCCAGTTTGATTCACTGAGCCATCCATCGCCCTGTTTTGGGCAGTTCCGTAATGGATACGAGGCATTAATGATGGCAGCTATCTGATCCCCGAATCAATTTAAACTCTCACCGGGCAATAAAAAATATCCATCAAACATCTGATCCTACATAAGGGGGAAAGAGAGGAAGAGGAAAAAGGGGAGAAAAAAACAGTACAGCTTTTTTTTCAAAGAGGTCGATTTATACAACGAGATGTCAAACGTCTTTCAGAGCCATACAAACCAAATGTTTCTGCAGCAGAACGTGTCACATGTTGGGAAAAATGAGAAGGAAAATGGCAATTCAAAGCCAGCTCGATATTATATGGGGAGATTCATGTCTTGAGCAGGGTCCGCTTGGCTATTGCTTTTGAGTTCAGGGTGTTCTTCAGAAACAGTCAATGCGTAAAATCGTTCCAACACCGAACAGCACCCCATTATCATTAGGCCTCTCTCTGAAGGCCTATCATAGAAAACAAAATCAAACACAGCCAGGAAATTCAAGTAAAACCTAATCCGAATAGTCCAGTCCCTTCTCCGAAGAACAACAACAACAAATATTGCTTATAGGTCTCTCGTGAATTGTGCGTGCGTGGTTTTGGACAAACGCAACGGATACAAAGCCAAAAAAAGAAGAGAAGAATCGGTATTAATGAGACTAAATGACACTTGTGTGAGTACTGTCCTCCTCCACAAACATTGTACACAGTTTTAAAGAGCTTCAGCTATACTGCCACATTTATAAATATGCATAAAGTACACGTCTTGGTCAGAAAACAAAGACTTCAAAAACATCAAAAGACAAAAAAACCCTGTAACACGTATCTGAGACTGATTGGCGATGCAATAACAATGAATAATAATAATAATAATAATAATAATAATAATAATAATAATAATAATAATAGAGAATATATATATATATGTATATACACTGTAAAAAACGTTTTTCATTGGTCCAACCTAACCTATGATTCTATTTTGTCACTAGCAAATGAACGAGGTTTATTCAACCTAAAAACAGGACGATTCTTTCAGAGTATTTTTTCTGAGTCAAGGAACACTTGTTCAATTGCTTGTAACAAATTGAAGTCATTTTTTAGGTTGCACTTAGTTTTTACAGTGTGGTAAAAATGAGGTTTGGTGTGAGATGAATCCGCTCTCGCTCCGGGAATGTGATGTGCAGCAGCAGCGGCGAACTTGAAATGCCCCATGCCTGGCTTCTTCTCGCGGACGGACCAGTTCTGGGCCTCTACAGCAAAGGGTTCGTAGAATAGTACTGTAAGCGGTCCCTGTTCAACTTCTTTTCCTTCATCCTCCTGTTCTGAAACCAGATCTTCACTTGGCGGTCGGTGAGGTTCAGCATCCTGGAGAGCTGCAGCCGTTTCTCTTTGTTGATGTAAACACTGAAGAAAAATTCTCTTTCCAGTTCCCTGATTTGGTACTTGGAGTAAGGACATCTCTTTTTGCGAGTTTTCTGTCCAGCTGAAAGAAGAAACGAAACAGAAACAATCAGACATTTATAGATTCAATGAACCAACTTCGTAAAATACGCACAGGTTAATTCACCGTTTAACACAGATTAACATCAACTGCTAAATCTAATTACTGTATGTATATTTACTGCGTCATTTTTGGAAGTGTTGAATCTAGTTAAGCCTGCCAGCAGTGTTTGTTTGCACAATGTTTTTATGTGAGTATATATATATATATATATATATATATATATATACTCACAATGTTTTTTGTACTCCACCCTTCCTGTTTGTCCTAGTAAATGTGACAAAGTCCACACAACAAAATCATGTCCAAGCTCTTCTACATTAAGGTGCTGACTTACAGACTTACTACACTTCACTCTGCACCTGGAGGTCTCTTGTAGGCTGACTACATCTAAACACATGACGGTGTATGAAACGTAGTAGAGTTTCAGTAAACCCCACTCCTCAAGACTTGTGATTCCATCACAGGAGAATCTGCGCACTACGCTCTGTGAATATCCTGCCAGATCAGACAATCAAAGTAAGCTATAACGCCACCGAGCAAATCTGAGTCTTAACCGCAGCCGTGCGTCCAGTCATGTTAGCTCGGTTAGCCACTGCTATTTTTTATACGAACTGCAAACGAAGACTTCAAAGTCTTTCTAGAGGAAATGCCCTATCATTCACGGCCAATTTCAGCCCTAAGCACGTGATCTCACGTTTATAACAAAGTTTTGTTGGGGTAAATCTACAGGCCCTCCATAAACCTTATACGCTTATAAAACAGCATATAAAACCTTTAACGGTGGCGCGCGAGATTGGAAACTCTGTCTCTCTCTCTTTCTCTCGCGCGGGCTCTTTTCTTACGTACTGGTGTTGGTGTTGTATTTTTCCTCGTTGTTACCGGAAGACGACTCTGGGCTGCTGGTCTCCTCGCGGCGCTCCGTCTCCTCCGCGTCGCGGCCGGGATGGGACCCCGCTGGAGGCGCCTTGCTCTCGGCAAGGCTGGCCGCGTGCTCAGCGCTTTGGCTCTCTGCGTTTCCGTATGCCGTTTCGAAGAACTGATCGAAGGCTTGGGGCAGCACGCCGTTCCTTCCCACGCTGCCGTAGACGCCGTGCGCGTGGCCGGAGCCCGAGTGGTGGTGCACCAGCGAGCCGCTTTTCGAGAACACGTCGCCCATGTTGGGTAAGCAGTCTCTGTGCACCACGTCCTCCGACGCGTAGCAGTGAGGCACGCCGTTGCTCCGGTGGTGGTGCCACTTGCTGGACGGGTCAATGGCATAGTCCCTGAACGTCACCTCTCTCACGGACTGGACCTGGGGCAGACTGGACGAGGGGTACGAGTAGGGCATGGGGCAAGAGGACGGGGTCTGGGGGAGAAAGGGAGGAAGGCTGGAAAAGTCCGTTCCCGAAACATAATAGGTGCAGCTAGGCAAGTACATATTGGACCCAACGGGCACCCTCTCATCATAATCCATCATCTGTCTGGCCGCTCCACGAGGGCAGTCCCTGCTTTCACATCGTTGTGCCGAGCTGAGCCCTAGTGGCTTTCAAGAGCTGAATCGCCGAGCAGAAATTTTGAGACGTGAGGTGACGTGGAGATCCATCTCCATCCATTCCAGTGAGCGCCAGTCATGTGACCGTGGGCAGAAATTGACATCTACTTCTGAGAGTGGGCCACAGTGTGCCAGCACAGTGTGAGTGTTCGAGTGTAGCGCAATAAGAAACGTTGTTGTTTATTGATTTACGCAGGGCTGCTCTGTTCTGGAGTAATGGACAAGTATCTCATTTGCAATTCCCCGCCTATCATTCCTGCTTATCCGTCCTAACACAGAGTCCATGACTCCTCTCTCTGAAGGTTTAAGGAATGACTCCCATCTTTCCAAATTGCACATCACCGTATATCAAGTTGTACATTATTTATTTATTTGTTTATTTATTTATTGTCTAAATAGCCCAACTGGTCATGCGCAACTACTTCTCCAGCGCAGGACATGTTTAAGGGGAAGCTCTGCCATTAAATCCGTTCTACAACCTCGTATATGATTTTTATGGCTTAATTATACGAATTAATGAATCCATCTCGGTTTATTATAGAAGGTAACATTGTATGAATCTGTATAGGGCCTGGGGGGTGCAGTAGGGATATATTTTTAAAAGCTAAACATGGGGAAATGCTCACGGGGTTCATGTTCACTAGCTTTCTATATTAGGTTTTTTTGAAAAGGTTTAGGGTTTAGGATTACCGTCTGTTTTAGAGTATTATGTGGGTCTCTGTGCGCGTAAACATATACTGAAACAAAAATACTACGTTTAGTTTACACGTGACAATCAGAAGCAACATGTGATACATCAACACGAATCTTGCCAGAAAAAAAGAAGCCAACTGAAAGACAGGAACTGTGTTGCAATGCGCAATAAAGAGCAACAACCCAAAAAAATCCCACTGCCTTTCCATGCACATCTATTAATAGCACGCAGGGCGAAATGCAACTGAATAACGTTACATAACCAGGCAGTTCAGCTTATTAAGACATATAGTTAGACAAACATATAGACACATTTAAATAAGTTAATAAGTATTTTTTCAGTGCCAGGGTTTCACTCTACAACAATGTACCCCTGCATAAGACACTATCAAATCTATTTCACCTGAGAACGTAATAGACATTTTTAAGCACCCCCCTTTTCTTATTCCTCTAACAAGAAGACAAAGCTTCAGGTATACTACAGGAGGCGAACAACTGCGAACTAGCTGGCCTCAAGCTGCAGAGAATAATCCGGCTGGTCTAAACACGGTTTAGGGCCATAAAGTTTTAACTTGGACTGTGGCCCTGTTAAAATTACACTGGCCTTCATAGGACGGCTGCTAGGGTGCTCGCGCAGACGTTTAGGCCTACGGGGAGGGATGTGGACACGACCCCCGGAAAAAGGAGGTGACAAATTCTCCAAACCGGTAGGTTTTCACTGCACAAATAATCGGACTGTCCTATAATGAGTCTCAGTTTGCCGCACAGTCTTTCAGATAGCCCACTTAGTGATCCTAGAGGCAACAGCCAAATTCATTTAGTGTTATTGTAGCCAAAGCCTGAATGAGTGCTAAAGGAGCACTAAAATCGGTCTGAGATGCAGGCTAGGGTTTTATGGGGGGCTTTGTAGCTCGCTCCAGTTGCTCCAGCTATTGTCTGCACAGACGAACCTCGGCTGATCATGAGACGCCACTTACTCGCACTTCGTGAACTTCAATTAGACCTGAAGTCCTGAAGTCACGGGTAACGGGAGAATGAAGAGAGCGGTCCATATCCTGCGCTCCCGGTAAGATGAACAGCACCTTATGACCATTCTAAAAGCTTTATACGCTGCAGAACAATAGCAGCCCTGAATCCGCAATGCTGTAAAGACTGTGTGTGCAAATCAAGATCGTATTATTCACGTGTAAAACTCACAATGGCCTGTTTTATATAGATATTGTGTAGCAGGAGCATCAGGCCCGTCGGTAGGAAAGCTCTTCTTTCTTATAGTGTGGGTGTAGCTTATGTTCTACTGACTATTTCAAGTTCGGGGGAGGGTTCAGAAACACTTGGACGGAGCCTACAAATAGCCCCACATGAAGTGCATATCTATACAATGAAGATTCTACATCGCTTTAATTTTGCTTCTATTATTTCTGCCTCATGCAGATGACCTGGATTTGCACATGACCAAATTTAAGAGTTTTTAAAATGGCCTCCACTAATTAGTAATTAGCAGCCCACTGCCCGGATCAATTTGGTGCTCAAAAATATTTAAAATAATTTTTCCTTAATATTTTCTAAGCTTCCTCAATAGCAGCGCAGAGTTAACTAGCTTACTAACTACACGATCAATCTCAAAACTACTCTTAAAACCGTCCATCATGGGTTCTTTAGAGAATGCAGTGGTTCCATAACCATTTAACCATTTGAAAGCGTAAATGGTACGTGGTTCTTCTTTATAAAACCTAAAATAGGTGCATATGGTTCCATAAAAAGAAGACCTTAAAATGGTTCTAGCTCCCGATTTCAGTACTATCTAGATCCATTTCGCTGGGACTGCAGGTGTACCTCACTCTTGTTATTTTAAAATAAAGGAATTTACAAAATATCAAACAGAAACTTCAAATACTACACTCACGTGCAAATACAGGCATGCAAACAAAAACAGTAGAGAGAACATCTAGAATTAGTACATAACATCACCATAAAAACAAATTTATTTTAATCTTTCTTTCTTTCTTTCTTTCTTTATTTATTTATTTCTTTCTTTCTTTCTTTCTGTTTTCCTTGTAATCTTTCTCCTTTGTTTATGAATTGCTTCCTATTTTGGTCAGTGTTCCATTGTAGATATATATTGAGGAAATATTCAGGGCAGGTTTTGAAATATAGTCTGTCAGTAGCAGGAAGGTAAAACTAGCCGATGATCTCTTCACGCTTATTAAGGAAGTGTTCGGACTGCTCGAGTCGGTGCCTTTTCCCATATTCCCCTCCACAGTGCTCTTTAACATATGCACAGATTAAGTGTTCCAAGTTGTTTGACTGGCTTCGACATTTCTTTTACTCAGCGTACTAAAAACACGTAATTATTATTATTTACATCTAAAAAGCAACTGAATCATGCATTAATATAGCGCATGTCCTTCATCTGCAAGCACTAGACATCACGAAAATGAAATTTTCGTGCGTCTGCGTAATTGTTCCGGATCATCTCTCCATGTGAACAGAAATATTACATGATACTAATGAAAGTATGTTGGCCTTAAAAGCATGTTTTAAAAGACTACAGAAAAGCTTGAGGGCTTGTTTGGCCCCGCATAGTGTGGCGGAGCAGGAGGAGTTGAAGGGTGGGGGATGTGGTGCTGGGGCCACGGGCACTCCCTGAACCCAAACCCAACCTTTGCCTTGCACTTGCTCTCGCTCCACCAAAGCGGACCGCAAATCACTGGGAACAGATTAATATGGAAATTCGATACATAAATAACATGTGAATTTTCCCCTTTTTTCTTTTTTCTTTTCTTTCCTTTTCTTTTCTTTATTTTAGATTTTATTCACAGGTGACCACGTTAAGAAGAACAGCCTCCATAGACGACTAGCTGAAACTGTTCAAACATTAACTCTGCTGACTCATCACGCACATTAGAGTAGTTCTGATAGAATACAATTCTGGATTATTGGGCTATCAAATTAATATGCATTTTAACTAGTATGTATTATAATAAAGAGCACGTTATGAAACGCATGTTGTAGACTAGGAAGCAATGATGAACGCTCTGGTTAGATTTGAGCAAGCCTCTGGATTCAAAAAGCACATTTAATACACATAATCAGCCGCACACAAATCAACTGTGCGTTACATCAACACAAGAAAACTGAAATAAAGAAATTATGTTGATGCAGTATGTTTTATTTATGTGCGATCACTCGCCACATTTTTTCACAAGTATTTTTTTCAGTGCACTGATTTCCGTGCTGTACCCACATCCTGATACTCCAGTAAACTTCGATCAGTTGACTTTTCTTTAAATATCGTGCTAACTTATTCCTTCCCAAATAGTAGTAAAGTTATTTAACAGGCCCAGCTTAAATAACACATGCTGTAGTTACTCTCTAGTTACTCTGTTTTACAGTGATCCACACTTCTGCAGCAAGTAAGGTCAATTCAAACAGCCCAGTAATAATAAATGGTGTCCTTTGAGCTGTCAGTCTACTTTCCCTTTAAGCAATTATGTTTACTGTTAAATTAGTCAGGGTGACTCCAATAAAATGCAGTTCCTTTTGTAATGTACTGACATCAATTATAACAGCTCAGTTTCAATATATAGTCTTGTACAGTGGCAAATAAATGGATTTGGTAAGACTAGAATCGCCCATTTCCGTGAACTCTAATAGGCTAATGCACTTTTGCACGTTTGTTAACATTCATGTCTCCAGGCTGAACTGATAAACCTGAGCACCATCATGGTTACAATAATGAAAATATTTAGCATGAGAACATACAATGAAACAAATTATATTTTGTAAAAAATAATTATATTTACAAATTAGAAAAAAGTGGATTAACAGAAACCAACAAAACCGCTAGGCATGCTGGGAAGATGTTTGGGCAGATGACTCTCCAGTATGTAGGTCTAGTCCAAATGAACTGATCTAGATTTATCTGTGTATCTAAGACATTATACAGAAACATGTGTTTCTAGATTTGTGTGATCAAATAAGTAAACCCAAAATTTTGAATGACATGATCAGTTCATACAGTCCTTTGTATAATGACTGTAACTCTCAGTTTGTCTCTCAGTTTAATGACGTTATTACTTGGCCTGGAGAAGGCGGGGGTTGGAGGTGTTATTAAAGCGGTTGCATGCTTTTGTGTCATTGAAATTTTTACTTGCTGGAATTGTTGACCGCTGCTGTCATTTCTCCGGCCAGTAATAATAATTAATAAAAGACTTGCTAACTTCCGATCCTCCCTTCGACAAGAGATTAATGCGATAACAGAGACGTTCCTGAAATTGTAAGAAAGGAATTTTTAATGGAATATAATATAATAATTCATCGCAACGAAAGACGAACGGCTGTAATGCTGTAATACAGTACCAATTAAAGGAAATTCAGTGTCCTTACTCCTTACTTCCTGTTGTTTATCTGCAGCTATTTTTCAAATATCGTGAATATACGTCAATGAATTTTATACTGAAATATATCATGTACTACAGTATTTTCACGGACATTTCAGTTTAAAATTCATTCACATAACGCGTGCACACACACACGGTTGCCCAATACCCAATCTATATACAGAGAGAGAGAGAGAGAGAGAGAGAGAGAGAGAGAGAGAGAGAGAGATTAAAACATTGAAATTGTCCGCCACATCCCGGCCACACTGGGGTGTTAACTGTAATGCGGTTGTCCGATGGATGTAATATTTCATACCCAATTCCATTTGATCACCACAGTGATATGATGAGTCATTCATAACCCACATAAGTCTACACAGCAGATCTGATCAGATATACGAGGTGATAAGAGCTAGAGGGGTAGATTGGTGGTTCATTGCTGAAACAGAATAAAGATAATAGATGTAGAGTAGTAACTGAGAAGGCGGCAAGACAAGCAGCAACATTATTACCAGCACCAGCTAAGAAATAACCCCAATGGCGATGTACATTAAAAGGGGATTCCACTGTTTTTTTTTTTAACCGTGTGTTTAATTAAACGGTTGAGATGTAAACAGCCATTTGGAAAGTTTGATTTCCAGAGAAACTTACCGAGACTCAATTGCTTACAGTGGTGGTGATAGGAACACGACGTCTGAAGAACTTAGTTCCTCTTTGAACGCCTTTTACAAGCTTCCTCACAGAAAGTTCCTACATTATATGGTTAGCAATATGTTTTTACTAAGTCTAAGTTTCTCTACAATGCATCATTTCACTTTAACCACTTTGAAGGACCATGGCCGAATAAAACAGAAAATAGAAAATGGGTGTAATTCCGCTTTCAGTAACACAGACGGGGCCATTGAGATTGACCAGTTCTTCATATATACATACATGCAGTATGATGTGTGAAGCTGCTCATTTAACTATAATCTTATAATATTATATATGTGTTTCCTCTGGTGGTGATGAAGCGAATTATACAGTTTCTAAAGCCAAAAAGAACAGAGTAACGTCGAGCAAATGCGTTTTATTTTCACACAAGAAGCCTAACGCAGTTTCTAAATGTGCCTTAAGGTGGCAGCAAATACCAGATTTTCTTCTCATCCGGGTACTTTCCTATGGCTCCGCTCATTGGCTGATTCTGAGAGCCACGCAGCCTGTGCAGATATTGAAACATTTCAGAGGATCATCAGTGTTGTGGCAGTTAGGTCTGACCCTTCAGAAGACGACGCTGAAGGATATGATCATAAATCCAGCTTGTATATAGAGATCTTATATACAGCAATATATGGACTTAAATATATGGCATGAATTAACAAATGACAAATATGAATTTCCTTATTTCCAACCTATATGGATTATATAGGGACATGTATGACACCTTATTTGAAATGGGCTTTTTCGTAAAAACACATATAGATATCACTATATGCTAGAACACAGATATGAATGACATATACAGTATTACTCATACGAGCTAACTTTATGTTACATAATATAATGTGCAAATGAGTGTAATAGCTATGTAACTGAACTCTAAAAGGCTATGCATGAAAATCATTTAAAACATGAAATAAATGAAATATTGTTCCCTGAGAAATTTAAATAATTATTTTTTAACTGATGTGGTAGTAACAAATGTACTGGGATGTATTCAACCATGTTTCAGACATATATGTGTGATCCATAGGTAATGCGTATATGTTCTCTATTTGATACTTACATATAGTACACAACATATATTTAAACTATATTCCTGAAATTGTATGTTTTATATGCATGTATAGTCATATACCAGGTTTCTGTAAGCGGTAATTTCTGATGAAATAGCCTATATAACTTTACAAACAGGTTGACACCACTCACACTGGTTTTAACAGTCTGTGAATATCAAGGTCTCGATGTAGAGCTATAGAACATCACCGGAGTAACTGCTGCCATATTTACTCATTAAAGATGCTTGCTAACCCTTGAATCTCCAGTAACTTATTGTGATCAAGAAAGTGCCGTACACCTTGTTCTGATTGGTCTATAGTGATACAATGCTCGATAGGCTGTACCTTTGATGAACGGCAGTATGTAGTCTTTATTACATGTTTATTACAATTTTATTGTTGCTGTTTTTAAGTTTCCAAACTTCTACTCATTTTAAAAGAAAGTAGAACTGCCGATTGTTTCTTTTTCAGACGTGACATGTGACTGAAACACTGTCCTAATGTCCTATGTTTAGTAATACTTTTTAGCTTTACTGTTCAAAATCAATATGAAAATTGTCCTGAAGGTAAGAAATAGGGGAATCAGGAAAAATATGGATCAACTGAAGAAAAAATACACAGATCAAAAGGAAAATTCTGGATCAAAATACATTGATAAAATAATAACACGGTGTCATGTTTCATGGCTTCATCCTCTTTGGCCAAACCTTTGTTGAACGTTCACTTTAGACGCATCAGAGCAGGAGAAGATGTTCTGCCACATTTCTGTAGGAAAGGCCCATTTTTCAGACATACTTGGAGATCTACGGCATCTTCAACCACGGTCATGAACTGCCATAACTTTTTACAGTTAAAGCTGCTTACACGAAGCTTGGCTTGGTCTAGCCAGTATTGTGAAAGGGTTTAAACGACTGTACTCAATCCTAGATGTTTAAGACCTTTCAGATGTTTTAATCTCATCAGATCAGTGATGTTCCATAAACAGTTCCAGCGTTGTTTTTCTTCTTCTTCATCTACCTACCATAGTATAAGCAGAATACTTGATCCCATATCGGTCAGGTTAAGTTGGGTTTGTTTATTTAGTTAGTTAGTTCAGCCAGTAGTATTTGAGGCCAAAAGGAGAAGAAAACTCCAGTACCTACAAACAGGAAGTTCCATTGCTGTTCTGCTGTATATGTGGAACACAGTGCAGAGAGTTTCTGTCTTCTGAATACAGTCGTATGTAAAAGCTTGGGAGCTCTTGAACATATTAAACGTTTCGTTGTTTATTAACACATGAAAATTATACATTTCTAAGTTTCAATGCACTGTTACTGCTTACTCACTGAATACTGAATTTAACATATTGGAATATATAAAAATACGTATTATACTTTATTAAATGTTAAATTGTCCCAATAAGCAAATATGCTACACTGAGTGTGGTGTCTGTAGATGTGTAATGACTTCAAATCGTGTCATTTGACTAGGGCTGGTTAAATTCGCTATCATCTGTGAATTCGGCATTTCTATTTATTATTTTGTTGGGTTATATTGTTGCGTCATCGTTCTGTTAAAGTATCAGTTGAGGCTCCTCTGCCTTCCTCGGATTGTAGATCCTCACAAAGACAAAGTCCATGTGTTCTCACAGATTCGAAGCACACGAAGTCCAAACTGACTGTTATGTAAGATAATTACAACTTCATCTACACTTATGTACGTGTTTGTTCCTAATTTTTATTCATTTGTTTTTTGGATCGGACATTGACGGGCACTTCTGTTGTCCCCGAAGTCCCCAGTTTAATATCTTCATGACGCACGTTATTCCTACACTGTGTTGTCCGAGTCAAACTTCACATGCTGAGAGTTTAAATGACTGAACAGAAATGAAAAGAATAAATGAAAGAGTGAAAAAAGTACATCACATTCAAACAAACGTGCTCAATGATCTGGTATTCAAATTAGCGAAAACAGCCACACGTTATGATCCTGCTAGCACGTTCTCTTCTCTTCCGGATCCCTTCATTTAGCTTAATGTGTCTCCTTCATTTACTGCCTTTAAATGATATCGACATATTCGAATAAACCGACCAGCCTCTGTTTGTTGTTTTTGCGGTGTTTTACTATGAACATAGTTATGAGTGAGGCATTATGTTATGTGTTCATGTGGGACCCTCTACTAAGCATTACGTCGTGTCAGTTCTTACTTCTGTAGTTAAATTAGCCTAATTGCAGTCTTTTTCTTAAGTATACACTAGTCAGCACTGTCACTATCAGCGGTCCAAGAGTCTCTAGAAGTGTCCGGTACATTGTCCCACATTGGGAAATGGTGCTTTGAATTTCGATGATTAGAATACGTCGAGTGATTGCAAATGAATAAAATGTACTACATCTGTGACCGCCAAGGAAAGTAAACTTGAAGAAAGATAGTGTGCTCATGTGGCATATTTTATCCGTGTGCAACCACCGGACACTTCTATTTAAGGGACCATTTTTAGATGCAGACTTTCTAGATCAACACACACATTTTACAGTCATTTGACTTAAAACATTTGAGCTGCCTAAACATTTGCAGTGCAGATAATTTCGAATAGCAAGTTAACAGAAGAGGACTCTGTGTTTATGAGCTTTCAGCTTATTAACTCAAATAATAACTCTATAGGCCTCTGAAAGCCTCATGATAGATATTCACTCATACATAAACAGATTTTAGTCAAGTTTAGTCTCATATTAGAAGAACATCGCACATGTAACACATTTTATAACAAAGTATCTGAACTGGAGCCGAATAAATCAGCGAGGGTAAGAGACACCGCTGGCATTCGGGTTGAAGAATGGAACGGAGTGGCTGCAACGACTGAACTCCGCCGCTAGATGGCGATATTGTGGCGTTCAGTGAAAAAATGAGCCTTCTAGATCTCCCAAAGGTACAAACAAGAAAGAAAGAAAGAAAGAAAGTGTACAAATTCGTTTCATTATTCGAATAAAACCACACTTGAAAACCCCTCTTGGTATGTCTGTCTCTTTCCTGTCTTCATGGGACCCTACCTGTTTCAACGAGAGCACCGTAAACATATATTCAAACAGCAGCACGGGTTCAATGATGAACACTTTTAAAGCATTAAGAAGTGGAATCCCTTCATATGGGGAGTTTTATTGGAATATTGTTGGCAGTAACAGATGGGAATTTCAATTCTCTCCTCCAGTAGCTCGGCTAGAGTTCCAGCACTGTACAAAAGTGTACACAGAAGTGTGAATACGGACATTTCCTACCTAAACAAACGTTTAAAATGCCATATATTCATAACTAAGACGAGAATTCTTTATTTACACAGTATCTGAAGAGGGTCTACAGCCTCCGCCGCAAATCCGGAGCCGGAAAAAGTGTGATTTGCTGTTTATAAAGTCATATAATTTAGCTTTTTCAACTTTCATTAAAGACAGTGGCTCTCTCACCTCAATCACTATTAAACAAACAGTCCTGTGTTTCAACGGGAGGCAGGTCGAGGGTGTTTGTTTATGTACTGCTGCCACAAAGACAAACAAACAAACAAGCACAAGTAAAACAAACAAACAGAAAGAAAGAAAGGAAGGGAGAAATTAAGGATAATGGTGGATTTATAGGCATACAAATGTTTATGTTCGCCCTGTATCGCGGTATCCGTGTGATAGGCATACAGTAGCCTGCAGAGTGAAGGAGGAATGTCTGTTTTCCCGTCTCCACAGAGGATTCAGGCTACACGTCGTAGTCACTCCAGGCGGGCGATAATAAATAACCATGAGGGTCCTTCCGTCTGTACATGTCTTCAGAGGGTCCGTGCTCGAGCTCGTCTTAAGTGACGCTTTTAAATTTGTTGACCACCTTCTTCTCCTTCACGCGCCGGTTCTGAAACCAGATGGTGACCTGGCGCTCGGTCAGGTTGGTGTGTGCTGATATCCGCCTCCTCTTGTCTTTGGTGATGAACTTGTTGGCCGCGTACTCCCGCTCCAGCTCCTTCAGCTGTACCTTGGTGTAGGGAACGCGCTTTTTCCTGCCGCGGCGCGCGGAGCCACCATCCGCCGCGGACACGCTGTCTGAGGGATAGAACACAGAGAGGGTCAGCTCCAGCACAGAGTAACGGGAGATGCGTTCGTTCAGAGGACTCGGTTTCCCCGACCCAGATTAATCCAAATCCTAGGCTAAAAAGAATTCCCAACTCTGACATCACGGCTAATCCAGGTCTGGGAAACAGGCACTTATAATAATCTTATATATCATTTGTGTGGTGTAGAACGCTTTGGTCCACACGTGTTCTGCTTATTTAAATATACTTATATAACCACATATATAATCCGCCTATTTTACTGCATATATAATCTCCCTATACAACTACATATATAATCTGCCTATATAACCACATATATAATCTGCCAATATAACTGCATATATAAGAGTGGGTGAATGAATTTCCTAAACGTCATCATTCCTGTACCCATATAATGCAGTGTAAACGTCTCTGATTTTCTTCTTATTCGTTTCATCTTTAATGATAAATAATAGTTTATATTCATAGCGTGCTGGAAAAAAGAGCATTATTCAAACGCGTCAAATGGTTACACGTGTAAACAATATATTACCCCTTTCTTTAGGCTGTGTTGATGTGGCACCTTTGATTCAAAAACAAACAGTCGACACCAAAACAGTCAAAAATCTAATTTAATTTTATCATAATACAGAGTAGAACCACACACTTACAAAAGTTGGGTTCCTTAAAAAGGAAAACTGTTCTGTATAGAACCATAAACACTCAAAGGACGCTTTGCATGATTACGGTTTTGAAAATTGTTCTATATAGCACCAAAAAGGATTCTTTAATTGTTCAACGCCAAGCTTGTAAAAATAGAACTCTTTAAAAATAAAACTCTTTTTTGGTGCTGTATAGAACATTTTTCTATAAAGAACCACCTACACCAATGTTCCCATTAATCTGAAGAGACCTCTGTATGACTGAAGGGTTCTTTGCATCATGAAAAGATTTCTTCAGATTGGTGGTAAAGGTGCAGTAGATGGTTCTTTGTAGAAATACTGTTCATTGGGTGCTATATAGAACCATTTTCTATCAAGAACCATGTACAGCACATTTCCCATCAATCCGAAGAAACCTTTCATAATGCAAATAAACCAATAAATCATAAAAAGGTGTTTTTTGAGCGTTCATGGTTCTGTATAGAACCATTTTTATAAAGAACCATCTACAGCACATTTCCCATCAATCTGAAAACACATTTGTATGATTAGATGGCTCTTTGCATCTTGAAAGGTTCTTCAGATTGATGGGAAATGTGCTGTAGATGCCTCTTCATAGAAAAACTCTCTTTTTGGTGCTATATAGAACCTGTTTTTTTAATAAAGGGCCATCTACAGCACATTTCTCATCAATCTGAAGAAACATATCACGACGCAAAAACCCATTAAGCCTGCAAGGGTTTTTTGAGTGTTCACTATAGAGCCATTTCCTTTACTAAGGAAACCTTTGAAGAAGGTTCTTTTTAAGTGTGTACCTGATCTTTGGAGTCACATAAAACGAAAAAATAGACCGGTATATTTATCTTAATAAGGAATGTAAAATAAAGCATATTATACTATATTACGGGGCAAATGTATCAGATCTTTATTTTTCTGTTGCTGTTTATGCCCATACTCAAAGTCTGCTGTTAAATAACCATCCTTTGGCGGTGCTGTGCTGTACTCTACCTTTTTCCTCACCTGCGATGGTTAAACTCTCAGGCTATCCAATATTCGAAGCTTACTGTCAACAATTTGGCATATTATCCAGCATTAACCTAACAGAAGGTATTATTCGGTGATTATTATGTAACTAACAGTGTAGGTTACGTTGTGAGGAACCGAAGAGTGGGCCTACATATTAACCTTTTAGAGATTATCTTAAACAATAATTCCGCATCAATCACAGACTAATTGAAAGTAGTGTACCACAGTAAGCCCACCTTGAAGGCCGGTCTTCCACAGATGAGCGGGCTGGCTCTGCTCCTTGGAGCAGTACACAGGGCTGTTCCAGCTGTTGGTGAGGGCCCAGGGCTGGTAGCTCTCCACGGGCAGGATGGGCTCGTGTCTGGGCTCGGTGGGCACCACGGGAACGTCCAGATAGCCTGGGACGTGCTGGTAGGGTCCGGCTGAGTAGCTCGGGTAAAAGGCCAGCTCCTTGGCTCTGGACGAGAACTCAGCTTCTGCTGAGACGGACGCGTCCGCGGCGAAGGCGGCTGCGGGCTGTGCGCACGGCTTAGCCATCCGGCACGGGTAGTATCCGCCGCCGAAGTAGCCGTAGGGCAACGCGGGCTGTGGCGGAGGGCACGGCGGCTTGGCCGCTTCGGTAGCAGCAGACGTAGGCGCCTCGCTGGGCGCATAGCCGAAGTGCGCTGCCGCTCCTCCTGCTCCTCCTGCTCCTCCACCCCCTCCTGCCCCGAAGCCCTCCATGCCCGCGCTTACGTCCTCCGAGCCGCCGTCGTACAGGAACATGACCGGCTCAGTCCAGCGCGAGGGAAGGAGCACGGACGCTGTCATAGCACGAGCAGCGGCGAGCCCCCAGTTTTCCCCCAGCTCTCCTAGAAAATGCCCCGCCACTGGGGGGAAGAGAAAAAAACAGAAAGAGAGAGAGAGAGGGAATGTGGGAGAGAACGCGATGCCCGTGCGCTCGCGTTGATTGGACGGAGGGCACGCACGTGATATGCAAAGAGGACGTGATGGGTGTCCGGAGTGGAGATAACGAAATATCAGCAAGCTCAGATTTATCACCAAAGCGCTGAAAATTCGACCGAAACAGCCTTTAATTTGGCTGGTGTGTGTGTGGAGGTGATCACATGGAGCCTGCAGAGCGAGCGCTAATCAGTTCTTACCTGCAGCTGAAAATCAGAGAGCCGGAATACATTCAGTAAACGGAGAGATTGGTTCCTCTGCAAAGCCTTGGCGTTTGGATGAAATACTCAGCAAGCCAAACCACGTTTTCAGCTGTATTTCTGGTGTGAAAGTTTCCCCAGTCTCGTGGTTTCGTCATTAGCTGCTCTCAGTACAGAACTAATGTAAGGCAGCATCAGTTCTGAGATAAAGAGTAAATGTAGAGGTCCTCATGCAAAACTATACTTCGTACATATCATATACAGTTCTGGTAACTGACAGTTTTCCTGGAGTTTGGAGACCCCTTCTGCTGGCTAATCCCACTCCTAGAAAAAGGGGTGACACCGTCATAGGGTGGTATCCTAATGGGAGCATCTAAGTACCTTTAGTTAGGGAACAAAACAGTACCATAAACCATTACATGATATGTTTAGTATTGTACTGACTCCACACACCCTGTGCTGTCTCCAGCACTGAGCTGGATAGTCCTGATTTAAAGAAAAAACAATTGGTTGTGAAATGGTACAGATATACACCTTGCTTCTGGGGACAAACGACTCACCAAACACTCCACAACTGGACCTTAAAACCACTGTTATACCTCTGAGGGGACGTTTGAACTGTTTGTATCCTGATGGATTAAATATGTACTCAGTACCTCTTTTCCTTCTCTAACAGTGTTGAAGAAACTGAGAGTACAGTAGGGCTGAACGATTTGCCTTTTTTCTGATTATTAATACAACTGTGATTTAAATTGCAGTTATTTTCTGGGAACTGAAGTCCATGCCTATTATTTGGTCAGTAAGACCTGAGCATCCCCTTTCTCAGTTAGTTGTGGCTATGATGTCACAGCATATAGTATGTTCGGCTGCCTCTGATTGGTCTAACTCATCTACAGGTAGTTTACAAGCTCTGATATTATGTTAATGTTCCCCATCTAAGACACGGATTCGATAAAATAGCCTATAACTAAAATTGCAGCTCTTGTGATTTGAATATAGCGCTCTTTTAATTTGCGATTTTAATATAAAATTCCTCTTTCAATCCTGGAGTACACTTTCTTTTAAAACAACTGAAGATGATCTCCACTCATTAAAGCCATGCAACATTGTAGGCACCCCTGGTCAAAATACATGTTGTGTTAATTTTCTAAAACATATTTTTTCAGAAAGGAAATAGAAATTTTGCATTAGGATTTGCAAATAACTGGCGATCAAATTCTTACGACTAAAACGACTTGAAGTTACAACCCAACCCCCCACCTCGACTCGACTCGGCTGGAGGCCAAGGTCAAGGTGAAAGAGTTGCAGTCCAGGACTGGTGACCGTCTGGCAGGAAGTGACCACACATCTCCCCTACTCTGTAAAAACAAAATAAAAGAAAGAAAGAAACAACAGCTCAGATACCAGCTGAGGTACTGCAGGGCTTATCGTGTGTTTGTAAGCTGTTTGGTTTCTGGAGCTGGTGATGTTATTATGGGGTGATTTTGTAAATCTGTTTAATTACAGAGAAAGAGAGACAGAGCAGATAAAAGAGAAAGGAGGGAGTCGCTCTGTGTCTGCTCTGAGGTGACAGGGGTGGGATGTTTATGAGCTGTGGTCGTCTGAGAGAAAATGTAGACACATTATTACCGATACACTTTAAACTGAAGTCAGCTCGATCTGAACGAGCCGGTGTTTCTGACTTCAGTGAGGTGATCGAAGATACAGTGTCTGTGATTGAAGATACAGTGTCTGTGGTTGAAGATACAGTGTCTGTGATTGAAGATACAGTGTCTGTCAGGATCGCTGCTCTCGTTAGTTTAATGAGATTTCACAGTGAAAGGCTGAGCTCTCTCCAACAGTACTTTCATCAATGATTCATGACAACATTTGCCGCTGCACGTTTAAACTGTTGCCTGTGAAAAGAGGTTAAATTAATCTGTTATTAAAGTTAATAAGGCGGTAGACTTGACGAGAAGATGGCTGCTGATCTTTTAAACCATGTTTTTATGGATGTGAGTCTATTTCCTTCATTTATAAATAGATACACACTAATTTATATGAACGAATGTAACATGAATGTATAATGTATAATGGATAATATATTCAGGTTCATGTTAAAACTGATAACAACCACTTCTATTACGAGTACCACAACAACAACAACAACAACAATAATAATAATAATAATAATAATAATAATAGTTAATGTTAATAATGTTAATAGCAATAGCAATAGCATATATATATATATATAATGAGTGACTATGATAGTAATAATAGTACCAGTAATAAAGTAATAATAGTACTAATTAATACTATTATTAATACTAATTAATAATTAATACACATATAACACATCAACAATATATATGATTTCTTTGTAAAACGGTTTCTTAATAGTTCTTTAGTAAAAGCAAGGGTTCTATAAAGAACCACCAACGCTGAAACATAAAAGGTTCTTTGCGTAGTAATGTTTGTTCTTTCTATGCACCCCCAAAAAATGGAACCCTTTTTTCAGCACTATTAAGAACCCGTTTGTTGCTGAGAGTGTGGTAGATAATGATAGTAATAGTCGTGGTAGGTCATTTTTCTGTGCCTCCATGTGGGTCACTGTCTCATAAATTCCTGTGTAAAATGCGCTGCTCTTTCTACACGGTACATATAATACTATAGAGGATTACAGTGCAGTACACTATAATACTAGCCTACCAGTTTGAAGCCACAACAGTAGACATCAATTATAGCACGCAGCTCGGTGCACGTTTTCTGGCTCAGCCAAGGGCTTCCTCTTTTCCTTTGCCAAAGCCTAGACTTGTTAGCCACCCGGCAGATCGGGGGAAAGCTCTCCCGCAGACACACACGAGGAACCAGGGCGCTGTCTGCTCCATTACCAACCGCTCCGAAGGTAACGACTCATACATTCTCATGTAGAGTAGCAGCAGCAGCAGCAACAGGGTGAAGTAGAACAAGGTGCGTTTGTATGAACAGCAGAAGACTGATCGGATGCGCTATTTGAACCATTGGTGCGGTGTTTTTATCTGTTCGCAGAGTGTTGGGCTCAGCTCCATGTGCCATTCAGCCAAGCGGCTTAAAGCAGACTGTAAATAGGCCAGTAGTACTGGAGAAGGTAGAGCCAGAGGTGGGCAGAGGAGATCAGAGCAGCGTTCAAATATAACCGTTCTTATATTTATAACTGTAGACATTAGTAGTATGATTAGTAGTAGATACCACACAAAGTACCAGCTCTAAAACCTCCTCCTCTATATATCTGTCAGCAGAGGAGCTATAGTGTGTTTGGCGCTGTTCTAGTTGTTTTGGGATGCTTTATGTCTAAGACAGAATGCTAAAACAGCTCGGGTATGTGAGCTGCGAGCAAGAAGAGAGTGAACGCAAAAACAGACAAGCAAAAGGAGGAATAGAGAACATTGCATGAAGCAGATTCTTTGTTTGCGTGTAAATGAAAGGGTTATCGTTTGCACTTAGTCCATCCACTTCATTAGTCCATTATGCTTTAGCACACTGAATTCAGAGAATCAGTATATACTGAGTAAAAGTCTTGTGGTAAGACGCTCTTCAGTCTTTTATTATTAGCTATTAAGATTTAGCTTCAGATTAAACCTTACAAACACTTCAAATCCATTTTTGTCCTCTTCCACTTACTACCCACCTCTGAGTTATCTGTTAGTACATTAATATTTATCAATTAAACTCCACACAGACAGTACAGGGCACCATAAACAACACGGAGATGAGTGTATATATATATATGTGTGTGTGTGAGGAGGTAATATATATTTGTGTGTTCATTTATATATATATATATATATATATATATATATATATATATATATATATA
>CM067479.1:37357496-37412784 GCA_034552555.1 Semaprochilodus insignis
TATTATTATTATTATTATTATTATTATTATTATTATTATTATTATTATTATTATTTGTATACAAATATATAAATATACGCGCTATAAATTCAGCATTACATTCATTAACGTTTTTTCACAGTAAATTTGTGACGGGCACTGTAGAGTGTGTTTCAAGCTCTATCTCTTTAAATAGAGATAATCGTGTGGTGTAAATCACATCATATCATATTCCATTGTCATTTAGCCACAAGTTTGATGATATGCCCTGTGTAAACAGTGCCGAGTCATAGCGGAGCTGTGTTCCAGCAAGCTTTTTGGTTCTACATGTGTTAATAGTATTTGGCATTTGAGCAGTAAATGTAGCTTACAGATGAAAATTACAGTCCAGCGCTACAATCCTACAATAAGGGCCTTAAACGGCCAGCCCAGCAGGATGAAGGAGACACGCGGAATCAAGGAAAAGCTTATTTAAAACTGTTCTTCATTGTAAGCAAGGCAGTGCAGGTGTGAAGAATAGGTGGTCATAGGTAATCCTAAAGCCTTGGGGAATGTATGCCATCTGGTGACAAGCTGACTGGTGCAGGGAAACCTAAAGAAAACGACGAGAAATTAACCAACCAAATGTCTGCGAGCAGGCCAGCCACGCCATGGCGGTGCTCTGTTTGGAATAGCTGTCAGCTAGATAACCCAGCACTTAGGCCTCCTAGCTTAATGGACTTTTTATGGGTTTGTCTTCTGATCATGTGACATCTGGCATTAAAGCCTCTGTGTGGGTCTTTGCAGATCTTAACCATACAGCCACTTGGGTTCTCTTCTTTTTCCTAATAGAGAGAGAGAGAGAGAGAGAGAGAGAGAGAGCAGGCTTTGTTGTAACTATTCTACACACTTAAAAAGAGGGTTCTTCAAGGGTTCTGTAGTGAAGAAAATAGTTCTATATAGAACCATGGACACATAAGGAACCCTTTATTGTTAAATGGTTCTTTGCATTGTGAAAGGGTTCTTCGGATTGATGGAGAAGATTCTATACAGAACATTCTCCATCAATCTGAAGAACTCCTCCACAAGAATCCTTTAAACGAAGAGTTCTTTAAGAGATCTGTATAGAATTTTCCTAAAAAGGGGTTCTTAGCACCAAAAATGATTCTACTGTTATTACAAGCTTGACATCATAACTATAGCAGAACTAAATTTGGTGCTACAAAGAACCCATTTAGCAGAACTTTTGTTGGTGCTATAAAAACCCATTTCAAGAAAATTTTGTATAGAACCCTGAACACCTAAATAACACATTGTAGGGTTAAATGATTCTTTGCATTGTGGATGGGTTCTTCAGATTGATGGGGAATGTTCTATATAGAATTTTCTAGAAAAGAGTATGGCACCAAAAAGAGTTCTGCTTTAGTTGCAACATCAAGCTTGTAATAATAGTAGAACGATTTTTGGTGCTATATAGAACACTTTCCAAAAACAAGCCATTCACTGTGCAAAATACCCTTTATCATGCAAAGGGTTCTTTATGTGTTTGTGTTTCTATATAGAACAATGTTTCTTACTAAAGAATCCTTTGAAAAATCATTTTGTTTATAAGTGAACTGCTCTAAGTGAAGAGTCACTATAGTCTCTATAGAGAGAATATTCTGTGAGCATTGGGAGCAGACTGAAAGTAACTAAGTTAATATCAGTTATCATTAAACTGCTTCAGATAAATAGTGGATTAGTATGAAAGCTGTACTGGACACTCATCTGCTGCAGACAATAACAAACCTGCGACCCAATAATATCACTGGGTTTTCACCTTTGGAATCATTGAAGTGAAAAGGGAACACTGGCAACTGGTAACTGGTAGCTACTCTGGCAAACTCTAATTGCTCTAATTTTTAAAATCATTTTAATGTGTCATAAGATTATAAGTTATTATTATTAGACTTATTATTCTTATTAGACGTATTCTTATTATTGGACTTATTATTAGTATTATACTTATTATTAGTAGTAGATTTATTACTATTACTATTACTATATATTATAAGTTTATTAGTTGGATTATTAGTTAATATTAGTTTTTTTTCCCTGACATTCCAAGTTGCTGCCTTGTATCTTGCATTTTCATTTTTTAGCATCATTTGAACATGGCTTATTCTTTCCAGATGAATGAACCAATAGAAATGGTTCAAATTAATACTGAATTCATTGTTATAGGATTAACTTACACTAAGAACTGATCATTTTTTTTTCCATCTCCTGTAAAGTAATTCTGGAGATGCGTGTTTTAGTTAACAACTTGTTACACTGACCCAACTGTTGTCTTTCAGTTTATTTATTTTGGCAAGATTTAAATTGATGTAATATATTATTGCAGTGTTTGTGTAAAATACTGTTGTTATTGTTTGTTCTAAGAAATACACTAATATCCAGAATAGTAACTTTACAGGAGAAGACAAAGTTGATCTCAACTTTCAAAGTAAATAAATTTAACAAAATTTTAATCAAAGTCATTGTGGAGCATTTCTATTGGCCCATTCGTTATGACATTTTTTTACACAATCCAAAAAGGACATCCGCCATGATCAAACTATGTAGAAAACCAAAAATCAACGAAAATAAATATACAATTTTCCTTCTTTTTTTTTTTTTTTTTGGACAGTAATAGATGTTATGTTGTCCATGTTCAACCACTTGATATATTTCAATCATGTTTTTCAGTGTGGGTGAAATACAGCTGTGCCTGTAGACAGAAAGCTCACCAAAGCTTTGAAGAAAACATCTCAAGAGTGTTCAGTTAAATCACAGACAAGGAGCGAACTTACATACCTTGCTATTTACAAATACAGAGGCTGCATTGTAAGATGAAATCCTCTCAGAATTAATTTGTTTGTCCTTTATTTATCCTCAGCCCCTTTTATAGGACTGCCATGTTGGGAAGAGGAGTGTGTCTTGCTTGTGGCTACAGCACAGGAAGGACACTTGCAGGACATTAGAGGTCTCTCATGCTTGGTTAAACACTTATGCCCACCCATTGATCCAAGCAGGAACCCTTCAGCTCCCCACCGTGGTCCATTAACAACACCAGATCCTGATGTGGTAAATACTACAGCAAAGCCTAAAAAGCTCTCGGATAGTCTTTTATGGAAGGATAGTGTTGAGATAAAGCTGTTTACATTTGATAAAAAGGTAGTGAGGAGAAAATTTTTTTTATAAAATTTTATAAAAAAATTATAATTTTTCATCTGTGAAACATGGTGGAAGCAGTGCTGAGGTCGGTATGGTTTGCTATTTTTGCTGATGACATAATGAATAAACAGAGCTATGGTGACTACAAGAGTGTAGAGAAACATCTCATGTAACTGCGTACCTCAGAAACTCATTAGGCAGTGGTTTAGGCCGCTACGCAGAAAACAAAACACACTGCTGAGACAACCCAGGAGTTTATAAGGGAAAACTGTGGTCGGCTTGGAGTCTCCTGATATAAATACACTCTCTGAAAAATGGGACAAAACTGTCTCTGTGGTGGAACCTCACCTCGAGGGTACATCTCTGAGTTTCGTTAGTTAGGTAACATTATTGTGCCATTATACACTACAGGTCAAAAGTGTATACACACTCAACTAAATGGATGTTGTTGGTGATCTTAAAGACTCTACAGGCTTACACTTAACAGTTCCAACTGATGAGAGTCTGAAACAGTACATATGCTGATGTACCACATATACTCTTGTATGTATCACAGTACTATATTATTTTCATATCACCACCTCTAATATATAATTGGTTGTGCATTTTTGTTGTTTGTGATCTACTTTTTATTAGCATTTACCACAGGGGAAGGGGAAGGGGAAGGGAAGGGAAACGCAAGGCAAAATGGTAGCATATATTAATAAGAATACACACAGACCAAGAATAAAAGAAAAACGATACAGACAGACAGTGGATATTGCCAAGTTTAAGTAAAAACAAAAAATTCTGTGCAGAATCATTTAGAATCTCCAGTCCCGGTTCTTTACTTAGCTTTATTAACCTTTACTGTAAGGTATTCCATTAGAACTACATTCTGAAAGCTAGATATCCAGAACTTTAAAACTTTAAAAAGTTGTGAGGCAATCCAAAGCTGTAAAACAGATTTAAGTAGCTGTAAAAACTTCCATTAACATCATTCATTAAATTGTGGAAAGTTAAAAAGTCATTTAACAGAAATGAGGTGGCAACGGAATTCCGACATCAAGTAACTTTTATCTTTTTTCTTTAACACAGTTTAAAACCTGTAGTTGCCCTGTCAATTTTGTAAATGTTCATGATGGACATGCCAATAGAATTGGTCCAAAACCGCTTAGAAAAAAAATCCTGTTATATCAGCCTCCATTGCAAGTTAAGAAAGCTGTTTTATCCTCCTGTAAGGTTCAATTTTGGAGTTTTTAAAGGTGGACTGTGTAATTCCATGAGTGCTATTTTATAGTGTGATGTCTTCACTTTCATTCTAAAGTAAAGCATTAAGATAAACATTAAGGCAACCTTCTAGGAGTAGCTGTTTCTAAACCTTTGACTGGTAAAGTACACTTAAAAGTACCTACTAAATGTACCCACTACTTTTTTTTCATACTTCTTTTTATGTGTTTCCTGAATTTAACATATGGGGGAAAATATGTTTTATATTTATTAATTTTGGTCTGATCATCATGAACATTCACTGAATTGAAAGAGTAAAATTATATAATTTAAAATTATACAAATAAAAGAGATAAAAGCTATAAATATATATTAGAGGTGGCGATACGAAAGAAAAAATTTAATACTGTGATACATGAAGAGTATATATGGTATATTAGGATATGTATTGTTTCTGTACAATGACAGCAAAAGCAAGTAACTTTTTTCATGTTTACTCACTTTCTCACCTGAACTTCCCCACAGAAAGTGTGGATAGACGAATCAGCATTCCGTGTAGTTGTACCATTACAAATCTGTACAATGAGTAATTGACTGGAACAGATGCATTGGGGTTGTATCCCTCACTGCAGGAAAATAAAAATAAAAACTTACATTACACAAAAGTGAACTGTATGTGAGAAGGTGATAAAGAGAGTGGTATGTGGTATATCAGGATATGTATTGTTTCAGACATCTCTTCAGTTGGAACTGTGAAGTGTAAGCCTGTAGAGTCTTTAAGATAATCAACAACATCCATTTAGTTGAGTGTGTCTGGGTTTGACTGCTACTGTATGTTTACTTTCACCAAATGGAGTTAATCATGTGCACAGCATTTCACTTGTGCTCACTAAGACTTTGGGAGAATTAACTCACAAATTACTACAATTGGAAAACAGCAACAGCAAGTGACTTTTTCATGTTCACTTACATTCTCACCTTAACTTCGCCGTAGAAAGTGTGGATAGAGCAAACAGCATTCCATGTAGTTGTACCATTACAAATCTGTACAGTGAGTAACTGACTGGAACAGATGTTTGCATTGGGATTATATCCCTCACTGCTGGATAAAAGTAACATTCAACATTATATTAAAGTGAACAGTATGTGAGAAGGTGATAAAGAGAACACTTGGTAGGAGTTCCTGTTCAGCCTGTTTGGGTTTGTCATTCAAAGTGCTTCATCTGACAGTGGAACAAGTCCAAGTACAAATGTTTAGGTGTAAGGACAAAAACAATGAAGAATGTCACGTTAGTCAGAACACCAGTTTTGCAGTATGTCTACATGCCTAAACAAGCTGTATGTATGTTTGTACTTATATTTATAAGCATACTTGATCAACATAAAAAAAAGCATTTCTTAATGCTGACAAATCAGGGGAGGCATGATTCACTGGGAATGCATGATGGAAATGCTGCTGGTGGAACAACTGGTCAAATTTTTATTCGTTTTATGTGATTTCTTTCCTATGCTTTTTACATATGATATGATATGATATCATCTGATATTATATTATTATTTATGTATTACTCTACATTTTGGTGTGTTCATGCAGTTTTGTTTTGGGTAAATGCTAGTGTTCTTTTTTCTGTTCAGTAGAGGAATGCTACATCAAGAAAAAGCTTCTTTCTTTTTGGGGGGATACTTCCCTGTAAAAGGTCATGCATTGAGTTTACTTGATTGAAATGTGTGCATCATTTCCACATTAATGAAATACATTGCAGAAACATAACTTTGTTTTTCGATTGCTTTTGGCAGTTATTATGATGATCTCATTCCATTTATATAATGAAGAAATTATGTACATATTTGACTCATGTAAATTGGATGCAGCACTTTCAGCATTTGAAACTGATGGTGAAGTAAAATAGATCATCAAGAAAAAAACAATCAGCAGAAAATTATTGGTAAACATGAAGCAGCATTTTGACAGAGATAATCATATCCATATGCTTCACGCCACCATTATTATCTGCACATTTGCGTTGTGAAATTTCACTTGTCAGCTGTAAACAAAGGGGTTCATTATTCTGCTAATGCTCCTTTTTGATGTTCCAAATAAGCTGTTAAATGTTTCATTTTAAAAAATGTGATTTTTAAGCTGTAATTCAAAATTAAAGTGTGAATGGTACAAATACCATTTTTGTTTTAATCTATTTCAGAATTCACAGTGAAAACTGCTGGGTTATTAAAATTGCTTATAAATTTCTGCATCCCACTTTTGCCTACAGCGTGTAAAAGTTGTCATATCTACACTGATCAGCACACTTGACATAATTATGCATGGTTCACTTGTTTCAAATCCCTGTGATATTGGCAGGACATAGGCTAAACAGCAAAGACCACCATGACTGCTCACCAGCAAAAACTATGTTTTGGATGCTGGTATGCTGGTCAACCAGTATGACCACACTTAGTGACCAGTTAAACCAGCAGCAGACCAGTATAAGCCAGAACAGAAATCATACTGGTCTGTGCTGTTTTTTCAGTAGGGTAATGTCAAGCACTCAAATTGCTCCAGTGTGCACAACAGTAGATGATATTCGTTGCCAACTGTCTGAATTTTTAGTTCATTCAATACATACCCAGAAAATTGAGGCCCTCTGCTAATTTACAAAATAGCAAACATGACAGTTTAGGGCAGTTTGTATCAGTGATTTTGGGGCAGGTTGTCATATATGAAAAACTCACCTATATATGAAAAAGGCCCAGTGATTAGTGACTAAACAAGCTTTTTTCTGAAGTGGCATTTAATTTAGTTTGAAGAAAAAATGTGTAAAAACAATGACATAAATAAATATAATAATAAAGTGTTTACCTTATTAATGCTCTTGAAATCTGTGTTTGTTCATAAAGAATGCAATAAACAATGAACGTGAGTGAAATGTTCTTAAATCATGCTTCTTCTTTTAATAAAGTTTATCCTTTTATTAATATTCATTTCTTACAGTGCAGTACAGACATACATCAAAATTAAATCTAAGTTATGTATTATGAAATCATATAGGTCAATGGGCTAGAGCTATAATGGGCTGGAATACCAGCTACTTCTTTTATTTTGTTCTGTTGTATTGAAAACCATATACCTGAGAATAAAGTAAAAATGACAACATTAGAAAGACAACCATACCTCCAGGAAGGAAGTACGACAAGAAATCTAAAGAATAAATTATGACCTACAACTCTAAACTGAACTGACTTTACTGCTGGAAATGAAAATTACAGTTTATGGTCATATGTAAAAAATGAACGGCCAAAAGGAAGAAATCAAATAACTAGGACCCTCTTAGGGAGAGAAAACCAGGTGTTATCTCAATGAGGCGATGTTCTGACGTCACGTAGGCGTGTTGTAGCTCCTGCAGCATGTGGAAAGCAGCTGCAGCACCTGCTTCAAAAATTGCAGTCACTTTACTCCCGTGAGATTTGGATGTCATGTGACCTGTGACGGCCTGTAGTGCCAACGAAGTTAGACAACGGCTGCATCTCAATTGTGTACTACACACTAATATTACTCAGTATGTGCTATGGGCTAATCTCTCTAGTATGAGTTGGGCAGGCTAGTAAACACAGTATTAGCATACTGTATCATTTCTTACTGACAGGAAGTGATAACGCGCTCATCATGCCATGCTGGACTCTAAAGACTGATTCAGCGGAGGTTTCATTTAGAAAACACAAACAAATAAACACATTATTTACTAGAATATCCCTGACCACCTGGACGTATCATGCATGACAACAAACCGTTCACCTTGGTGCTGACCACGTCGTCTCCACCCAGATGAAAACAGGACTCGTCACTGAAGATGACCCGCTGCCATTCTGAGTCACTCCATGACAAGCTGGCATGGCATCATTGCAGTCTATGGTGACGTTGACGTGGTGTTAAGAGCAGTCGTCGTAATGTAGTCCTGCGTCTTGCAGCCGTCTATCAGTGGTGCTGGCACTAACAGGGTGACTCACGGAGAGGATCTTTGCTCACTGAGCGTCCACAATCAGGGCTGTTGGGTCAGTCAGGTACAGCCATAAGGCCCATCCTTGCTTACGTCACGTGTCGCCGAGTGTGAAACTTGAATCAGTCGCATGTCTCACGCTGTCAAACCTACCCACCAAGTTTCATTCATGTCAGTGAGTCCTCCTGGGCGCAGCTATTTGCGCAACTATTCTTTTGATGACGACCGTGTGTTGAAAAACATACTATTGTGGATAAAATCATAGAACTCATGAATCATATTAGACTTGCAAAATGTGATGCATTTTTACCCTGATCATTTCAAACCACTATGCTAGTACAGCATAGTACAGCAAAAGTCTTACAACCATACACTTACATACACCCAGGAGCATTTTCTTAATCTAAATAATTATACAGAATGTGTAGGCAGTGGAACAAAGCCCGCCAAGCCTGCACTTCAGGGCACCAACATTCATCACCATTGTGACTCTGAGTAACATTACACACACACACACACACTGTTTGATAGTGACTTTTATTATATCTACATGTTCTTTGTACAGGTACACTGTAGTAGTGTTCATTAAGCATTCAAGCTAAGGAAATTTGTCCTAGGATCCTAATATACACACACACACACACACACACCTGAGTCAAACTGAAAGTGAATTTGAGTTGGTCAATCACAGAGAGCGAGACATGATTCCACATGGTTGTTTTATTTTAATCAACCTCCTTTTCATAGAGCTCACATGGTGTGGTCTCTGTTTTTGATACTTTGGACTAATTACATCTTACCCCAGCATGCATTGCAGCAGGTCGAAGACGAGGTGTTCATCTCTCATGGACTCAGGAGGTCTGTGATATTCTTGAAGAGGCTTTAATTGGTAGAGTTGTAGAAAACAAATGTGGGTACTTTAAATGAAAGTTTGAGAACTCCAGTTCAAAATGAAATTAAAATTAAAATTGCTGGACCAAAAGAGTTACAACTAACCCCTACCATCTTCCCCTGTTGAAGTATAGGCACAGATTTACAACGCTGTCTAGGTCGTGGGACTGTGAGGACCATGGCAAAACAGTCAGCTTGCCCCTTTTCAGGTAGTCCACTGTGGATTATGAAGTCTATTCAGGATCATTTTCCTGATAATCAAACTGAAAGCACTCTGAATCCATTCTGCTTTTCATGATCTTTTTGTCTTTGATGTTTTTTGTCACTTGTCTCAGTTATTGGCTTCAACATAGTTAAGTTAAAGGACGTATGGACAGAATGTTCCATTGGCTCCTGGCAACATCTATTTGCATTTTGTTGTACTCACCCTCTTCCTGCTGTCTTCCTCCTCTGCCTACTTTTCACTGTGTGTGTATATTCCTTTCACTCCACGGTTAACAGCTGAGCCATGTTGTTGATGGCTGTAAATGCATGTTAACTACACAAAAGTGAGCTTTGGGAGTTGATGGATTGTACAAATGCATGTACATCCAGTTCAACTAATTTTCAGGCCTGGCACACCTCAGCTGGTGCACTCAAACCGAGGGAGAGGTTAGTAAAACAATATGCAAATAGATGTTGCCAAAGGGAAAATGAAGATGGGCTTGTTATAATCAGTACTTCCTTTTAACTTACGTTGAAGTCAATAATTGAGACAAAAACTCATTTTAAAAGTCATCTGTACCTTAAACTTGCATTGCTAAGCTGAAACAACAAGTACTAATCACCTTCAGATAAGAATTCAAGGCCAAACCAGACAAAGTCATGAGTTGAAATAAACAGAAATTCTAGTTTCAGAGAACTTCAGTTTTGAGAAGAAGTTGATGATTTGTTTTTGTTTTGTGAGCATCAGTTATTTTAATTTCCAGAGTGCTAGCCAGCAGCTTAAAGGGATCCCATGGCTGCTGATTGTTGAGACGAGGTTTGACGAGTCAGCATATTTATAAAGCTTTAATTTACACCACCTGGCCTTGGTAACAGTTGGCAGATCTCTTAGGGTGCCTAAACATGTGCATGGTGCTTCTTTTTATTTCTCCACACTCTAAAATTGTACCAAACAAAAATAAAATGCTAATTTTGCTTTAACATGCTGAATCTTTTTAATGACTTTTGGACACTAGTTATTTTTCTACTTGCTTAACTATTCACACATATATAAATATATAACACTGCATGTTGTTAGCTTCTTGTAGCCAAAAACAACCTGGCTGTGAATGAGTGTCTTCACATACACATTTTGCTAAAGAATCTGTTTGCTGTTTGATGCTTTTATCATGTTGAGTATCAATTATTTTTTGCTGAGGACCATTACTACTTGTACTCAAAGAGATGTATTGCTGGTTGGGCATAATGTGTCACCGAACAGTAAGCCTGCTTTTCCTGGCAAAAGGGGCAGGATTCAAACAAGCTGATGTTATCAGTCAAATGACGTGAGAGCTACAACTGTTGCTCTTCTAACATTATAGCGTACAGTGGGATGGTTTTACAGCCTTATAATCAGATTCTACAGTAAGAATGTACTGGATCGGGATGCTATACAGGGAATCTTAACAACCCATTAAAAACATATAGAGTTCATTAGTTTGAAAATTAAAAATATTAGCACGCTGCATCTGGTTAAACCAGCCTACTCTTTCACAACTGTAACAAAGCCTTCTTTCATTTCTAATTTGCCAGAAGTATCTGAACATGTCATGTAAATACCCCTGAAAAGACAAATCAGTCAGGGTACAAAAACCTTGGCATGCAGAACATTTGAATACAAAAACTACGGTGGCCGAGAAAGCCCAACGCACTGCAAGTTAAAAACGCGCTGCAAAGTCTCAAAACACAAGCATCAAAATGACACGACTTGCACAACATTAGCCAAACGCGCTGCAAGATCTGAAAACACAAGCATCAAAATGAGACCGCTTGCAAACCATTAACCGAACGCGCTGCAAAGTCTCAAACGCGCAGCAAACACTAAAAACACATGCAACTTCCAAAACACATGCAGAAAGCCTCAAAACACAACGGAAGTGTTTCCGAGGGACACTGAAAGTGGACGGACCCGGGAATATTCAGTCGGGTTATTGGCCAGGTTTTTGTGTTTATATTTCGTTCCACCTTAAACAATGCACACCGAGTGACTGAAAGAAAAGTTTATCTGTTTATTAATGAATATTCATTCGGTTTATTGGCCAGTTTCTCGTGTTTACATTTCGTTCCACCTTAAACAATGCACACCGAGTGGCTAAAATTAAGGTTTAACTGTTTATTAAGTTAACACAAGAACCTGGCCAATAACCCGACTGAATATTCATTAATAAACAGATAAAACTTACTTTTGCTGGAACTGGGGCTGTCTCGGCTCTACGTCCAGGTCCGGGTCCGTCCACTTTCAGTGTCCCTCGGAAACACTTCCGTTGTGTTTTGAGGCTTTCTGCATGTGTTTTGGAAGTTGCATGTGTTTTTAGTGTTTGCTGCGCGTTTGAGACTTTGCAGCGCGTTCGGTTAATGGTTTGCAAGCGGTCTCATTTTGATGCTTGTGTTTTCAGATCTTGCAGCGCGTTTGGCTAATGTTGTGCAAGTCGTGTCATTTTGATGCTTGTGTTTTGAGACTTTGCAGCGCGTTTTTAACTTGCAGTGCGTTGGGCTTTCTCGGCCACCGTAAAAAACGGATCACCGTCATTAAAGAAAAGACGAACGGAAACAGAAAAAGATAAGCAGTGTCGTTTACTGAAACACAAGTTAAAGTGTACCGTGTTTCACTGGCTGGTGCAGTGAGTGCTTTAGTGGAGACTAAAAGTGTTGCTTTCCTATTGCAGTTCTCACTGCCAGTTCCAACAGTTGCAAGAACAACTACACTCATAACCATAAGTCAGTCTACATGACAATAATCAAACAAACAAACCACCACTGCTTTAGCTTCACAGTGTCTAGAGTCTGATATTGGAGTGCGTGTTTGCACAGGGCAGGCCCAAACAAGTAACATGATTCCGAAAAAAAGTTACAGACTTCATTTAAACTGTGATTTTAAACATACACACTTCCTACTCACTCGCTCATTAGACAAGTCTCTCAGAACACGCATTGCAATGCAGCACAAACTGTGCGCAAACATTTTACTCGCCAAATCCTGGAGAGGCAGGCAGAGTAGAATAAGGCTATGTACAGGGATGGAAAGTGTCGCCCCTACTGGCTCTCCTCCTCTCGCAGGAACTGGAAGATGGAGGAGAAGTCTTTATTGGCATAGCCACGTGCACACATCATACGATATATCTGATGAGACAGTGAACCCAGTAAGACTGGAGTCTTCGTGTTTGTTGCGGCGTTCTGTGCAAGTCCCAGGTCCTGTGGCAAAACAGCAAGTTAGATGTTATTTTTAAATACATTTTTAATGTCTTCTATGAATTGATAATGATCAAAAAATTATTGAATCTTATCACTTGACAATGCTTATGCTAATTAAAACTACTTTACAGGGCAATGCATGTGCTTGTTAAAAGTCTTGTATTTCTGTAAATGTGAAGATAGAGTGGATGTTTTGTGTCTGAAAAAGCATTGTGCAAAAGAGAAACAGCGTTTTTTTTTTTTGTTTTTTTTTAATTTCATATTCTATATTGTGAATCATTCAAAAAATGTATTCCGGGTAGAGACACTTCTTGTAATGTCAATATAATGGGCCAAACTCCTGTGATTATGGAAACAATGCATTAAAAAACAAAAAAACAACTCTCTTACTCTCTCTTGCCCTCTTTTACACTAAGGACTGGATCCATGATATGGGCCCTTCAATAATACCAACACCAAAATATCTAATGTTAATTATTGACAAAACAAGACTAGGCAAGCCTAGTTTTGCCGGACCACCATCACCCATTGTTATACAGGTGTTTCAAAATACATACCCTTCTTATTAGAAGTTGTTGAGACATTATTACTTGTATATTTACTTTTGTTTAGCACAACATAGTTAGTGGGTGCTGTTAGTGCTGAAATAGGATTGGAGCTTCAGATCAATGTCTTTGCTTATTATGTGAACTGTGGTAAAGGAAAAGTTATAGTCATACAGGTTTTGTCTGATTGTTTTAGTGTTTGTAAAACGGGTACATCAGTTCAGTTTTAAGTATTCAGCAGGACTTGGACATATTCATAACACCTGCATGTAACGTAGTATCACTGTTTTTATTTTTCATTTAATTCTAGATGTTTCTAAGACCAAGAAGACAAGAATCACAATTCTATACTTATTTCATGCATCAGATTACTTCAACATATAACCTATTAGTAAAATGATTTTGTCTTTTATAATAATTTGTAAAATATTTTGTTTTGCTAATAACAGTCCCTTTAAAGGTGCAGTGACTCCACAATGTAACCTCTAGGCCATTTAAGGTACAAAGGCTTAATTCAGCTAGCAAAAAAGTAGCAAGTCTCAGTTTAATCCTCTTTTCCACAACAATTGTCTATAGCCTTCAGATTAATTTAGCACAGCGGGGCACTTCAAAGCAGAATCAAACTAACATAGGTACTTTAGCTGGGTTTGAACAAGGTCTGTGAGCCAGGTACTTACAGTGGCATCAATCTAACATGACGACTATAAATTAGTTTAAATGCGGCCCGCCAGTCAGGTACTTACGGGTCGAGTTCGACCAGACCACAGATACTTACGTTAGCATCAAGCTAACAGAAATTATTTTTAGCTGCGTTTGACCAGACTGTGACACTGGATACTTATGTTAGAATCAAGCTAACAGAAATTACTTTTAGTTTTGTTTGACCAGGCCCCGGTCCAGAGTAATACGCAGGCTAGCTTCAAGTTAATTCAAATGCATTGACAAATGCATTCATAGTACTGTATGTCTTTGCACTGCTTCCCTTTACAATAATATTTCAAGACACAAACCCACGTGAGACAGCACAACTTTAGCCAACCTACAGTTCTCTCTGCAAGAAAACAAAGTAGCAAAAACATTGTTGAAAGCCCTTGGCAGAGTATTAAAGAGAGCAGGAGACCGAACAAGAGTAAAGAAAGACAAATCATACCTTGGCCATTAGTGTGGTTCCAAACCCTCCCTGGTAGTTGTTTGCTGACGGCACTCCCTCCATCACTCCTGGCACTGGATTATAGGTGTCACTGGACCAGCAGCGGCCCGAGCTCATGTTTAAAATCTTTGCCAGCAGCTTAGGATCAAGCCCAAGTCTGCCCAAGTAGATCAGAATAGAGGTCACTTACATCATTAACTAGAGACATAACATGATCAATGTCTGCAGAAAAAAACATGGACTCAAACATCCACGTCCAAGAGATCATGTCAGTTACACATACCAGTCCAATGAGGGATGTAAATTCACTGCAGGAGAAGTGAGAAAAATCCCTGAACCTTAAAGGTGCCACAGAATGGAAAACCGTATTTACACTGGCATAAGTGGAATAGGGAACTTTGGATCATAGAACTTGCACAACGTAATCCTTAAACACTGTTGTCTCCTCCTTCAAACACAAATCCCCGTTTGTAAAACAGGGCAGTAAAGTCAGCCTATTCCAGATTTCCAAACTGCTGTGTAACTGTTTTGACTCATTAACATTTATGCCCCCAAAATGTACATATGACGACAACGCAACAGCCACAAACACGATCTCAATGTGGAGAAAGATACCATTCCAGAGTGAGAAGGCACTTTTGATACCCTTCCCAAGGAACAGAAAAGTTAGCAGGCATAGTTAAAGTTCCATCTTCAAGCAAGATTGAAGTTGGCTTCCTATTCACCATCTTCAGTTCCAGCTTAAATGGTATAGCTTGTACAGGTGCCAAAATGTAATCATGGCAGCATTTAAGGTGGAACAGAATACCTGCAAAACAAGCTGCCAAATAGGGAGCCAACATCAGCGCCCACATCTTTAACCTTGGATTTAGAATGTTCCCAGATCTAGATAAAAGGCACTGCACATCTTACTCCAGACAGTTTCAAGTAGGCTTCGCTCAGCATTTAACCCCTAAAAGACTGAAGAGAGGAGCAGTTCCAGCTTTATTACATCACCACACAAACTGCAACCTGTAAGCAGGAGCATGCTGTGTGACTTCATCCACTTGTTGCCAGATAAAGCAGATCATCTTAAACTGAAAGTTTCATGATCCAACAACTTTACTTTTTACTGTGTGTTGATTTTGAGGTCAAAAGCAAGGAGCGTCTAGTAAGCTCCAAGTAACCAGCCTAGCTAACTAAATAATACGAGGGTCGTGCTTACTAACACAGCAGTTGGTTTTATTTTCTTGTGTCTATTTTGACATGTTGCTTCTGTGTGATCACTGGAGTATCTCCCTGTAAACCAGCAAATCGGAGCAGAGCACATAAAAATATTAACAAGCTCACCAAACACGGGACAACAGCTCGTTTCATTGTAGGGCCAAATCACAGGATTGTAAATGAGTGTGTAAAACCGCATCTGGGCATTTGTGTACCCTGACAGCCGCATACCTTCTATGTAGACCATCAGAGACCAATTTAAAATGGCCAAAAAATACGTTCTGTGGCACCCATGGTACTACCATTCGTTATTCAGTCACCTGTTCTGGGTATCTTTTGTCAACAATACCTGATGCCCAAGTTCATGGTCTCAGCAGTTCCAATCATTCCAATTGCCAACAGCATGTTGTTGCAGATCTTGGCAGCCTACAAGGAGAACGTGAGAAATGCAGGATTACACAAGAAGATTCAATAATTTGAGTTATGGATGACGCACAGCAAAAGCATTACATGTAGTATCACAGACATACCTGCCCTGTTCCAACCTGACCGCAGTACACCACATTGGCACCCATGCAGCTCAACAGTTCTTTGGCTGCTGTGAACTCCTCCTCTGCTCCACCCACCATGAAGGTCAGCTTACCAGAAGTGGCCGCTCCGACACCTGCAGAAATCAGGCAACCAAAACATAAAACGGTAGTATCTAACATACACAATACCTGTCAAAAGTTTAGACACGGCTGCTTTATAGGAGCATAAAACAGTTTTCTTAACTTGCAGTGGAGGCTGACTTTGGACCAATTCTATTGGTCTGTCCATCATGAATATTCACAGCATTGAAAGGGTAAATAGAGCTTTTAAACTATGCAAAAATACATACAAAATATGTATTAGAGGTGGTGAAATACATAATATTGTGATATATCAAGAGTGTATATATGGTATATCAGGATATGTATTGTTTCAGACATCTCATCAGTTGGACCTATGAAGCTTAAGCCTGCAGAGTTTTTAGGATAACCAACAACATCCATTTAGTTGGTGTGTCTTAAACTTTTGACTGGTACTGTATATAACAGCTTCAACTAAATCTGAAAATGAAAAAGAAAAATGAAAAATGAAAAAAATGAAAGCAGTAGCATTTTAACTGGGCTCGAGAGGAGAGGAAATTCTTCACAGGTTAAACTATGTCCAAGTTTATTTGCAGTTAAGTGTCTTCATCCAGAGAAAAACTGTAACATAAGTAACATGCAAGACATCTTTTTTTTCATATACAGATATAGATATAGAACAGCATTGAAAATAATCAGATAAAACAATATAAATTTATATTGCTCTAACAAGCTTATTGTTTGTTAGAGCTTAGAACTCTATCGCAAGCCCATAATTGCACAGGCAGGGGAAAGTTCTATAATTACCACAGCGCAGCTCCATCTGCTTTCACACATGGACAACGGTGACGTCAGGCTCAGTTTTGTTGTGGCTCACTTTTCATTACGCCGCGTTCGCGGGCAGCGAGTGCCGAGCTGAGAATAATACCTACCGGAGTGGGTAAGTACAGAGATTAAGCAGATCTGTGGAGTTCTTATGGCCGTTTGAAAACCCAAAAGCAGTTTTAGCGACACTTATGCCAAACCATGCTGACGCAGTCTAGTCGGGAGAGGCAACAATTTAAGGAAAGAAAACTAGTAGCACGTTGTTGTTTACGTGCCCAAAAGCCAGAGGCAACAACCTCCTGATTAAAAGGGAATATTGGCTATAAAGCAGAGTGGGTGCTGGCCGAATATAATGTACCAGTCTGCTTTAGAACATGAGGTTTACCTCATGCACTCAGTCAAGCCTATATGAAAGGAAGGCTGGGTGTTCACAGTGCAGTTCTGTTTAGGAACAACCATAAGTGATTGTTTCAAAAATGTTCAGGCAGCAGAGATGACTTTTTGCTACAAATTCTGCGGCACTTTATTACAAGCTATTTTTTTCTTAGATGCTGAGGGTCTCAATCCCAGCCCTGGTGTTGGTGGCCTAGACTTGCCACTGTCACAAATCTGACACCTCTCTGGCCAAAGCAAAGTTTCAAAGATGAAACCGAGAACAAAGAGGGTCCATATATCTATGTAATGGCTTAAAGTAGTGATATACTGTGTTAATTAACCAGCAGCTCCCCAAAAACTGGAGCTGAAAGGTTTAAAACTCTTGCCTGAATGATCCTGCACTCATTGCCTTGTCAATCAGGCCGCAGATCCTGAAGCTGATGGCAGAAAAACTGCAGAGGCGGCACATCAGATTAAAAGCTAATGGAGAGACTGCAGCACTCGGAGCTGTGTTGTTCCAAATACACTACAGCACCGACCTGCCCTCAGTCAAGTTTAGTGTGGGGAGCTGGACAGCTTTAATCCCAGTGTGGTGGGAAGGGAAGGAAAGGCATAAATCTCCATTAATCTGCTGGGGCTGGATAGTAAAACCTGGCTAAGGAGCTCAAAGAAAGTGGGCTGTACTAGGTTAAGAGGTGGAGAACAAACAGAAAGCATGCATGAAGAGCGTGTGTATATATACTGTATAGGGGTATGTGTGTTCCTGCTTGCATGTGCTCCAGGAGTCAGTCCGTGTTATGTGAATTAACAACCTGTTTCTCTCCCACACTAAAAGCAAATGTGGGTTTAGTTGAGACAGGTACAGCCTCCTTCTCTTTACAGGCCTTTGTCTTAAAATGACCAGTAAATGCAAATGGGGAAATGTTACATTGCATACGAAGGTAATTATATGACATCTGCCAGTTTGAAGGACATCATGCTGGTATTTAAAACTAATGATCAGCACAGTTTCTGGTACTTTCTGGTTACTTGCCGTACTGCTTTAGGAAGCCAAGGACATACACACAAAGTACATGCAGAAAGTTACTGCATCTTGAAGGCCAAAAAAAGTGTCAGATTGCAACGCTATTCAGTAGGAAGATAAAGGTTACCAGAAACAATAAATGATAAATGGAAAACTGAAAATCAAAATTCGACTGATATAGCCAATATTTACTGACCTGCATATACAGAAGTAGTGTCTCATTATGGCGTAGGGCCACTATGTTTGCTAACGGAACATGATTACGCCTCGGCACGGAGCTGTAGAGGTTCATAATGTTGTCCTGCAGTAATCTATCCCATGTAGCTTGATTATTCTCACATAGTTCCTGCTGATTTTGCAATAGGGTCAGAGGTGGAGTGATACCAGACTTTCTGGGCATGTTACATGTGACCACAAACTGTTTATCTCGGCACTGACCACGGTGCCTCCACACTTCCATTCGTTGGTCGTCTCTACCAAGACAAAAGCAGGACTTGTCACTGAAGCACGACACCATTGCAGTCTTTGGTGACACTGACGTGGTGTTAAGGGCAGTTATTGTAACGGTCTGCGTGTATGTAGTCATGTGTCATGCAGCCGTCTGCCAATGGTGCTGGCACTAACAGGATTACTCATGGAGGGCATCATTGCTCGCTGAATGTCCACAATCGTGGCCGTAGGGTCAGTCGGGTACAACGATAAGGCCTGTCCTTGCTTACGTCACAGGCACGGCCAAGCGTGAAAGTTGAATCATATGCATGTCTCATGATGTCAAACCTACCCACCAAGTTTCATTCCTGTCGGTTGATTCTTTCTGGGTGCAAGTATTTTTATGATGATGTTTGTGTGCTCTTTTATTGGTTGCCCTGTAACAGGACATCAATAACAAAGCTGTGACTGGGGTCCGACGGGTAAATCAACTGTGATACAAAAATGGATTTGATCACGCCAACCAACTTTAGGGACGTGCATCAGCATTTTAAACTGTGAACACTAAAGCATTTCAATAGTAACAGCCATTATAGTGACACAGATTAATCCACCTCTTCCTCTTTGAGGGAAGGGTTACTCAAATCAATACAAAGTTAATTCCACTGATCACGTTTGTCCTATGATAAAACATTTCTATATTGACGGCAGTGGTCTCTTCCAGCATGACATCCGTAGGGCACAAGGGGTCACGGATTTTCCCTCCAGAACAATTACAAAAACATGTAGGATAGATGCCAAGGCACTGAAGCTATTCTGGCTGCTGATGACGTCCCTACAGCATACTAAGTCAGTGCGTTGGTTTTTCCTTTAATTTGTTACTCGTTTAGATTCATGTAGGGTTTTTTTTCCAAATTCACAAATTCAAAACAGGCTGCTTTTTGTAACTCAGTGTCCATCTTTGGACTCAATCAAGCAATCAATCAACATTTATTTGTGTAATGCTTTTTACAACTAATGTTTCAAAACAACAGAAAAGCAGTTTATGGAGGGATTAAAAGAATAAAAAGAAAATTTATAAAAACTGTATAAACTAAAGAGTGAATAGTATGTACTGAAACTAGCAAAGTTCACATATTACATTGAAATCTGAACTGATCATTTGTGCCTCCATAACTGCAGCTTCTAAAGACAAAAAAAATAAACCAAGAAAGTGAACTCACTGCAAAAGTATAAGTGGGTTCTCAGCACTTGCCTAAATCCCCATGCGTAGGTCAGAGGATCACGTCCCAGATGCTCCAAACTGGTCTAAACCATAACTCAACCACTCAACACCAAGGGATGGATTAAGGAAATGGAAATGCAAGATGAAGCATAAAACGCTCATTCCTGTCTCCAAAACTGCATCACTGACTGCGGACTAAGAAAGAAAAAAGGGCTCACAAGAAATGTGCCCTGACCTAAAAATGATGACAAAATGTACCCGTTTTAGGACAGCTTCATGAAATCTAGAGAGTGAACGGGTTAACACATGTGACAGTACAGCATACCACAGACTGGAAAATTATTTTTAGAAACTGTTGCCGTTAGAGGTTTTGCACACCCCCACACACCAATTTAAATTATAAACAACTGGCAGTGTAATAAGGCTATCCAACGGCACGACAACACCTCCAACGTTCTACGGCATATGAACAAAAGCTATCATATCTTCATAAATTAGCAGATAGTTCTAATAATTCTGACACCACCTCATTTTAAAAACCTTAAGATACACATGACTGTACACATCAACTGACTTTTGTATTATGTGCCAAGTTATTAAAAAGACAAAGCAAATACAGCCTCTGCAAACACAGCCTGTTAAACATTGCCTGGTAACAGATCTGTTTATTACAGCTATAACTAAAGCGTTTCTTGTTACTTTTATGTATTACTGTTATCATATACCAGTCAGTGAACGCGTTTACACGTTCTTAATAATCCAGTGAGGGCAGAAAATCAGATTTTGTCTGTAGCCCAAACATCTTTAAATGCACTTTCACAATTAGCTAAATGTGAAAACCCTGGATCTACCCGAGGCAGGCAGTAATCGGATTTCTGTTTTGCAAAACGCAGATAAACTCACATATTCTAAAACTGACATTTCATGCCTTGGCTTCATTTGTTAACATGTCACTATACCTAAATAAATTATCATATACGATGAAGAATAATTACAAAGCATGTAGTCGGTTTAAGAGTGTTTAGTTGTGAAGACTGTCCAAGGCCACGTGCAGACTGAGAAATCTGATTACTGAGCTAAAATCCAGCTCTCTTTATTGGATTTCTTGGGTGTCTCTAGGCCTCACCATGCTTAACGAAGTCAAGCGTATACTGTTTACATGACCACATGAATAATCACATAACCGGCTTCCTGCGTGAATAATCTGTTATGATTGGATTATCAAGTGCCTGCAAACACATTCACTGTTTTATAGCAGAGGCCAGGCTGTGCTTTATACCACAGTTATGGGGGATCGACCTAATGCCTTGCAGCACCCTTTAGCCATGGTAAAAATCACTGTTATGCATAACCTCTCGTGGCTTATTGCTGTTTTTGGCAGCTCAGTGCGCCGGGAGCAGAATGCTAAACATCCATCGATACAATGCAAGCATGCTAGTGCCTGCCTGCATAGTGACAAAAGACAAAATGACCCTGCTGTCTTTCTCACATACAGCACAACAAATTGCCTCTTCTCAGACACCTGACAGTTAAAAATGACTCACGTGGAATCCTCTCGCTGAGCAAAGTTCAAGAAAAGTGGCTCAACATGAATTGGTACAGCCTGGCACATAAGCGTTAAAGCAAAATCACTACAGTTTACATTACTTTTTCTGTTTTTAATACTCAGTTTAAAGAGCACAGGCTTTTACCTCCAGATACTGGGGCATCCATGAACACCGCCCCCATTTTCTCCGCAGCAGCGAACATCTCCTTGGACACAGCAGGATCGATGGTGCTGGAGTCAATTAGCAATGAGCCCTTCTTCACTTTCCTGGGGAGCAAGAGCGAAGATTTTAGGATATTCGTGTTACACTGTATCTGTAACAGTCAAAACAGAAACACTCCTCCACAGTCTACACCTATCCATTCCGTCCCCTTTAGCTACAGTTTTTGAATAGCATAACAAAAGACAGAACTTTAACATTTAACAAAACTTCTAGGGACTTGGGATGCCAGGTTACTTTTACATTAGGATCAAAAAACAGGAATATGACTTCATTTGATGACAGCTACATAAGTTGCAAGATGAGGGAAAAAAAAGAACAAGGTTTCTGTAAAGCTGCTTTGTTGCAACACCTGCTATTTAAGTAAACTTGAACTGAACTGAACTGAATTACTTCAGAATGCCGTTAGGGCCGGTGTACACGTCAACAACATTAGGACTGGAGGGTAGCATGGTGATGATGCGGTCTGCCTTGTCGGCCACGTCTGCAGGAGTGTCCACGATCTAAGACCAAAGACCAACAAAGAGGAAAAAATGTGAAACCAGAATAATAATAAAAAAAGAGCTGTGTGGTTATGTCTCGATCTAGGGAAAATAAACAAGCCCAATTTAGCGCATTGACCAGACAATTGCTGTAGTGAACCGGTGGTTTGTTCCAAAACAAATTACAGACCACTTTCAATCATTTATTCATGTTATACAATGCTAGAAGTGGGCTTCACACATACACGAAATATCAATGCAATATTATGATTATTATCACAATTGTTAAGGCAATAAACGTGTATTTTATACATACAGTACATACCTCTGTGTGCTATTATTTTCAAAGCGTATATCCAAAATTGTTACAGATTATACAGCATTTTGGAATGACACTCTTCATATCTCCTCTATACTGATATAGTGTAATCAGGGCTGGGTAGTAATGCAATGCATGTTACGGCGGGATGTAATGAAGGAAAAACTTATTTCTCTACAGATACAGGAAAAAACACAGTACTCAGGCCACAGGGGTGATTACTGGCAGCTCCATTAAATTCAGCCTTAGTCTTGTTTTCGCATAAACAAGTTCATAAGCCTTGTGATGATGGAAGCAAAATTTTGTTATGTGTACATTACCTTTGTTTGCAACTAAGACAATCAGCTAACACTTCATGAAATCAGGCCTCTTTAAATTTATAGGACACATTTTTGTAGGCTGCTGAAACCGCAAAGAATGCAAACGTGATCAGCGATGTTCAAGCACTAATATAAAGCCTTATGGGCCAGCACAGCCTCTTAGCAGACACAAACGATGCCCAGTCAGAGTTATTACAATAGTAATACTCAAACTCACAAACTTACTTACAGGGTGAGATCAATGACTGTTGCTTTGAGGCACAATATGACATGCTTTACACTTTATGAATGGCCAATTCTTGCATGGAACAACAACAGTACAATAAAACAGGTCAGATTTCCTGTCTGCCTCGGTAAGTTAAACTCTTTCTCTAAAAGCCTTATTGATATGGTTTTCATTTTGTCTGCATCAACAAACTGTATCAACAAACAACCCTCATTTAAGTACAGATGTTATTTAAATTATTGATATTGACACTTTAATGATATATATTTTACAAATATATTCAAATACAGTCATCTGCATTACAGTAATGCCTATAAAATAACAGTGTTTCTGTTAGAATGCAGTTTTTTATACTCTATTTTGTGCTCTTTATCCACTATAAATGTGTAGTTCAACTTACAGTTAACTGTTGTACAAAGGCAAAACATCCTTAATCTTGATTACTTTGTTATATTTGAAATAAAAATGACAATTAACATTAAAATCCTACCTAGTATTGTTTTTAAGCAGCTGCAGTTAAACAGTCCTAAAATCTGAGGATGCTGCACCCTCTTTAGCACCCTGTTTCCTGCATCCCTGGCCTTGTCATGTTATCCATAACTTTACATAACAAATTGGAACAAAATAGTCCAAAAAAAAAAAAAAAAAGCAGGCATGTCAGGACTGTAAAGTTACTTTACCAGACAGGACCAGCACTCACTGAGGACACATGGACTCAATAACTCCATTAAAGGTCACATATCTGATACTGTGTTAGTGTTAGGAAAATATCAGGATATTGAACTTTGTCAGTATCGCCCAGCCCTAATAAAGATGATTTGAATTGTTCTGTCAGTGTAATGACGGCTGGTGTGTCCCCACCTGAGCTCCCAGTTCCTGAAGCTCTTTACAAGACTCCGGGAAAACGTCGGAGGCAATCACAGGATAACCGTGCTTGATGAGGTTCTTGGCCATTGGGTTCCCCATGTTCCCCAGGCCAATGAAGCCCACCTGGGTCTTGGAGGCCATGGACCTGGTGACTGAGACAGAACAGCTAACTGTAGAACATGCATTGCAGAACTCGTGCAGCGGTGCTGTCCTTCAGCTAATCTGAAGGTGAACCAACCAAACCAATATTTATTCAAGACTTGCAGCTGATGAAGTTCAGCCAGTACAGCCGGACACTCTGCACCTAAACATGTGCCCGAAAATACATTTCATACGTTCACTCAAAACCCTGAGAAAACGATGAAGATGAAGCGACGACGTACAGTTACATAAATTAAAGGCCAGACACTGACAGACCCGCGACGTTAGTCATCGTAATAGCCACCAAGATAACGTCGTTAGCAAGTCTTAGCCAGCTAGTTGGCAAGGCTACAAGTAGCTCTACTGATTAAAGCCTTACTGAAGCGCTGTCATTTACTTTACAGCAGCGGTTCCGAACTGTGTATAAATCCACAGCCCGTCTGTTCATCAGGCCACAGTCCGGCACACTGAGATAAATCAGGTAGCATACCCTGCACCGAGACGACATGGCTGTGCCACCTTCCCAAAAGACTCCGAGACCCCCTCAACAGAGCGGCCATGCTGCTGAGCTGCTGACCTTCGACTTACAGCGCGAGTATTGGGCGGCAAATGACTGACGGCTCGTCTGGCCAATAGAGTGTGGAGTTTGCGCTGTCTCCACCTCCAACAACGCTGGAGTGAAGGCGGGACATCCTCTAAAGTCGGAGTCTGATTGGCTTCAGCACAACGGGAAACACACTGGCTTATTTGTATTTATAAAACAGTCACCGGTCATATGCCACCATATATCGCTTCAGTGATGTCTACAAATAATGGTATAGCACTCGCTCCAGTGACTGGATCACCTGTCTGGTACCGAGAGGTTTTACTGAACTGGGAAACTGGGATAATGCTTTTCGGCACAATACACGAGCTGTAATTCATTACAGGAAACACCAAAACTCAGAATCTCAGCTCACTGGTGTCACTCAATCACTTTAAACCCTTATTTCTAACCACCTCCACTCTGCCTGTCACTGCTTCATCTGATTTTTATTTTTCCCCTTTATTAATTTAATCTCTTAATTATCTTACCACTTATCTTATTTGAGTTTATTGTCAGTTTGTTCTCTTTCTTTCAATCTAGTTTTCCAGATTAAAATCCGTTTTAATTTCTTTTTCCAGTCCCTTAAGATGTAAAGGCTTGGCTACATTGAAAATGAGGGCCCAATCATGCTGAAGTTATAAAGAGTGTTTCAGCCAAGTCTGATTTTTGAATAAGGAACAACACATGGCAGCCAATCGGAGATCACTTAAAAGGTGCAATAACAAAACAGCCTGTTTAAAGAAGCTATATGTAAGATATTTAGTTTAAATCTTCCATCATTAAATACAGTCATCAACAAAATGTGAAAAAATAATAATTTTGAAGGCGTCAAAGACGGCTCTGTATCATGTGGTAGAGATATTTATTGATGTTAGCATGCTAACCAGGTAGCCCCGGCCAATGAAGGGAACAGTTAACGCAACAATTGTTGCCAAGTTCTTGGCAAGGAACCGATATAATTTTTTTTTTTTTTTTTTTTTGACAAGAATCTACATTTGGCAGCAAACAAAATAATTACTTAAATAGAAGTTAAACAAGAGTTAACATTGACTTTGCTCTTGATGAATAAAGGGATGAGGTTTAATGCTGAGCTTCTAGACTGGTAAGTANATGTAAGATATTTAGTTTAAATCTTCCATCATTAAATACAGTCATCAACAAAATGTGAAAAAATAATAATTTTGAAGGCGTCAAAGACGGCTCTGTATCATGTGGTAGAGATATTTATTGATGTTAGCATGCTAACCAGCTAGCCCCGGCCAATGAAGGGAACAGTAAACGCAACAATTGTTGCCAAGTTCTTGGCAAGGAACCGATATAATGTCCACCGCCACTCACTTTTGACAAGAATCTACATTTGGCAGCAAACAAAATAATTACTTAAATAGAAGTTAAACAAGAGTTAACATTGACTTTGCTCTTGATGAATAAAGGGATGAGGTTTAATGCTGAGCTTCTAGACTGGTAAGTAATCAGTTGGTAATGCCATCACTGGGGAGAAGGGACAGTGTGTTTTCAATAGGGGTGGACACCTCAACTTGCCTCAACTCACCTCAAATGATAATATGTTGTTTGGAGTATGAATTTAACAGTTCTTCCATTTTACACATTGTTCCTTTAACTATAAGGGGTAAAAGAAGATTTGATCATGTAAAAAGAAAAAGAAGAAATAATTATTTTTGGTACACAAAACTACACAAATATCATATCAAGTGGGCGACAAGGGGGCATGTTGGCAAGGCCAAAGAAAAGGGTAGAATGTGGGCCCTGTAAAGAAGTTTTAAAGGGTTGGCATTGTAATCACAGAATGAGATATGTGAAATCCCTCTGCTGAAAAAATAAATAATCAGCTACAGGCTAGGTCCATTTAGTATAACCACACTTAACCCCCCATTTTACGTATTTGATTTAGGTATTTTTATTTTTACGTGTTTTATATACTTATTTCTGCGACTGATACTTGTCCCTTTGAAGAAACTGTATATTTGCTTACATTGTTTGGTGTTTCCAAAACACTGAAGATCCGCGTTTCCAGTGTGAGCGGAAGTGACGTCTCTTCGCTCGCTCACTGTTGACTGTACTGAGTAAAGTGCGTCAACAACACTGTGGAGGATTTCTGACTGCTGTACAACATGAGGTAGGCCAGCCTTTATTTATTTGTACAGTAACACGATGGACATTGTCTCCGTGACAAGAAATATGTATCTGTAGTAGCTACAAAACATCAGTCCGATCGTGTGTAGATGAAGCCGAATTCGCTGTTAATAAAAGCCAGCACCTAGCCAAAATAATAGATCGCTAGCTAAAGCTAACGCTAATGCTAGCAGTGTAATTCGGTCTTTTAGCTGTTAGTTAAGTAGGTTATCGAGTTTTTCTCATTCACAATGACGAAAGGGTTAAGCACTGTAAGACTTTAATAGTTGTTTTCATCTGTGGATAGACTGTGTCACTTCACAGGCAGCTAGTTATAAACTGTTGTCTGTTCGTTTGTTATTGTTTAGCTAGCGAACTAGCTAGCCAAGTTATCTAACCTAGCTCACGTTAGCAGCTAGCCAGGTACTTGTAGGTACGGTAGTATGTGTTAGTCACATATAGCAGATAAATGCCGACTTCAGTTGTTTGTCACCGTTCATTGTAGTTAAAAAAAGAGGAAAGTCTGTTGTCAAGTACTGTAATAAACCAATAACACGCCCGAAGATGACTGTTTTTATGACTGCTCTCCCGTAGCACGTTTTATTTTAGTGGGTAATTTAACTTGGGTAGCTGTCTATAAAAGTACGTTAGGTTAGTGCAAGCAGACTGCTGGCAGTTTACATCTATCGTTATTTGATGTTTAAGTTATAGTGAGGTGTTCATCTGATATATTGTTTTAACAGTCTGATCAATACTTCTAAATGCAAGCAACGTCACGTCACACGTCATAGCATAGCATGTGAATGTAGGTTTAGAAAGAGAGAGAGAAAAAAAACAACAACATTCATGACATCTTGTCTACGTGCCCTTGTCAGCAACCAACAGGGATTTCCTGTTTCAACAGTTTGGATATTCACAGTGATGATATCAACCAGTCAGAAGCACGCTGTACATGAGTCTTGATACAGCCCGTATGTGGTTAGTGGTTAGTGAACTATACAGTGAAAGTTATTTTATAAAATTAAACTTGCATTAAAATTGTCTTAAGAATAGAAGTGTGTTGACTGCCAACAGACTCTTGTTTTAGTCTGCCATAAGCCATCTTATCTTTCTGAAAATTTCCCCTCCTTGTGAATTACCATGATGACAAAATAAGGTGCATGCCTGAGCTTCTTCGAGGGTTCACAACTAGATAGGCCAGAAAAAACGTCCTTAACAAACTTTGTGCTCACCCCTCCCAAATGCCAGTAACTGCTGAGTCAACAGCATGTAAATGTGTTTCTGTTTAAACTTGACCTTCTCCTTGTCTTATCTCATAGATTGATTCTACACTACAGTCGTATCAACTAATCCTTGCAGTGAGGGGTGTGTCTTTGTAGTTTTGGTGTCTTGCTCCAGTCCTTTAGGCCATTGTTGCCATGAGTTGGAACATGGTATATAAAATAAAATGGCATCATATTAACAAATCTAATCATGAGGAAAATTTCTGGGAAGTCGAGACACAAGTTTGTGTTTATGGTCACAACCTGATTCATAGTGTAATTTGGGGAAGTACTAAACTCGGAAAGCAAATGCTGAAATTAACCTCTTTTATTTCTTCTGCCTGCTGTGGTTCTCTCACAGGGCCAGCTGCTGAATGACAGATGGCCTTATTCCAGGAGGGGACATTACTAAGCAGCGCCATGGAAACCTCTAACTTTGCCCATGTCATCTTCCAGAACGTGGGGAAGAGCTATCTCCCCCATGCTGCTCTGGAGTGCCACTACACGCTCACACAGTTCATTAAGCCCCACCCCAAGGACTGGGTTGGCATATTCAAGGTAAAATCTGTTTTTTAAATAATATTTGTTGGATTGACAACATCAAAACAGATACTGCTTATACATGTTAAAGAAGGACATGGATCCTGAAATCGGTCTTGATTTTTTTTCGTTCAAATTTCGTTCAGTACAGTAGTGAAATTGTTTTATGCCCATGTACCACTTTGGACATGCATGATGGAGCGTGTATTTGAATGGCCTAGTTCTTATCCATTGTGAGAACTGATTAGTTCTAAAATAATGGTAGAGAAAATGACACCTGTTTACTCTGCTTTTGATGCCTTGCACTGCCAGACAAACTATGAAGAAAAACACAGCACAATAGAAAGTGAATTAAAAATAACTGTTGTTTTATAGTAGATTGAACATGGGTGTGGTTTGTGAGGGTCATAAAAAGTGACTGAGAGTCAGATAGTCAGATGATAAAGTGAGTTTTAGGTAGTCAGTCCAACAAACGTAATGTTATGTACACAGTTGGGGGGGAACAATGTCCTGTGCTGGTACATTTTTTTTTGTCAATGTACAAATAGAGAGCAGTACAGCAGATAGTTTTTGGAGTCAGTACAGTCTAAAAAAAATAATTGCAGTGGACTGTGGTACATTTCTACTAATTATACCCCCTGACTAAAGGTATTTGTGCAGCTAGCTAGCTTGTGTAGAATTTTGTTAATTGGGTGGCTAGCTGTGTTGACAACTGTGTTCACTCAGGGCATAAACTGACAGGTGGTCACAGCCAGTGACTCCATAGTTACATTTCAGTAGCTAGTGTGCAGTCAAGGAGCGCTGTATTTCTAGGCCGCTACCTCAGTCAAGGCTTGTGGTTTGACAGTTTTTTTCAAGGATGCTACCATAATATCCTTTTGTGCACACGTCTGACTTGTTGTGTTCATGAGAATCACCAGCATTTGAAACCAACTACTACACATTGTGTAAAAAGGCCTGTAAAACAATATCACAAGCTTTGCATAACTACATAGTTTACATTATGTAATACAAACAGTGAGCCTTCATTGAACAGAGGAGTCACCTTTCTTGGCTGTAGCTTCTGGTATGCAGATAACATGTCTTTCATCACAACTAGGTTAACACCAGCAATCGGGTGTTCTGGTCTAGGCAATGTTTAGGTAACATATTTTAATGGGCTATATTTGTTTGCCAGCTAGCTTCAACTAATTTTTGGCAAAATTGGTGGGACCACTTTTAATGATTATGCCATCACCTCTAGCAGTGTAGCTTGATGATTTAATACTGAAATAATTAGTTCACTTTATAATGTGGAAGCAGCATAGAACATTATTACTCTTTGGTGCTTATTTTTGAGCTTTGATACATGTCTAGCAGTATACAGTGCAACACTTGAAAGTGCCATTGCGGCCGTGGGATTTTGTTGAAATGAGTCATGAATAGTGCCGGTAGTGTGTATGTATAATTGGTACACAGTATAAATAAAAACTCCCCTGTCCATGTCGGTTTTCGCGCTGCGTCAGAGCTGGAGGCCAAATGATACTGGAAGTTTCAATCTCTGTTTAAACAAGTAATAACAAATATAACTCTATTTATAGTGCCACCTGTTGTGCACATATGACATTGTAGTTAATTGTTTGTCATTCGACATATTTGCACTTTTATTTATAATTCACATTTATAAAGCTTTAGTGTATTTGGTTGACCTTAATCACACACAGCTGAAGTTGGCTTCTTATTCACCAGCTTTTTGTTTGAAATTTCCTGTTCCACCTTAAATGGTACAGCAGTTACTTTCTGTCACCTCAGGCCAAAAAGGCATTCAGGCATCACTTAAGGTGTAACTTTGTATCAGACATTATCAGTAAGAATGTTTCTCTGTGCTGATGTTTACTGTTTATTACACTGTTTACAAATCTGTCGGACTAGAGGATGACTATCACACATTAACACACCACCACCACCACCACCACAGAGAATCAGAGTTTCATCAGCTCAGTTTCTCACATCCCTTCACAAATCAAGGCCACATGTGCTGAATGGAAACCAAGGTTGAACAACAGAAAGTGGAATGCAAGCAAAAGATAATACAACCCTAAGTTACATGTACGCGCCAACTGATGCAGAGTTTCAGAAGTTCCAGCTCCACATAACTGCCGTTCATGGTGGTGAGGGAATTCTAGGTTTCTCAGTTTTTCAGTAGAATTAAATTGGAAAACAGGCAAAAATGCAGATTATGGCAAATATCTAGTTACTGACGTTGTGGCTGCAGACTCACAGAAGTAGAGCAGGTTCAGCTCCAGCCTTCAAGCTGAGTGTTTTAGCAGTAACCGCTAGCATTCTGAGGGAAGTTACTGAAGCTCCTCAGAGAATTTTGCGCTTTGCATTATACTGTAGATGACGCCGCTAAACAAGTCTTTGACATGCTAAATAAGTTATACAGTTTTTATGTGTTGGTTCCTTAAAGATGGCAAAGCTTTTGTCCACTTTACTGCTGGATTAGCATCCTGGGAATGCACACATTCTGAGGGAATGCTGGCATGACATGGACGGGGTGTATAAACCTCATATGTACCAAACATGTAGATAGATGGGTAGCTGGGTTATTGGCTAGCTTACTAAGATGCTTAGTTTTAGTTAGCTAGATTGTTTAGACAGGGAGCAGAGCCATGTTAGCCTTGTGACTGGTCAGGGCAATGCTGACGGTAGCCTCACCACTTTTAGAACCGCCCATTTTACATCGAGAGGGGAGCGGTACTGGTGAAGTACAGCAGTTATTTAATTAGCCTTGAGGAAGGCATCCATTAGGCATTCTTTGTACATGTATGTTGGGGGCCAGAATTGACCAGATAAACTTAATTAGCAAAAGAAGACTCAGATTTGGGTTCCCAGGGGCTTTAAGTGAACTACTACTTTAGACAAAAGGGCTTAAAAGTTGCTGAAGTGGAATGAAGAATGGCGACTGTCAAGATTTGGTGTCTGGGTTGTGGTCTCAAGAGATCAAAGATGCATTTTAAGGGCTCTTGGGGTGTATGTGTCTGTGTACTGGACAGAGTTTGATGAAACAGTTTTACAACGAGCTGTCAGGAGGGCTTCTGGTTCTTTGCAGCTGTGCTGCGAGGCAGGCAGTGTTCTTTATTAAGATCCATGGGATTAGTCCACTGTGAAACACTGTGCAAGATCCAGCCTTTTAGACCTAAGCTAAGTGGCTTCAAAGAAAACTGATGCTGAACAATTTGATACATGAAAAGACCTTTATGATAACTGAAAATGCTGTAGATTTTATAGGCTCAGGGTAGTTTGAGAAAAGATCAAAAAAGATGGAGACAAATTGATTTTGAAAATGGTCAAACCAACCCCCCCCCCCCCCAAAAAACCCATCACATATATATATATATATATATATATATATATGATTTACCTTACTGCAGGTTAGTTGTTTTGATGACTTTGCAAATCTACTTTATGTCTTGGAGTGATTAACCACTGTGAAGAATCTTGATTGGAGTTCTGCTTGAAGCCTGTTCTCCAGGCTCTAGTTTCTTGGCATACAGTTTTCTTCAATGGCCTGGAGGGAGATATGTTCCTCTGTTCCTCTGCAGTGAACACAAACCGCCTCACGCAGAAGCTAACCCAGGAAAGGAAGAGCCCATAGCCCATAAATCCTTCACATGGCCACAGCTTTGCTGACAGACGAGCGGGTGCCATGCCAAAAACACTAGACAATGGCAAGATGGATACCTGATCTGTGAGTCACTTGCCTGAAGCTATGTTGTGGTTGTGGGCTGCCAGTAGGGTGTTGTTGCCACCTGGTGTTCAGAGGAGGAGATAAGCTTGCCTGCATTTCAGTTACTGATGTAATCACTGATTTGATGTTCCAATGTAGTAGCATCACGCATGATTTTGCAAACCTAAAGATCATTGCTGGCTGAAGAAGTAGATTAAGGGAAAAAAATTCCATGTCAGGATTTTCATTGGTGATGAGTACTTGTGCAGTTATAGTACAATATGGTTACTGATCTGAATCCAGAACTATCTACATCCTGATCTAATACCTGTGTGTGTTTACGTAGCAGGTGTTTTCTGATTAATTGTCTGACCAGTTAGTGCTCAGCACCATTTCTGACTTTGGTACTATTGGTACTGCTGGGAAGATGGGGAGCTAAATTCAGGGGCTTAGGTCCTGTATTGGTCACCTTCAGTGGAAATGCTGACAAAATGCGGGATCACATATGTGTTACTGTACTGTTCCATGCCGCATTGTCCACTGCAAAAAACGCTGGAAGATGTCAGTATGTCAGATGGGACTCTTGCCCCCCCCCAACCCCCCTCCCCCCGCATACATCCCAAGTCTAAGAAAATAAACTATAGGTTTGTGTTTGAGCTTGCACAATGCAGCCTGTAGCTCTTTGAAACCGGAGTGCTTGCAGAAGGCCTAATTTGAAAAGCTGAGAACGTCATGTTCGGAGTGTCAGGACACGCCATGAGCGTGGAGAAGGAGGGCAGTGCTTTATAATTAGGCTGTCAAAGTGTAAACAGTGATCAGTAGTGTGCCCTGATATATGTTCTTCCCACTGCTGCAGGTATACAGCTCTGGTCTATGTGTGCATGTGACTGTGAGCTAGGAACTTTCCCTCAGTGCTGTATTTGTTCTCAGGTGATTACCCTTCCAAGAGTTTGCCATTATTTACCACAACCTTTCAGTGGGTAGCAGAATAACAGTAAGTGGCTGTGTTTATTTTTCTGGGAGTTTTCACATATGAAATTCACTTCCCTGGTGTAGTTCCCTTAAAAGGTAGTACAAAACAAGTGTGTGTTTTACAGTTTAAACATAACAGTACACACATTTTAAGTTATATGTACTACGATTCTTGCACAAGAAATGCTTATCGGTTAACCATCTTTCCCGATATTAACACCAGTGTAGTGTAGTTGTGTCTACCTTCTTAGTCACTCCCTTATTAGTGTATCTTATGCAATGCACTCACACTAATTGCATAGTTTAATCTTAAATACTTATTTAATACAAACAAACGCTTTACAGTCCTGTTCAACTTAATGTCATTTCACTGAAATTTTTAGCTTGTGTGTTTTATACTCCAGCTTTCTTTGAGGCAGTGTAATGAATATCCAAAAAGAGGTTTCAGTGTTGTGGTATTCCGAATGCTGGCAGCTGAGCGCTGTAGTAACTATGCACATCCTTAATTTTCATTGTCAAAGCAAGGACAATAAAAGGTAGTTTTTTTAGAAGACATTAAATACACACAAAAAGTACATACACACATGAATATGAGTGTAATGTGTTTGTAACACCCTGAAAGTTCATATTGGTCATCCTGGTGGTCCATTTAATTAAGGCTTCACAAATAGAATAAAAAAAAAAATCCCTAATGGACTTCACAGCCTTTGATTGATTGAATGGAATTTATCTGCTTAAGCAAGTCATGGACCAATAGAAATGTACTTGCATTGAAGGTTATGAATGTTTTTTTGGAGCTGCATAGGTTTGTTACATCAGCAACATTAAGTTCATGCTACTGCATTATAATATGAAGTGCTTGGTTTTGTTTTCGCTTCTCACATGCCGGGTGATCAGCCATTTTTGTACTCCGGCTGTGAGGGCTAAATGAGAAGCATGGAGGGGTTTGAATTTGCCCTCCTTAACCCCAAACAGGCCTAATGAGTGCGCTGTGTCCAGCGTGCAGTAATGACACTGTCTTTAATGACTTCCTGCTCTTTATAGCCCCAGCACCCCAGGCTACTCTCCTGCATACAGTCCAGGAATTACAGCAGCGTTCTTAGTATGGTGAAGAAGAACGCAGCGAGAGTGGCTTTTATATACATGAATATTTTTGGATTTGCATGTGCGTTCAGATTTGTTACTTGGCCACTGCTGCTGTTAGTTTTCTTTGTAGATCGTGATAACAGAGAGCAGGCTAGGTTAGCACGTGTGCGCATGCGTGCATGCTTGGAAATGCAGTCAGTCCAATGTGAGGCTGATTTTGTTTGACAGCTTTATGGCAGAGGGCTGAAGTTATGGCTGTATTTTCTGTACACCCCCTCATCAGCCATCAGTTAACAACACATAAAATTCATATAATTACATTTTGGTTTCCATTTTGAAGTATGTGTAAAATTTTCACCTATTTTCCTCTTCCTGTCAAGGCTGAGTTGTAGCCATGCTCCCTCAACCGAGCATATTCACGAGGGTTTGGCACAGCACTCATGGCAGCCAGGAAGAGCTATGTTTCAATCATCCCACTGTAACTCTTACAGAGTTCATGCATGTGTGCACATTTCAGAGCGTTTCCCTTTGGCTTTAGTGCTGAAAAGCTTAACAGCGACATAAACAAGCAAGTCAGGCAGCGGATTAGACCATGACCATCTGAACACTGCATTTATTGTCTTCGAATTAGTCTGCATGTGTGTGCGGCAGCGTGCATAAACACTTGAACCACTTTATAGAATGGGGTTGTCAAATCCTGTTCTCTTTATGGACTTTGTGGTGAGGAGGACCTGTTGATAAAGCTGTTGTAAGGTATTCTTCTGAATTGCAGATGTCCTGAACTGATTGTGCCAGTAGTACACTGGCTACATGCTAGAATGAAAGCATTTAAATGCCCATTTCAGTCTGGTTTACCGTGTGCTTGCCGGTTTAGTGTACTTAGGGTATTAAATCTGTCTTTCGTAGGTCGGCTGGAGCACAGCTCGTGACTACTACACCTTCTTGTGGTCTCCTCTACCAGACAACTATTCGGAGGGCACTGCAGTCAACAGATCAGTGGTCTTTCAAGGTAACACCCATTCTTAAGTCCATTTTTATTTTTTTTTTTTACATTTTACTTCTTGCAGAGATGAATGGAATACTGTGGGCTGCTTTAGAGGTATGTTAAGAGGTTTTAATATCCAAATGATGGATGCAGTAAAAATATGAAACACTGGGGCCCCCTATTAAAGTGCCCGAGTGTTGATGGGACAGTTTTACTGCAGTGGTTTGGTTTGCATATTAGAATCTTTCGGGGGAGCATGGGGAGGTTCACTGATATGCACTGCTGTGCTCAGAGAGTATCGGAGTAATAGAAAACTTCAGTAGCATAATTTTAGTTTACACATGTGGATTATAAAATGTGGTGTTGAATGGAATTTACTTAATGTGTTGTTTGATAATCATTGTTTAACACAGCAGTGAATTGGTTTTTATACCCTAGGGCACCGTTTCTTAATCCCGCTTTTGGAAGCCCGCAGTTCTGCACAGTTTGATGATTCCATGCCTAAATACACATAGTCCAACACAATAATTAGCTTTGTTTTTCTCATGAACAAGACAAATGCTCTGACCCAGCCTAAAATTACTATAACTAATGACGCTTTTTACCATTTGTAAACTGCTGTTTGCTTAAAGCATATCAAATTTTTTCTTATTTTATTTGCTTTTAATTTTATCTCATTACCACAACCGATTGGTAGATATTAAATTTTACTTTTTACTTGTGCCACATAACATTTTGTTATTTTGGTTTCAAGGTTATAGCTTACAAGGATAGCATTAAAGCAAAGGAAATTCAACAGTTAACATTTGTTTCTCTTCACCAGTGTTTTTCTTTTTTATTATTTATTTTATTGTTATAATTTTAATGAGAAAAATTTATATCACTACAATGTACAACTGAATCTTTAAAAAAAAAATAGAAAAAGACAAAAAAAGATAAACATTGATAATGGGGAACATATGTGGATACGTTGCAAAAATGAGGTGAAAAAATAGAAAAGTAAACTCCTGGAATGTTTTAATGTACCGTGCAAAGCTATTAATCTACTTAATTATATGATTTGTTGTGGTTCATGATCTGACTTCAGTGAACATGTTTTAAGGTGGTTTTGTGAGAACGGCCCCGCTAATGAGTTCAGATCTGACGAGGTTTGGAATATATGAAACATTGCCGTGGAGCCACCAGAAACGAGATTAAGAAATGCTTGCTCTAAGGATTAAGTATTAAGGTCTGTGGTGGTTGATGCATGTTTAGCAAAATCGTAATCATAATCATATACGTATTTTTACAGGTTACTATGTCCCCAACGATGATGGAGAATTCTATCAGTTCTGTTATGTAACACATAAAGGAGAGATCCGTGGGGCCAGTACCCCATTTCAGTTCCGCGCTAACAGCCCAACTGAAGAAGAGCTGCTGACCGTGGAAGATGAGGGTGGATCAGACATCCTGGTCGTTACTACCAAGGCCAGCTACCTGGAGGTGAATTACTCTTTTGATTATCTATAGAGCACTTGGCTATGTAATCAGAAAGCAAACACTACTTGGTACATGCTTAGCACTCCTGTCACAGGCAGCATTCACACCAAGTGTCTACATTTTACGAAGTGTGTGTCAAGTCTGCCTGCCTATTTACACTGCATTATTAGTCATTTTCCTGTTTTATGCTCACAAATGAGTCATACAAAATTCTCCTGTATGTCATTGTCATTTTTGAGTTTGTATCTTCAATGTTTCTCAGCAAAAGATGGAAGAGGTACGTCTGGAGAAGGAGGAACTCCTGAAGAGCATGGAGCTTTTGCAGAAGGAGAGAGATGATCTGCTATTGGAGAGGGACAGACTGCAGAACGAATACGAGCAGGAGCGAGAGAGTGCTGCCCAGCTAAGGAGAGAAGTGCAGGTGAGACGTCAAATTACTTTCCTTCCTCTATACAAAGAAGTTGTATAAACATTGAAGGACAAGGTAAAAAGTAAATTACAGCTAGTCGTGTCTAGCCTTGTTCTGCCTAGTGTTTCGGCCCTTCCAGTAGGGGCTTTTCACAGCTATGCATCATACTATGTTTTGTTATGACTAATCAAGAAGTGATTGGCCTGTGCATTTACACCAATTGTTGTTCATTTTCCCTCTAGAAGAATTTATGTTCTAGTGTTGAGTGTAAATCTAGTGCAGTCTGTCAGCACCCCCTAGTGTGAGGCTTTACAGAATCTGCAGGGTCTCCTCCAGATCATAAAAAAGCATAATTCATGAGTGACATGAATGCTATTAGTATTACTGCTTTTGGGTGGCTTTCTGATTGGAAGAATTTTTAGAGGAATATGTGTATGAGCACTGGGTGAAAACGGAGTTAAGATGAGTGTGCCCACCCGTTTGCGGCTGTTAATTTTATGACTGCACTTTTATATGTTGTTTTATGTGCTGCTACAATAATTCCAAAAAAATGCTCATAAAAACATACTGTAGAGGGGAATTTGGCAGGAATGGTGTTTTGGGAGATCTGACTACTGCATTTGATAGGTCTTTCCCCAGGTTTGCATAGATGTAGGCAGTGATGTACAGTTTCTGGCAAAAGAATCAGCACATTACAGTTTAACTTTACTTACTGGTTGTGTTTTTAAAACACACAATTGAATAAGTCTGAGTTTTAAAACTTGTCTGCTTTTGATATTGACATTTGCAACCCACAAGGAAAAACAGAACATATTTGCTGTTTTTTTTACTGTATGATCTGCATTAAGTTTTTGCCTATTGGTATTTACCTCAGGACTTACAGCTCTCCAATCAGAGCCTGCAGGAGGAAAGAGAAGAGGTAAAGAGGAGAATGGAGGAAAACACAGCACGTCTGCTGCAGCTGGAGGAGGACCTGATTGGGGTGACCCAGAAAGGGCTGCAGAAAGAGACAGAGCTGGACTGGTACGTTTATGCCTACCCAGAGACGTTTTAAACATGCTGCCATTGTTACCTGGGGATGACACTGCCTCACAGCAATTTTCAGTGTGCTCTACAGTCTGTGTTCCCAATTTTTTTTTTGTTTTTGTTCAAATGCCAAAAAATACTTTTTTTGAGGTTTTATTGCCTGATATAATGCACATGATTAATTTGTTGGTGTTCTGATGGACAGCCTCAAAGACAGGGTGAAGAAACTCACTCTGGAGAAAGAAGCACTGGAGTCTCAGCTGAAGAATGAGAAGGATGAGAAAGAGCTCTACAAGGTAACACCACTTCCCTTTATATTTACACATGGTGTAAAGGCACCATGGTTTTTCAGGTGAACAAAAAAAAGAACAAATATGACTAGTTTCACCCAGTTGAAATAAATTCAACCTATGATATTCTTAGAACAGACCTTAATTAGGCTTTGTACTTGTGCATCCCCCCTTTCACTCTGTGAACAGGCCAGACTCTGTTCACTTAGGAAGCTCTCCCTGTCTCTCCTGCTTTTTTGTGGTAGGCACAGGAACTAGGCGTGACAAGAAGCTGTAACTGCGGAAGCAGAGGCTGCCCCACACCTCATTTCTATTGCCCCTGGCGGTGGGGGTTAGCCTAGTGCTGCTGTTTCTCTCTTATTGCTGTTATAATTAGAGTTAGGCAGCACATTTCCCAGCAAAGCGGAAATGCAGCCTGGCGATAATTACTGAGTGCCAGCACATTCAAGTCTTAGAGTCTTGTTGTGAACCCAATAGCTCTCTTTGAATGATCTGTGTGTGTTCATACACATGTGTGCATATTTGTGTATCTCGCAGATTCATCTGAAGAACCGGGAGCTGGAGAACACTAAGCTGAGTGCGGAGCTGCAAATGTTGAGATCAGTGGACGTGAATAAGGAGAACACGATTGCCCAGCTAAAAGAAGAGCTGGCCCGGGCCAAAGCGTGTCTCGCAGAGAAAGAAAAACAGCACCGCCAACTTCTGGCCAACAGCTCCCCATCGGTAATATACACCGACTAGAATTACCCTAAATATTGTGTAAAGAACTGCACTATTGGCTAGGAGGTATGCAGACACTCCTTGTAATTAGTGAGTTCAGCTGCTTTAAAGTGCATCCAGTTGATACAAGTGATCAAATGTGCACACACACACACAGCTTGAATCCTCTCCATATTAAAGCTTTGCTAATTGGATGAGACACTCTGGAGCAGGCGCTCATAAGCCTGAGGTCACCATGCCCATTGACGAATGTCAGCTGGAGACATACTAAATTTCCTAGCTTTGGGCTACGGAGCAATGGGAGTGCATTTTCTAGAGTGGTAGAGTCCCATTCAGAACCTTATGGAATGAGTGGAAATGTTGTTCCATGTTCTGTGAACCAGAACAAATTGCCAAATTAATGAACAAACAAAAAGAACGCAACAGAAAGTTCACAGACACATAAAAAAATAAAATAAAATAAAAGTAGTCCAAAAATGTAGTTAATTTACAGCTCTATGTGTTTGTATACACTCTCAGGGAGAGAGCAAGGCTCTGCGGGAGCAGCTGAGACAAAAGGAGGAACAACTGCAGGCCACTCAGCAGCAAGCTGCCATGCTGTCTGCAGAGTTGCGGGATTCGTCCAGTGCACGGGACCGGGGCATGGCCGAGTTATACCGGGCCCGGCTGGAGGTTGACTCTCTTAGGCAGGGCCAGGCTGAAGCACAGGCTGAGTGCAGCCGCCTGGAAAAACAGTTGGAGGAGATAAAGAACTCTGCCAAGCAAGAAGATGTAAGTATACCAACGCATCTAATTTATTAAGTCAACACTGGGTCACGGACCAATAACAGCAGCTGAGAAATTATGTCAGACAGCGTAACACATTGTTGACAGTGACCCAATTTATGTTAGAATCTCATTTCGTCGCATTCTCGTTCTCCATCTCCATCTAGCTGAGGTTGTTGAATGTGCTGAATGTTTGTGTGTCTGTATTTCAGCAGCGTAAGGAGTCTGAGGGTTTGGCTGTAGCTGAACTGCAGAGAGAGGTGGAAGACCTGAAGCTCAGACTGCAGATGGCTGCAGAGCATTATAAAGAAAAATACAAGGACTGTCAGAAACTGCAGAAACAGGTGGTCAAGCTCTCTGAGCAGCAAGGGGTAAGTTATAATATCTGTTTAATATGCTGTCTAATTTGGCCCTGTCTAACCTGATTCTCGAGATCTGCCTGTTCCAGTTGTAATTTAGTGGACCTGACTGAGCTAATGGAGATCTTTTTAGCGGTATATAGATCTTTTACAGGTAGCGNAAAAAAAACAAAACACGTAATTTGAGCTAGAATGACCAAACATTTCCTTGCAGCTGTATCATGCACCAGGTTTCCTTCACAGTAGATACGCTTGCTAACTGGAAAACGCTCCTTACTTGATATTATTTCAGATAAAAAGAAGTCCGGGTTCGGAGGGAGCAGCTGGTCCTCTCTCTGCGAGCCCAGAGGCATCTGTGCCAGGTAAGCATTCTTTAAACCTTGCTAAACACCTTCTGTTTGATTCCAGTAAGCATTTGGCTCTATGACTTAGTCATTTATTGGAGTCCGGTAGGTGTTCACAGTTTTAATTGCTGCTCTGTAATTAGCCTAAGATGAATAGTACTTCTAGCAATGTTTAAAAATGGTATTAAATGTTTAAAATGTTTGAAATATGACAGTAGGGCTGGTAAACACTAGAAAACTGCAGTTTTTTTTTTTTGATCTATGTCTGGCAGGGAGCCCAGGTTCATCAGACAACGTGTTGGATGCCATCATCCAAGGCAAACTGAAGGGGGTTAGTAAGGAGGTGTCTGACAAGAGCGACAAGTACAGGAAGTGCAAACAGATGTTGAGTGTAAGTCATTTTTAAGTTTGTGTTCTCAGTATTAATCAGCTGATCACATGATTTCCTGTAATTAGTTTCAGTGTTGAGTTCATGTTGAAGACATGGCATACACAGTGTGGAATACTGGGTGATGATTTTTATTTATTTATTTATTTTTTAAACCATGTGAGCACATCCAAATAAAAAGCTATAAACCCAAACCTGTGCACTGCACTACTAATGCTTCCAAAGCAGTCATGTGTTATCAAAAATCAATCTGACTAATGCATTTGATTAGTACCGTTATTGAGTGTTTTGGAGATTAGGATTTGCCACATGCTCTGTGCACTCGAAGCTCTGTGTGTATTGTTTGCTTGCTGAGAGGCACATGCCATTCAAAACCATACAAAATAGCCCCGTTTGTCACTTGTTTATTTTCCAGAAATGCACTAATGAGCGCTATTCCAAAACTACCAGTAATCGTAGTGTACTGTGCTTAACAACATATTAAACTATCCGACAAAGATCTGAACATCTTTAAATAAGACATGTAATGTCCAAATAAATATCCGTGAAATTAATATGTTCCTACTGAACACAAGAGCTAAAACAATTACATCTAAATACAAAAATAATATGTGATGCTGGTATTTCAAGCATCTTTCATTCTTTTATCATGGAATGCTGTTGTGTTTGTTGACCGAAAGAAAAGTAATATGGGCTACATGTGCACTGAACTTTTTAAGAAAATGAGGACCATTTTCACTTTTTCAAACCCTCTACATGTTGGTCTTGTTATGAAAGAGTTTGGCGACGCTTGCCGAACACCTGACCACTGCATAAAGCTTTGATCTTGTCTTTAACTAAAAGTGAAAACTGGACACTTAATCAAAAACACAGATTTACAATCAAGCAAGTTATTACAAACATGGCCTGTAAGCTGTACTGATGTGTAAAGACTCTGCACTCTCTTCCAGGAGGAGAAGGAACGAAACGGCATGTTGATGGATGAGCTGGCCAAACTGGAGCTGAAGTGGAAGGAGCAGGTGAAGATAAACGAGAACTTGAAACTGCAGCTGGCTGCTGAGGAGGATCGTTACAAGGTCAGCGCCCCCTATTGCTCCTGCGGCTAATTTGACCACGAAGAAAACAAAAAAAAACAGATAAAAAAAAAAGAAACATTGAAATCTTCTTGTTGTCTCAGTTGGCAGCTCTTTTCGTCTTTTCTCAACCCAGCATTTAACATGCACTTGATTAAGCGGTTTAAAAAGATGGATGGAAAGGTGTTCTGTAGAGCTTTCTTTATCAGGAATGATTGGGTATGCTCATGGTTGTGTATATATAGACTGACCAGTATTACAAATTCATATAGGCTTTTACAGTTACACTTAGACATCTCACAGTTTAAAACTGATACTACATTCTGTATCTTGAATAGTGTTACACAACAGCACAGCATAAACGGGGGACCACTGCCTATATCAGTAGGCTGATTTGGCTTAGTGAGAATGTATTTTGGGATGTAGATAAACTTACTCCAGTCTCCTGAGACGATCAATAACAGCAGCTCAATCAAGGATAAACAAACAGGCTAAAAGCACAGTTCAGAGAAGGCTTTAAAGTGTGTTTGTGTAAAGGAGGTGTGCGTGTGTGCATGTGTGCGCGCGCGCGTGTGTGTATGCATAAGCATATACACTCATAAAGCACTTGATTAGGAGCACCTGTATGCCTAATTCATGCAGTTATCTAATTGGTCGGTCATGTGGCAGCAGTGGTCAAATGTGATCTCAGTTCTCTGTGATTGTTGGGTTCTGTAACTGTTGATCTCCTGGGATGAAAAACACTCCAGGGATTGCATGATGTAGACCAGATATTTCTAACATCTTGTGAATTCCATACTTTGTTGACTTGAGGCTGTCTTGAGAGCAAAGTTAGGCCTTTCAAATAGTGTTCCTAATAAAGTGCTCATTGAGTGTAAAATGATAACACTTTATTGATCCCGATAGAAATTGCAGAGCATGAACATCTGAGACGCTGACTCTTTTTATTGACCAGCTTCTTTTGTGTGAGGTGACTGACCAATAGAAATAGAAAACAATAGAAAGTCTTAGTAAAAGTTCACTTGTTAATAAAAAGTGCTGGGACGGTTTAGCCTCGACTGTTTATAGCTGTTGTGACTCAGGACTCTTCCAGTGGTCTTTGAATGATATCACTGCATTAGCACAACTGTGCAGACAGAGCAGGTTTATGAACATACCAAGCAGGAGACAGTCTTTTATTGCTGTTTACTTGAGCGATGGAGACAGCTGAACAAGGCACCCTGATGTATCTGCTGGTCCCCTGTGAAGATTTGATCTCCTCAGGCAGATCCTCACAGACTGGGCAAAATGGTGCTAAGGATTACACTGCTGATATTTCCACCCTCGCTCTTTACTAATGTTGTACCTCTGTTCTTATCATCACACAGAGCCAGGTAGCAGCCAAGGGCAGAGAGCTGAAGGAGCTAAAGGACAGTCTTGCTGCGTTATCCAAAGAGAAGGAGAAATTGGAAGGGGTGCGGGTTTTTTCTCCTTTATAGAGTTGTGCCAATCTAAAAATGCTCCAGGAATGCTTGGCTCCCCCCCCCCTACCCTCCCAGGGTCTGGTTTGGGTTTAACGTATCTCTCTAATTGGGGCACCAGAGCCAGCGAGGCCTTATTTTCCATTCAATTACTCTGGACCACAGAGAGGGATGCACAGCGGCCTGGAAAAAAAAAGAGAGCGAAAAAAAAACTGCTGAGAGGTAACTAGAGCACAGAGCTTGACGCTTCAGCAAGCAAAATGACCCAATTTGAGGTTGCGACTGTAAATGAAATTGGCGCCTGCTGAAAACTTCAATAAAAGGCACAGCTCTGCATCCCTTTGAACAGGCCGAGGAGTTTTTAATTAAGAGGCTAATTAAACTGTTTGTGTGTGAGGGTGGCTAGTACGTCCACGCTGCTGTAGCTAAAATACTGCGGCGGGTGATGTATTGTCTGGCCCTGAAGAGGGAGAGGAGGGAAGCTAAGAAATCAGAACAACCGTCAGTAAAGAAAGTTCTCAGGCTTATCTTAAGTTTTCCTTTTGCTGTTTTATTGCCTGCTCCTACTGAGTAGAAGTATACTTTAATTGAATTAGCATTTGAGTGGTGTGTTAAGGTGGATTGTTTTGGCTTTTAGAGTTGCTTAGTTTTACTTTTGTTGCAATTCTCTTGTCGAGCATTTAACGAAAGTGTCTTTGGCATCAGGAGTTGCAGAGAAGTGCTAGTCAGGAGGAAGAGGAGGACAACGGTAGTTTGGATGTGCAGCCAGTTTTTCTGCAGTACCCCATGCCGTATCAGCAAGATGCCCCCTCTCCACTCCTGGTGGCCCAGCGTCCAACTGATCTGATGTTTGGGAATCCTTACTCATCTGAAACCAGGGGTCAGTGTCATGTCCACATGCTGCACAACCAGCTGCATCTCTATAAATCAGGATGGACATGCCAAACCAGGCCCTACATAACTCCTTTTCATATTTGCCCATCTTAATTCAGATAGTGCAGATGGGGAGTTCTCTGATGAGCAGGCACCCAGACTGCCCCCTGCAGGGCCACCATCCTGGGACAGTAACGTAGTCTGCAGCCAGCCTGCACGCAACCTCAGTCGGCCTGATGGTCTGGAGGAACCAGAGGAACAGCCAAGCACTGTAAGTCCATCATGATGTACCACAAGCAAGAGTCTTCTCCTGTTCTGCCATACAACTAGCTAGCTTTGTTTAAGGTAGCAAGTCATTTATCTGTTTTGGTAATTACTAGTAGAATGTTTATGGATTTGTACCTGATTCAAGTAGTGCCAGTCATTGGCTTCTTCATGTTTTGTGTCTTCTATGGTTCATTACTGAGTTGTGACCTCTTTACTTTTGCTAAGATAGGATTAGTAAAGCAAACCATGCCTAATTAAAGATGGTTAAATGTTTAAGGGAAGCATTTAAGACTGTAGCTCGTTTCCAAACAGTGCAGTTCATGCAGAGGTGTTCAGCCCCCGAGCAACAGTGGAAAATGTAGGCACTGAAAAATTTGATGACCATTATCAACCAAATTTGATAACCATTATTTAACACAGACAGGCTAAAGATGGATCGAGTCATTTTTACATAGTCATGTCATGCTAAATACGACCTGTCGACTACTTTAAACATCAGCATTATATTTTATAGATGTTGGCTCTCAGAACGTTGTTTACTTATGAGAGTGTTACATGCTGGATTTAGGTTATAGTGTCACATTGTAGGAACACTTTCCTTAGCTATCAAATCAGAATAAAGGTATATATGGAAATCAGCAGAAACATTGGTGGATATCTAATAATATAAAATAATACATTTATTTTTAAATAATAATTAATCTGATTTTCACTTATAACAGTTAGCAGCTTAAGCCATCAAAGAGAGTGACGTGTTCTTGTTGTGATTTTTATATGTGCTCTCTTTACAGCAAGCCAATGACCAGCCCACAGTCAGCGACCCACCCACTCACTTCCTCAATGACGGACAAATGCCCTTCTGCTTTGACTCCAGGTAAAACACACGCACATTGCCTCACGCTTTTCTCTAATGCTGTTGTATCAAATAGAAAGTGCTGTTATCTGTCACGCTGCTGCGCCCTGCAGGAGTTTTGTTTGAAATTGGATTAGCTATAGAGGCCACCCACATCGCCTAACACACAGATGCTGTTTTACTGCTTCACTCTCCCGGTGCTTTAGCATCATCAAAATGGCTTATTACCCCACAAACAACCCTCTTCCCTTTCCCTTTGCTCCCTCTCTCTTTCTCTGTTTCCCTTTCCATGTCCTCCCTCTCGTTTGTACTCATTTTCACATGGGAATTTTATTTTCTGCCTACAGTCAAGAGCTGCAGAAGCGCTGTCCGCTGTGCGAGGTGATCTTCCCGCCGCATTATGACCAGTCAAAGTTCGAGGAGCACGTGGAGAGCCACTGGAAGGTGTGCCCCATGTGCAGTGAGCAGTTCCCCCTCGACTGCGATCAGCAACTTTTTGAGAAGCATGTGCTCACCCATTTCGAGGCCAACGTGCTCACCTTTGACTAGACCCAGCAGGAGAGGGAAATACTCACCTCTACTCCATTTAATCTCATTTTCTTGCCTCTCTCCTCATAACCGCTGCCGTTAACTCTTAGCCCTACATGAGCATTCACTTTTAGGCAATCAGTTAGCTCTTTACTATTTCTGCACTAAGGACATAAAGCTCACGTTACTCATAAGCAGTGAGATGAGAGGAGGATGGAGTCGTTGAGATTACATTACATGAGATTACAGTTGATGCAGGATGACTGATCGATTGATTTTAGGGGTACTATTTATTTAAGTTTGCTTCACTGTAGAGCGTTGTACAGACTCACTCACCGTCACTTCACCAAGCTCATCACCAGCGAGGTGTAAGAACATTTTACCACCACGGTCCACTAACAGTCACCAGGCTTTATGGAATATGTCAGGTATTGCCTATTTTTCCTCTGTGCCGATCTAGCACAATTCTGTACTGTCAGGGCAAAATATTAGTTTATACGCAATGAACAGATGAGCTGATCCTATATCATAAAATAATCTATTTTAGAATAAGCTTTTAAGACCACTGAGGAAGTACAGTAAGGCTTTAACAGGCAAATGAATCGTTTGGTAGGTTTCTTTTTGTTTCTCTCTATTTAAATCAACAGGCAGACAGTTATTATAATTTAGTTGCATGCCTATCCTCTGTTAACTGTGCACTGAATTCTCTCAGTCTGGTTTTCCTGATACAAATTAAGCCTGGTCCTGGACTAAACACAAAAAATATAACATCCTAATACTTCGACTTTTTTTGTCGTTGTTGTTGAATAAGTTAGAACAGACAAAAGCCCTAACGGTGCTACAGTTAAAACTGCTATCAAAATAAATAGATTTATTTACTTTTTCAAGTCCGGTTAAACAGGACTAATTGTGTTCTCTTAATAACGAAACATGCAGATCCTCAGATTTCTTTATGTACTGACATCTGCAGTAAATTCATCAAAGCTTATACAGTATAATATTGTCATATCGCCGCCCCTATTTAATCTGACATATAATGTCATGAGATCCCATTCACTCATTAATGACGCCAGACTTGATCTGTATCAGTTAACCGACTAATTGTGTTTCATGATTTAAGTTAATGATGTATGGTCCTCTAGATATATTTTTTTTCTTGGTACGTATGCGTGTGTGTCTTCTATATCTGATCTACACCAATAAAGGTTTTGTTTGGAACAATAGCTCGTTGAATTGACGGTTCCGCTGATAGCAACTGACATCCAAGACAGGACACAGCAAACCATGAATTGCTACTTTTCACAGCTGCACTGTTTCATCATGAGTTGCTCACAGTGATGCTTCGTTTAGTTGCAGCTAAAACAGCCATACTCAGCCAACCTTAAATGTATGTGATTCAACACTCAAACACTGGAGACTCTTTTCAAACACGCATCAGAGGCCATTTAATATTTAAATTGGAACCAGGTTTACATTTATGGAGCAGCTTTTTTTTTGTCAGTTTTTCTACTTTTGTTGAAGAAAGTCACCAATTTAAAACAAAACTTTAAAACAACCTCTGTTGTCAGCTTCATTACATGTATGAACATCTTTCTCCAGAAACATACGAAAATATAATTTAATGCACTTACACAGAGACAGAATACATAAACTATGCACAACATGTCAAATACTTCCCTCCAGACTGGCAGTATAATACTGTCACAATGTTCATCTAAACAGAAAATGCAGTTCCATTACAAGTGACGTCCATGCAGTGATGTCATGATGGGTGATTGGCAGGTCTTGATCTGGCTGCTCTCCGGATTCTTGGTTAATGTCGTTTTTGTCTCTTCCTTGGGGGGAGGAGCCAGTATTTTATCCTGGAGCAGGACTACTGCTTAGGATCGGGTTACGTCTTTTACATATAACTGTGTTCAATAAAACTGAGCCAAGGTCAGCAACGGTGCTCGAGATGTTCAGTACCCCTGCTCCTAAAGATGAACTCTCAGGCCGAGTACAGAGGCAGAAAAATGAAGCTCCAGCTCTAGGGTTGGGCATCCCTGAGTTACCCCATTCAGTCGATAACTCTTACAAAAGCAAAACACTATTGCTGCAAGAAGCACAGCACTGAGACACCAACAGGCGACTGCTCCGCTATCGGGAGCTGTGTTATAGGGACTCGCTTGTCCATCCAAAAGGCCACTCAAATGACACCAGAGGTCAGCCAGAGTCAAAAGGATAAACACATAATCTGGATCAATTCTTCAGACCAACACCTGGCAACACGTGAAGCTACACAAGTATACTGTACTGGAATGCTGTGGTCTACCACAATTCAAGGCAACCAGTTTTGATAATTGCACCCAACATGCACCTTGGGGGTCAAATGAGGAAATAAAATCGGTTCCCTTGGTTGGAAAGACAAAACTAGAACAGGTACTCTAACCCCCAGAGTGGCACGATAGGCTTAAACTTTGTGACTTGCAGGTGGGCCTCTGCCTCCCCTGACATATTGGCAATGGAAACCTCCTAACTCTGTTGGCAACTAGTCACTACAAAGTGCTTTAGTTATTTCGCCAGGCAATAAATTCAGCTACGGAGTTCTAGAAGGCTCCGGAGGTTCTAGAACGCACCAGCCACAGCCGGCCTGGAACCTGTGTAACAGCTGACTCGGAAAATACCATCGGAGTAAGTGGGCAGGTTAACGGTTCTGAAATGCTGGCAACTTGTCACCTGAGATTGTTATTAGGTGCGGAAACAGGATCTGCCCAAGGATTACAGAAACGGGGCAAAACATTCCCAAATAAAGAATTTCTATACTCAATGTCTTGCTTGGTATAGGATTTTAAATGGAAATGCAAAAAAATAAAACTTGGGAATAAAGCATAGATTTAATATCCGGTTATGAAAGTCTATATATAATTTATATACAATCTATAACTAAAAACGTTGCTTATATAAGCACTGGGTAGTTGAAACTAACATTCAGGCCTTCTTGGCCCTTCCTCTTTTGGAGTATCCGATAACTTAAGAGAGTCTTGGGAGCCGTGGCCAAAAGCACCAGAGATGATGTTAGGATCGCTGTATTCTAACAGCCCGGCTTTGACTCTCAAACTGAAGCTTCTGCACACATCATGCACAGCCTCTAGTGGGGACAGCAACTTTTTGGGAACTCCTCCTACAGTGACGCCAAAGCCGTCTTCTCCGAGCATTTCATAATTATTTTACAATAAGCACCTTATGTCAATAGTAATACAAGACAAACAAAAAAAAAAGAATGATAGTTGAATGTGCAAAAGTACAAAACTGTGAACTCTAATACGATACATCATCTCAGACAGGCAGAGAACAGATAAAAGGATACAAATAATGAAAAACAAAACGCATGCATTTCAAAGTGTAGTGTAATAGGAACACAGAAGCTCCTTGAAGAGGTGTGGAATTGAAAGGGGCATAAAAAGAGCGTCCTCTTCACGAAGAGATGGAATGATAGAGGAATCAAGAGAACCTCCTAATGGAGGTATGAAATGATGGGCAGATAAAGGGAGTCTTCCTCATGGAAGAGTTAAATGAAAGGGTATAGGATTCCTCATGGAGGGGTGGAAAGAGGGGACAGAGTCTTCCTTGTGGAAGAGTAAAATGGAGAGGAGGAATGAAAGCACAGAGAACTCCCTCAAGTAGGAGGTCAGGATTATTAGACGCGGCAACAGCTCCTGGTGATTGTGTGCGAGTGTGCAATAACGTGTGTGTGAGAATTCCTTGGCACAGAGGCCCGCTCTACTGCTGCATCTTGCGGATGATGTCAGCGGAGACGGGTGGGTGGAAGTTGATGGTGTGGTGGCGGAGACCCTGCGAGCTCTTGTAGCTCTTCCCACAGCGGCACTTAAAGGGCTTGCGCACCCGGATCTGAGTGCGATGACCATTCTTGGCATGGTACTTAATACCATTCACATTCTGCAAAAACACAAGTTAGTCGAGCAGTGTCATTTAAGGATACTCAGGAATTCCATAATAGCAAATTTACTACATATGCACCAACATACCGACTAGTACACACAGTATTTCTGGAGCGTGCTTTACACCAGTAGTCCACACAATATTTCTGCAGTATTTTACATCGACCTATTACTCATGTAAGGCGTCTGATTCATTAGCTGAATCCAACATGGTTTTTTGAGGATCTGTAATGGTCTGCCACAAGCATTTGCCAGTTGTTGCTAAGCTGAACATGCAGTTGTAACCCCTTCACATACTGTTTAGATGCACAGAATATCAATTCAGTTTTTTTTTCCCCCAAATAACATTTGAATTAAAATGTTACATAACTGCCCACATATTTAAAATGCCATGCATTATAAATTAATGAAGATTAAAGAGCACAGCTGATTTACAGCCTGCTCCTAAACACACCCTGTCCCACCTCCTGACCTACCCAATCCCATTCTGCCCCATATTCCATATATATGGCCGTATACTGGTTCATACTCGCTGAAACCCTTCTTGTGTTATTTGTTTAGTCATTAGCATTAGCATAATAAATGCAGATAAAGTGCAGCCTGAGGTAAGTTAGTCTAGTTTATTGTCAAAGATGCAGAAGTCAAATTGTTTTGCTTTAATAAGTTAACTGGGGGAAGCCATAGCCAGTCTCTTGGGTTTAGCTCTTAGCCATTAGCCTTGTAGTCTGCTAAATGGTGCTGATTGTTTACAAATGCTGATGTTTACATTTATTATGGCACAATCAGCTATAAGGCTACTATATAACTAGGCCAGTTTCAGGACAAAAGTTTTGGCTAATTAAATACATAAAAAAATACAATTTAATAAAAAAAATTGATATTTTATACAGAAATGTACTACAGAACTTAACCATCCTTACAGTGTACTGACTGTCAAGTTCTACTGGCTGATGCATAGAGTTACATGAGACTAACATGTTAGAAGGAACCTTAAAGAACATATTAGGAGCTAATTCTTAGACTACAATAAGCACATCACTTCTCAAATACGTACAGGAGAACACACTGAGCCCAATACACCTCGAACCCAATACACGGTGAAACATGCTGACTTGTCACTCAACTGGAGGCAAGACCAGGTATAGAGGGAAGCGGCCTAGTCTAAATTAAATCCACATCTAACGGCCTATCTGAACATGGAAAGTCTCGCTTGTGACTGTCACCAGCCACTTCCTGTGCCTCCTAATGAATACGGTTTACTCAAGCTGTACATAATTCATCGAGGCAGCGTGCGCCAGATGCCAGCGGAAAAAGCCATAAAATCGTGCAGCCCTTTAAGTGGACTGCATGGCCGTATTTACATTTACTCGCATGCAAAAGCGTTCCCACTCAAAAATGCCTCACAGGAGTCTGTTCTCAGAGCTTTCATCAGCCTTCAGTCTACTCTATCAATAGTTAAAAAAAAAATCCCCCGCTGCGTCTCAGTCTGCAGCGTTACTGTTTTCAGAACATGCTCCCAGACAGATGGTTTTGGTCTGTTGCTATTGTCTAAATTACTGATAGTCATGCCCTTTTCTAATATCACTTACAGGCCTCAGACCCACAAGTAAGAAGACATGTCTCCATCCACTCTTTACCTTGTATCTCTTTTTGCAGCCAGGCACGGGGCAGGCAAAGGGTTTCTCGTCACCTCCATTCATGCACATGGAGCTTAGGATGGACTCAGAGCTAATGGCACTTTCGGTGGTCCAGGACTCATCACTGTCTGACTCCTCGTAGTCGGCTTCCTCCTCATCGTACTCACTACCTGCGGAGTGCACACAGCCAAAGAACGGTATTTTCTATGGGTCCCCAGCTATGCAAAAGAATGAGCCTTATTATCACCATCATTTTCGCAGAACCTTCATTGCTTTGCCATTATCATAGCTTCTAATCCCCCAGGAAAGACTGCCATTGAACTTTTATGGAAAAGAATTTGAGCGTCCAGTGAAGGGTTACGGGTTAAAGCGCAGTAATAGTATAATGCCAGCAGACTATTTGGCTTGCGCTCCAAACCCACACAAATAAAATGCCCTGAAAACTTCTAATTGTGGTGGAAACAGAAGAAATGACGCACCAGTAAGGACCATGGGAAAACGGAGTCATGGTTTCAGCAAGGGAAGAGCAAATGCACGAATCAGAGTTGGACAACTTTGCTATTTTCAGTCAGTCCCAAAAGAGACTAACTTGAAAACTGCGCGGCTGTCCTGGAGAGCCGAACAAGGGATTTAACTTGATCAAAATAAGTGGAGCAAAAAGCTGACCTAACATAAAGACAGGTGTGTACTGTTGTAGCAGCCAATATGTATGTGAACCTCGTACCTGTAGGAGTACTGCTCCTGAAAGAAGAAGAAGGTGTGATGGGCGGGGTCACGGGTGGAGTGAGGTTGCCGCTGTTGTGTCGGGGGGGCGTGGACACGTTGTTTCGTGATAGGCTGCCCGTCAGAGAGAGGGACAGCTTCGGCTGGACTTTCTTTTTCAGGGACTCGTGCTCTCGCCTCGCTGCATCCGTCATAAACCTAGACAGTCGGACAGAGAGAGAAAGAAGGGTCACGAGAGCGATGAGATACCCTTATTAAATGAAGGATAAGTTCCAAACCAGTTCATCTGCTGTGGTCTCTCCCATGTCAAATGGCACCACTCAGCACAATCTGTTTTGTTACACTGTAAATGCTTTAATAAATGTATGTCATAAAAATAAAAGGTTCACACAGACATTATTAATGCTGGCATGGAATTAACAGATTACAGTTTCAAACCACATCAAGTTGAGACAGAAGCGACTCCTCTTTGTTACATAAGCCGCCTGTCCAATATAATACAAGGCCGTTGGAGGCTCCTAGCCCGGAGGATTCATGGAGAAACCACACTCTACACAAAATGTCATAACACAAGCCAAGGCAGCCTTTGCAGTCTGAGGCACATATGTAGCCTTCAATGCTGGTTTGGCATTACTAAATGGAGTCAGAAAGGGACCGGAGCCATTCAGGGAAATCTAAAACACTACCATGCGTGGCAATAGTACTGGGGTGTATATTACTATAAACAGGGAAAACCAAGACATGCAGTTTTGGGCATGATACACTTGGAAAATCACCTGGGAATAAAAAAAATCATCATGAAATGTGAATAAGGCAGGACTTAGGGTTGATTTGATTTGATGGAAGTCAATTCTCCGATTTCAGGCATTTGGGAATGAAGGTCACAAGGTGTTCATGACTGTAACTAGGCACATGCTGAGTGTGGGATATTTTGCTGTCACTGAACTATCACAGCGTGTCTGAACAAAACAACAGTCGGTAAATTGGCTGTACTTTCTTCAGACAAATTGCAAAACTATATATAAGCTTGGGAACAAAACTGGGTTACATCTGATATACTGCTTTGAGGTAAAATTAAAAGCCTCACAGAAACGTCGTACTTTGTCGGTCACGGCATGTTGTTTCATGCAGTTGTAGCTGACAGATTTTGATATTTCTCTTGAGCGGTACACCACTGGAAATACATACATGACTCATGAAACCTGACAACTCAAAACCGTAAAAGTAGAAACATTCCTCTGTACTGTCCGTAGTCAAGTTGTCATTGCTGTGTACGTGTTCAGTTACGGTTTAATTACCACGTAAAAGTGCTTTGTGTAAAAAGGGCTTGCATCTTGATTTTCGGAAACAAGAAAATTGTGTGAAATCAGAGTTAATCCCAAAATATCTGGATTTCAACCAACCCAAGAATAAAACAATGCATAAATTATAGCAGCATGGGTTATAAACACAATCCAACATCTGCTTCAAAAATAACAGACGTTTCATATCTTATATAGTCAGTGTGTGCTGCCTGTGTTGTTATTATTAGGATTATTTTTGAATTGTTCTTTAACAGTGAAGATGATCTAAATGGGCTTATGAAGCATTATGCCTGTAGAGTCTCTATAAAGTACTGTGTATAAGTTAAGACCACCTGACATACTTCCATTTCCTGTCAAAGTGACTTTGTAAGGATCAAATCAAAAAGCAGACAATATATTTTACAAAAAAATGGGAACACTTTACTGTAGGGTGCTGTTCATGAGGCTACGTAGCACCTACATGAGCTTGTCAAGACAATTGACAAAACCCTACATATACATTTATAAATACTTATTCTAATACGCATCACTAACTATAAAGGTTACATTTACTAATTTTGATCACAGTTTGCTAAAGTGGTCTTTATATCAGATGCTGCCTGTTGGAATAAGCATGTATAAACACTTATGTAGGTTTATGTCAGTTGTCATGTCAAGCTTATACAGATGTCATGTTGCCTTATGAACCACAAGTGCTACCAACAAAACAGCCTCCATTCTTTTCAGGAAAACTGCTTTTAGGTTTTCATGGAAAACTGCAGGGACAATTTTCCAAATGTAGGTTGCATCCAAGAATCCAAGAAATCACAATTACAAACTTACACTCATCAGTCGGTAAAACCTTACTCCACCTCTCAGATGTCCAGTTTCAGTTTTCTAGTGCAAATGCTTTGTACATTTGCACTATTGCACAATTCTTGCACAATTCTTTTTTTCAGTAATAGATTCTTGAGAGCTACACGTCCTTTCAGACTCACGGCTTTGAGCTGTCGCCTCACAGTGGAAGGATAGACAGAAACACCTGTGGACCTTTTCACATCTGAATCAAGTGGAGCTTGAATTTCTCCTCTCTCTCTCGAAAATTGTTGTTGATCTGATGGGGAATGATTTGCTGGTCTGTCAGCGTAAGCACATTTTCTCCGTATCTTTCATCTTATAAGTTTTATCAACTCTAGTTTTGGGAACTCCACGTATTTTTCCTTCTTTAGTCAATAGATTATTTATAATAGATTTTGTGTAAGGTCATGTGTGTCACCTGTTGATGTAGCTGAGGGCAACATATGTGGGCTGCTGCAGCTCCTGTTTCTCCAGCACACGAGGGTCTGTGTCTAGGTGGGAGAAAGGGAGAGAGAGAGAGAGAGAGAGAGAGAGAGAGAGAGAGAGAGAGAGAG
>CM067479.1:37427754-37453451 GCA_034552555.1 Semaprochilodus insignis
AGAGAGAGAGAGAGAGAGTGAGCTCAGAAACCTTCAGTCATGCGTCACAGTACAGTATGATTTCATTGAAAGAGAGATATAGCTATCTCTCTCTCTCTCTAATGAAATCATAAAGCATTCTTGCAAAAGTGCATCGACACAAATTGTTTGTTGTCACAACCAAATTTGTAAATAAACTGCCCCCTTAATCTAGTTAAGTGACACACATCATAGGGTCACAGCCCCTGGTGTAGGAACCCTGCTCTAGTGTGCAAAACAGGAAGCTACAAAACTGTAACGCAGCACTGCAGAGAATTCCAGTCTGTGTTTAGAGAGCTGCCTGACCAAGAGTAAACGCTTCAAGCCAAGATGGATGACGGAGATGAGGAGCAGCAGAGGCCCTCCAGCTGCCTGCCTCGCGCCTGCCCTTTTCTGACTGGCTGAGGAATGCGCCAATCAGCCAGAAAGAGGTGGGCTTCCCCCTGCAGGTGGGTTTCTCATTACAAATCCCTTCACACTCACTCACCAGTCAAACTCTCCAGGAGACCGACAGCCTGGGAGTCACGTTACTCGAGCAGAGATTAAAGAATCAGAGCTTACAGCTCACATATCAAATCCACACAGCGTGGACTCAGACGTGGTAATGAAATACTGAAGTAGGAGGCTGAGGTGAAAAGTGATCTGGCACTACTTGGAAAAGTGGCAAACCATTACAAAGAAACACACTGGCACAGCTTCAAAACTGACTGCTCGGCGGTGAACTGTTATCACAATATTGGCATTTGCAATACTGCAGGAGTCCGCATTATGCAAATGAGGTCCAGGGCTGTTAGCCTTTGGCGGTGATTAATTGAAGTGTAAATAATTTTGACTTCCTGTTCACTGTTTTTACCTACCAAAATACAAGCCTAACACTACTTACTCGCGAGCCATGCTTACTTAGTGGTTAACACAGATTGAGCCATCAAACCGACACAGTGCAGGGTCCAGCAAAGCTGCATGTTCTTCATGAGACTGAAAATATAAGCAAGAGAAACATTAATTCTGCCAGCACACATGCTAACAAATCAACATTACAAAGCTCTGCTCTTTAAACATATTAGGACACCAAATTCAAATTCCCATGGTGTCTCAAAGAAAGGATTTAATGCTTTCTGTTATTTACATTTATCCGCCTCACCTTAACACACCCAGTTCATTCTGTCTGTCGCAGCATAATGTGAAAGTGAAAATGAAGGCCTAAATAACTGCAATCATTTCAAATAATTGCAATAAGGCGACTACGGATTAATTCTGACAGCCAACAAATCACTCAAGTATGTGCTCTGTGGGTTTTTAATGCAACAGGCTATTCACATGATCCAACAAAACCACTATTGCCAAAATAACGCATCATAAAATGCCCATATTTAACTGCAGTACATCAAGTGTTCTCGTACCTCAATTGTTGCTGCCGTTTACACTATGTCAACACGTCATGCTAAACAGACCAACAGCAAAAAATATACAATGAGTGGTGTAACGCTAATCTCAGCCCATTGTTTGATTTGATTCACGATATTGGGTCCACAATTCAGTATTTGTATGACATTATGAACAAAATTTGATTGATGGAAAATCACAACTCATAATCATGTGGATGCACAACTCTCTAATGACACTTAAGGTAGGAGGAGTGCTAGAGCGAGGTGCTAATTGGTGCAGATAGTTTACAACTGTTGGTGTTTAACCAGTGCAGTTGCATTAGATGGCATAATGAATTGAACGTCCATTCTTCACAATGCTGCACCTCCATGATGCACATTTTGCACTGCAAGATCATGATTTCACTATTTATTGTTACACTCTGAGAAATGGTCCAAAAATTACTTGCAATTTTTACAAATTACTTACAATCTTATAACATGAACTTACACTGTATGTTACAAATGCATCTTCTTCTTCTATAAAGTTACTATTCTGGAGATATTAGGTTTAGTTCTGACAGCAGCAGTAATGTACCTAAGCACACAGCCCCACACAAAGGTTTAAAGAGCCTACATAAGAGGAAATTTAATTTTAAGGAGAAACCCTTCAATTATTCACATCAATCTTGATTTTGCATCATTGTTTTAAGAGTTCTATGTATGGCTTACTAAGGAACCCGTACCAACCTACTAGCTAATGACTGGAGCATGGCAGTTAAAATACTGTAAGACAGGTTTACTAAATATAATATCATTTGCATCAAACAGTAGAAGGCTGCCGCTCGCCTGAACAGACATTTTGCTGAGAATTAACGATTCAGCCTGGAAACACACATGCAATCCACAATGTTCTTACCCATGAGTTGCAAAGAGATGGCAGTTAAGAGATCTGTATTTCGTTTCTACTGTAGGAAGCTATCCTCCAAATTCATTGGGAGCCTTTCGGCTACTCGTTTGCATAATAAAGCTTCAACTATCATGACATTTGACTGTTCATTTGCACACTCCATATTTATCCGATATCACTGCAAATACCAAACTAGTTGGTTTAGTACAGCGGATGGATCTCTTAGCCACAATGATCCGGTGCAGCTGCAGGTTTTCATTCCAATTAAGAAGCAGCACATCTGCTGGGCTGGAATGACAACTTGCAGCCACACTGGCCCTTTGTGAATAAGACTGGTGACCCATGGTATAATGTATAGTAATCTCTCTCTCCCTCACACACACACACACACGCTAACACCTCTTTACATAAGATAACACCACCGTAAGCGCGCCAAGAGCTTTAGCTGTAGTTTTATGACTCTGGGCATCTGCTATTTTGGATTAGACAGATGATGCTTGCAGCATGACCCCAATGTGACCCCATCCACAGAGAACCATATAATTCAGCCCTCACATGGCTCCTGAGAAACAATCTGGCCTTATCAACCCTTGCAAATATTGAACCGCCTACAAGAGCTCCAGCAGCTTAACCACCTGCACTGCAATCAAGCAAACAATGCAAGAAGGGAACTGACTGAGGATGCAGTAGAATTCAGCTAGAGAAAGGCCTAGTTCTTCTCAAGGCCCAACCATAAACAACCTAGGGACTGTAATAACTGTAAAGAGTTCAGTGATAAGTCTGTATGCCTTTACCTCAAATGCCAGCTCTGATATGGCAGCCAAGAACTGGCAGTGGTCATTACAGATAACATGTTATTTTCTTCTTTTCTAGGTATAAGAATATGAATGACAGGGCCCATGTTAGTAAATCTCAAATTACTTTACTAGGCCTATAACTTAATGTAATTATTTGTATTTTACATGTATTAGGTCCATTATTACATAATAACTAGGCTACCAAAAATGCCGGTGTTCAGTAACACTACTGCCAAAAACAATGCATGTGTTTACACGGTGTCAATAATCCGATTACAATCAGATTCCTGCAGTCAGGATACTCTGATTCCTTAGACTGGATTAAGACCCAGAAATCTGAGTACTAAATTTGATAAAGAGGGCTGGATTTTAGCTCACTAATCAGACATCTCAGTGCATGTGTACCGTTTCTCTGATTTCTTTCTTCTTTCTCAGTCTATGTCGGAAAACAGACAGTGGTGTCGGAAACAAGCAAGCAGCGTTTAACACAGGAGATGAAAACAAACCACTTTTGGAGCGATGCTGAAAACAACTACATGCTTGATGAAATGAAGGATGTAAATATTTTTCATCCATTAGATGATGTGTGTTCATATTTGGTGCCTAATAAGAATGAAGTTTGAGTTTTACGTTTTGTTTACATCACGTCTTATTCTGTGAGTTTACTGGCTGGCGGCAAAGCAGAAGCCTGATTATTGCCCGACTCATGTGGACCCTGAGTCTTTCCATGATCTGATGACTCAACTGCATGTAAACACACTGATGGGATCACTGACAGATATTATTATTATTAACAGCATTTAAACACACTAAGTGGCAGTAATAACTCTGTACAAGACTAAATGTGTGAATGCAGGGAGGACGTTTGTGAATGTTGATTAGTCTATTTCCCAATTCTGTTTCTTTTCATTAGATAAGAGAGAAGGTTTCTGCTGGAGGCCTGATGTGCATTTGAACATAATACCTTCTAAATACATCATACCACAAACAGAAACAGAATTACATCGCAGCTCAGTATAGTGATACCATGGCATTGTGCGGCCTCCAGTGAGTCCCACCAATGATCATTATCTCAGTGATTTCCCCTAATAATAAGAGGCCAGTCTGAGTTTATCAGACATCCTGAATCAACCTGCCTTCTCTGAAAAACGGAACCTAATATCTAGAACAAGGACTTTAAGTGCGTAACTGCTTACACCCAAGTGGTTCAGTGTGAAGTAAATACCATGTCAGTCTTACCTTATTACTGATCATCGAGAAGCCGTTCACTTCCAGCTAGCTCTGCTCTGAGCTCCACCGCTATACGAGCTAACGGGAGCTAGGACCTAGCCAGCTAGCTATTTCCTAAACTTTCCGAGGGCGAGAAAATTACACTTCACTGTCGACCAGCACGATCTACACCATGTTACTGGTCTAAATTGGTGTAATAGCAGCTGGTAAAGCTGCTCCGAGCAGCCTGGCTGCAAAGAAGCAGAGGAGGCTGCAGGGTAAGCGGCTGTTGCTGCTGCAGCAGTGTGCCTAGCATTGCTAATATAGCATAGCGCATAAGTTACAACCAGCCAGACCAGCGGGTACACACGGTGCGGTAAACGGGGATCACTTTAGACTCTCGCGTCACCGAAACGGAGAAATCGTAATGAATCTGGTTGAAATGAGGATTCTCACATCACACCTAGCAACAACAGCGCTACTGCTGCCGGGACGCAGGAAGAAGAAGAGGAAGACGAGCAGCCCGGCCGGCCGGAGCGTCTCTGACACGAGCAGCAGGGCGGCCATAGCCGGAGAGGAGCGGCGCGGCGGCGGAGGGTTTTCCGGGCACCTACCGATGTGATTATCCTCGATGTGCACGATGAGCTCGGCCAGGGACTCGAAGTGCAGCCCGCAGCCTCCGAACCGGCAAGTGTTGGAGAAGAAGGAGGCGGCGGCGATGCCTGTCATGATCTCCGCTACATCGAACGACAAGCGAGGGCGAGCGGAAAGGAACTGGAGGAGCAGCAGGCACGTACACACACACGCGCGCACATACACACACACAGTCACTCAGCGCGTGCGCTGGCCGACAGACAGACAGCGGCGGCGGCAGCAGCTGGAGCAGCAGTGAGAGAGCGAGGCGAGCAGACGGGGGAAGGTCGTCAGCAAGGCCCACTGACGTCACGCCTATCTGACCTGAGGAAGATGATGATGATGATGATGATGAAGAGCGACGGGCTTGTCTCTGTTCCAAAGTAACTCCTGACTTCAGTACTTGTGACTTCAGACTCAGAAAATGATTTTTATTGTTGTTTTAGCAGAAATTGCATAGAATCCATATTTTTAAACATGATCTGGACAGTCTCTCCCTAGATTAACTCTCCCGTTGATTGTCTCTGATCAATCAAACTGTTTATTTTGTACATCTTTTGCCCTATAAGTGGTTATTAAAAGGGCTGTCTGTTAAATCCCTTTGCATGTACATTATATGTATATATAATGTGCGTGCTATTTAGCATCTAGAAGATGATGAGCAAGGGAGTTAGTCCTGGGGTCTCAGGTGGACTCTCTGCTAAGTGCTCTGTCTTGTTTTTTATGCTTTATGCTTCTATTTGTACACAATGCAGTGAACTATAAAGCTGGGTTAGTTTATGCGGAAAGCTGAACTGGTTTAAACTGAATTAGAATAGTTATTTTCTAAATAACTTTTATGATTTTTTTCATGATATATGGTGGAGTGGACACATACAATAAATATTAGTGTTATGTTGTCACTTGTATTAGATAAACGAATAAATGTGGTTTTATTCTTCTTCATCCTCTTCTTGCCCTTCTTGGATATATAGAATTCTGAAAAGAAAATCTTGTTATTTGTTATTTGTTAAGTTATTTGCACTAGTAAAATAGTGCAGTAAGCATCATGAGGCTGCATGGAGTGCCTTAACCTCCTTCACCGTTTTAAAATTGCAATACCGCACAACCTCGAGTGGCTTTTTGCCTGTATAAAACCATGGCCAACATAAAAAATGACAAAATACACAAATCATTTTGGCTGTTATTAATAATAATCAACATAAACAAGTATTCTGGTACTGTGGCCAAGCATGGGCTGTGTCTCAGTTGTGTACTACATGTTAATACTACACAGTATATGCTGTAAACTAATCTTCCTAGTAAGAGTTCGGCAGATTAGTACACACAATATTAGCATACTACTAATCAATACTATCATTTCTTACTAACCGGAAGTAATGATGCTTACATCATACCACACTGGACTGTCGAAGAGTTTTTTTAGAAAATGCAATAAATAAATACAATATTTACTAGAACACATTTGTCTTTGCAGTCTGATGTGACAGAGTTGGGTTAAACTCACATTTATACATCATTTCTGGTCCTGCCACCACCGCAGCTGCTGTCGCATCACCGTCCACCATTTTTTTCCTGAAATTTCCAGACGTTAGAACCTCCTCTTTCTGTTTCGTGTTGCATTTTGGGACAATAGTGTTCATCATTCCCACACTTAAAGATCGACTGGTTCTGAGTGGACACTGTGTTGTTTTGAGTATACTCAACTTTGACATTCATAACTGTACTACATACTCAAAACTAGTTAGCATTAGTATTAAGTGCACAACTGGGACACACCCATGGGTTGTTGAAAGAGGTGAGAAGTATTCAGTCATTCATCACAGTCATTGTGTCATCATGTCTGGCTTTGAATAGTAGTGTTCTTGAGCTACCACCTGCACCGTTTAACAGAACGGTTGCATAAAGGTTGGAAATCTTTGAACACCGTATGACCATGCATGTCTGCCATAGATCCGTTTACCGCTGCACAGAGCTCCACAGTGAGCTCAGTAACTGGAGTACACTTTGTCAGGGCACATCTGTGAACATGTTCAATGTGAAAGCAGCTGTGTTCAGATGGCAGAGTGTATTCCACACTGATCAGGAATCAGCCTGTGATGAGTTGTGCAAAGAAGGAGCAGAGCAGATCGTCAAGCTCTACACCACATCCCATCAATAAACAGACAGACTAAAGACACTGGTACTTATTAGGGTTCATTTTGGAGGAGAAAAGTCCAGCACTTTTAATTCTTCCTGCTCAGCCCATATAATCGCTAGCAGCACGAACAGTACTAGTGAAGAGATGCCACATCATATTCTATATTAATGTTAAATAATTACCAGGATACAGTAGTGATTATTTCTCAAGGTTTTTGAGCCAATCTTGCTGACAGCAATTTTCAGTGTAGTACATATGCCAGTAAGTTAAACTTTCTCTCCAAATTAATCATTTTAATCACAAATATTAATAAATCTGCTCTTCTGTTCAACACTGTGTTTAGTCCGGTTCAGCTTAACTCTCGTTTTTGCCTCGTTAAAGTGACACATGATGAGCAGAAGGTGAACATGTTTAAACTTGATGGAGTAGAAACTCTGGCAGGTCTGTTTGGTTGAATCGTTGGTGTATGTTTTTTGGTGTATGTTTTTTTTGGTGTATGTTCACAATTGTCCATATTGTGGTCATTTCATGAACGTCTGAATTTTTATCCTATAATAACAAACATGTTATAACACAGCACTGTTAACATTCACCTTCACATTATAAGTAATTTTAATCACCAAAATTTTTATCACCAAATTAGTCCTATATAGCATAAATCCAGCATCACCCCTTTTTCCACACTGGGGCTGAATCTCAATGGATCCCTGCTCCCCTGCATGGTGCATTGTGTAGGTATGTACTGTAAATATTGGCTCCTGCAGCCCAACAGTGCATAGTGTAGATAACAAATAGTCATTTGGGATTCAGACACATCCATACTTGACAAATAGTGCACTAGAATTTCAATAACTTACATACTGCACTGACATTTGAGGCATGTAAGCCATTTAGATGATGCTCTTTAGACTTTTATATTACAGTTTTGTGCTGAATCATATGGTAAGTACTTTTTTCAAGCCTGTGATATTAATGATGGGGTTGTTTAGCATGTTTGCTATGTTTTAGCCTGTTAGCTAGCTAACCAGCCTAGTTCTACTTAAGAAGATAAGTCAAACAGCCCGCCAGTTCAAACAAAAAAGATAAAGAAAGAAAGCTAAAGATTATTCCATTAACAGCAAAAGGATTTTTTCATTTCAGTCGCTGTGAGTAGTGATGAGGAGTCAACTGTCAAAGAGGCGATTCTCCGACATCACCACACCTGGAAGTTGGGGTCGACTCTTGGTCAATGACTCTAAGAGTCGAAATACTTGGAGTCGACTCTATTGACGGAGTTGAGTGTTAAGCAGCGAAGAGTCTGAGTTTGAGTAGCCAAAGTTTGCTTAGCAGCTTTAAGCAAGGCCATCTCTGCTCACCAGCCGCTGTGAGCACAAACTCTGCAGAAACGTTTTCTATACGTCCTGCACTGCAGCTGACAGCTCACCATTTTCTTCATGATTGGGGTCATAATAAACGACCATGATCGTTTATTAACGGTACGAAGAACAAAACCATCAAAGACAAATAATGTTTTTTTTTCTCAAGATGGCGTGGAAAAGAGGACTGAGCTGACATTTACTCCTGTTTTCAGCTTCTTATTGAACTTTCCGTTCCACCTTAAATAGCGCTGCAGTACCTGGTGCGGGACCACCCTGTGACTGCTGCATCACTTTAAGTGAACTGGAAGAGTCGAAACAGGAAGCTGTCGAATACGAAGCCAACTACAGCCTTCTGATAAGAGGAACAAGACCTGATCCACATCACAAAGGATTAAAATAGACTTCCTTTTCAAAGTACTAGTAATGATTTTCTCAGTACATCAGACTGAGTTTCCCCATCGCCCCTCATTAGTGAAACTGTGGCTGAATCAAATGTGATATAAATTACTTTATCTCTGCTGTATACAATTATCTTCGGCTCTGGCGCTGCCTTAGTCAAAATTAAACGCAGTAAAGGAGTCGATTCCATCGATTCCACCGACAAGAGTCGAGAGTCGGAGTCGAGTCCAGAGTCATAGACAGCGCTCGCAATTGCGATTAAAAACATTGTGTGTGAATGCTGAAATGACCTGTGTAATTGTAGTAGCTAGTCTTCCTCAGTATATAACAGTGCTCTGACTAGCTGTGAGCGTTAGCATTAGACATGAAAACCTCCTGATTTAAAGTTGAGAGACTAAACAGCTTTGTTGGTGTTATTATCGATAACATGGTTTCCAGAATCCTTGTTTTAAATTGGCCTTCGTGTATATTTTGTCAGCATTTTATTTTGCAAACCGATTTTATTTTTAAATATGTTTTGGTGCTTCTGTGTAACGTTTTAGTCTGTTAATAAGAGTTTTGCAGATGCTACCAGGTAGCCTGAACTGGTGGTCTGAACAGTTAACAATAATTACTAAAGGAAATGAGACCTTCTCAAGTTTTAGAGTTCAGTTATATTGTAAAGTTATAACATTCAGTTATCACTTACCGGAATTCATAGGTTTTCCCATTTTATTATAATGAGAGTAACAATTTGTACTAGTATTTGAATGTATAATTTGTTAGTAAATAATCTAAATGGACTTTTAGTGTATCAAACTGTAGTTTGTGCTTGTGAGAGAGTCATATTAAACATCCAGTAAAGCGCGAATGAAACTTATGAGATACGAATATGATAAAAACATGGCCTAAAAACAACTGCTGAGACCTATCTGAGAACTGTGTGGGCATGGCTAATGAGCAGCTTGATTGGCAGCTCTCTGTCCAACATCTCTCATCCAGCACTAACACCGTTAGGCAGCTTCTATGTGACGATAACTGGACGAAAAAGGGCACAGACAAACAGACAGATGTAGTACATGGATGGCTGGATGAACAAACAAACAGACAAAGCAATGTATGAAAGAACGAGCAAGCAGATGTGCAGACAGATGAAGAAACAAGTGAATAAAGGGAGCAGACAAACAAACAATGCTATTGTACTGATAAAGGAATGAATGGGTGACAGGCATCTACAGACAGGAGGTCTAGCTTGCTAGCTTTTGGTTATGCTAGGTTAACTTTAGCTTGCTAAGTTTCTCCGTCTCTGTTTTGTGTGGGTGGGGCAAAATACTTCAGCCTTGTGATTGGTCAGGAAATGCTTACAGAAGCATTACCCTAGATCAGGTCTGCCCAGTTTACATGGAGAGCAGAGAAATATGGTGAAATACAGAGATTCATTGGAATTTGGGAAGGTAATTAAAAGACATACATTGTACATGTGCAGTATGTTGTGGCTCAGAGGAACAAGATTAACCTGATTAGACAGGCAGTATGGGTACCCTGGAGCTTTCATCCTTTATTTCTCAGAAATAATATAAAGAGTTTTGGGTTTTCCATTTAGTCCATTTGTGCTCAAAGTTTTACACATTTAATGCACATGATACTACTAGTACTGATACTACTTGGTACTACTGTTGATCCATTTACACAGATTCAACATCCATTTTTAACACGTTGTCTCTGTAAGTCTTTGTACATGTTGTATGTGTGAATCTTTGATTAAAAGGGTAGATACTGTATGTCAAGTATAAGGTTAGTCTTAGCTACATGGTAAGGTTTAGGGTGGTAAAGCTCAGACTTTGGTATGGATCTTGTTGAGGTTCAGTCTAGTTTAATTTTAGGATTAGCCAACAGTATGTATGTTATTGTGGAAATTAAATTCCAGCCCAGTATTTGTTGTCATCATCCAGCACCTGGTTTGGCTAATCAGTACAAGCTTAAATGAATTTATTTGACTGGGGGTCTCCTGAGGTTTTACTGAGCTGGGTAAAATGCCTTTAGTTATTTTGCACCAGTGAGCTGGAACAAGCTACAAGCCACTCTAAAGATTGACACTCCTAGGGTTTTTACATTTGTAATTATTTTAGTTCTGTTTGTATATGTTTTAGTTAAATATTGTTTTTATATATATATATTTTAGATTTCATCTTTCCTTTAAAATCTTTGTTTTATCTTACATGGTTTAACCCTCCCTGTGACTCTTGGCTACATTGTTAAATGAGCCCCCCCCCAATGTAAACATGAGATTAAATAAAGAAGATAACGGTACTTCGGTATGTTATACTAAACCTCGTGGTCAAATGTGGTTGTGGTTGATTTTAGCAAATCCATTAGAAGATGAACTAAAAAGCCTGCATTTTTCTCACCATCCCAGAAAATGTCAATGACTTAATATTTCCTGTATGAATGATTATTTGCTTTTATCATAATGGTGTAAACACACTTTAAGAAATTTTCCCAAGAGAACTAAGATTTATCCACAGTACCTGTACATGTATACCTTACATAGATGTGTACATGCATCTTTCAGGGTGGTCCTTGTAGCAGTGGCTTAGTTACAGGTGTTCATTGCTGCTGTTCCACCTTCTCATGTTTCTTCTGAGCTGCAGAAAGAGAACACAGTGCAGTTCTGTACTTAAGCCACATGTGGGCAGTATGTGATATTAAAAAACTCCACTGCAAAGAGTCAAATAAACGAACAGGTTTCACCTTCAGTGGTCAGTAGTTTAGACACGTGTCTCCATACTCAGTTCGGTGCTGTAAGACTACCATACACGTGAAAACAGACCAGGTATCTTCAAACAAGACATTGAACCGCAAGCTGGGTTTTTGCTGTCTAATCTAAGTGTTTAATTTGTGCTTTCATCACAGTGGGACCAGCCTCCTGAAATCTGAAGAGGTCTAGGAACTGAACTCCATCACTCATGGGACAGTGAACTATACGCCAGACTGATATCAGACAGGTATATCAGGACCCTGATATTTCATCCGCCACCAACTTTAACAGCACATTGAAACCACCTGTCAAGCCTGTAACTTCATGAGGCTCTTGGATCCAGTGCAGTTAATCAAGATCTTAAGTTTAAAGTTTAAGGTACAGCGTATGATAATGTTGTCAGAGTTAGTTTGTGCACACAGCTTGTCATCCTATATTAGATTATGTAACTAGTCTTACTTGACAAGTCTTCTATGGCCATGTTTGTTGTACGGTTCCTGTACCTTTCCAGGTCCAAAAAAGTGAAAGACAAAGGGATCATTTTTCCCCATGATCAAAGGTCAGTCTTAGAAATTGGTCGCATTTTCTGCTTTTCACCCGTCAAAGGACTCTTAAACACATTCACTGATCTTGAGGTCTTGACTATGGACCAGTCAGTCCCTTGTTCTGAGAAAACCAGCAACTTCTTTGTTTGTCTTGCAAATACTTTCTCAGTAACAGCTTCTTGACAGCTACACATATTTTCAGTCGCATAATGTTGAGCTGTCTTCTCACAGTGGAAGGATGGACAGAAACACCTGTTTTTTTAGATCTTAAGCAAGAATGGAACTTGACTTTCTCCTGTATCTCAAAGATGACAGCACTGTTTATCTGATGATGCAAGTTTTGGTGGCCTTCCAGGTCTTGCACAGCTGTTAAGATTCCCATTGACTCTGTATCTTTTTATAGATTGTAGAACTTCGGTTTTGGAAGCTCCTATGCAGATGGATTATCGTAAAGCTAATGTCCTCAGAAATATCTTCTGAACTTGTATTTAGAAATAAAAAAAAATAAATAAAAGGTGGTCTCTAATCTTTTCACTGGACTGTGAAAAAGGCAGTATGACTAATTTTTGAAGGTCACACAAGACAGGTGTACTTGCAAACCAGTATATCAGAAAGGATTATTTGGACCAAAGTCATAGAAGAACCACATTTGGTTCAATAAAGGAACTTTGGTTAAACATCATTGAAAAAGTCATCCACAAAGCTGTTCTCCTAAAGAACATTATTTTGGTACCTTTACTTGTGAAAGCAGGCTGTAAGGAGACGTTAAAAGTTAAATCCCAGAAAGACTCTCTTCCCACCCTCCCCACTCATACCCATACTCCTCCTCTGTTTTTCCATTATTTCCTGTTCACGTTTGTTGGCTCAGTTCATCTGTGCTGGTGTTGTGCCCGGGTGGTGTGTAATGGGGTTCTTGCTGGGTTGGGCCTAATGCAGGCACCACAGCAGGCCCCAGCTCAGTGCAACACAGCCAGCCACCCCCCCTCAATCCACCCGCTTTTTCCAGCAGCGCTCAAGCACGCTGTGGGACATGCCTATGAAAGCATTACCTCACTAGTTCACTCGTGGCTTTTGAGGTGCTCCAGAGCTCCAGGGCAGCCTCCTCCAGCACAGCCTCCAGTCCCATCTCCCCTAGCATTACTGACGCCTTGACTGGCCAATGTAAAAAGCTGCTTCAGAAGTGCTATTTTAATTCATTTATGCTTGGGAAATTAAGATGAGGTAATAGACTAAGAAGTGCTGTGTATGTGTACGGGTCTGAGAGCTAATTTGGTGAACGGTTCTATAAGGACGGTATTTAGTATTTCTAACTGTAGAGTTTATTGTGTTAATCATAGTCATAGGCAACAGTGTTGATAAAGCTCTCTGATAATAAACCTCAGATTACAGTATTGTTGAACAACTATAGGTCACTATAGCTTTGAAATGCTACAGGTCACTACAGCTTTATGATTCAAGAGATGAAAAGCATGTAGTTGCATGTTTCTAGTGCTCTGCTATTCTATGACTGCAGATGTCATAGTCACTCTTCTAAGCGAAAAAGGGCGTCTCTGTCCTTTTTGTTACCCAAGCACATCAAAAATCCTTTATAAGACCATGCAACTCTAAATGTTCAATATATTTTGTTCACTTCATTCTCAATAATAAAAAATACAGGGTAATCAGACCCTAAGATGATGAAAATACCAAGGCACAGCTGGCTGACGCGGAGTTATGTACTCAACGTTATGTCAAAAAATATCTAGACCATATCCAACTAAATAATGAATTCTTCAACGTGCACAGATTGCTGACACAGGTGCTTGGTGGTGTACATGCAACTTGTATTATCTCCTTAATATCTCCTTGCATTCCCATTTAATTGGAACACTTTTTTTGCAGCTGCATATAAGCCTGGGGCCATAATGCCTAATACTAAATGTTTTTGAATGGCATTTCTGATCTAGAATGAATCATACAGCTTCAATACCTGATCTCACTGAATACTACCAAATCCTTACAGCAATGTTTCAACATCTAATGTAAAGCCTTCCTGGAAGAGTAGTAAACATCCTAATAATATCATTGTTTACAGAAGAAACACTAAAATGGCTGCTGTCTAAAACCTTTTGGCCTATGCATTATTGAGTGCATGTAGAGCTAATTAGTTCAAAATTTTCAAATCTGTCATTTGACTTTGCATTTAAACTAGCTTTTGTTAACAGTTTGCTCTAAACCTCGCTACCTTTAACTTGCTCGACTGATCTTGCTCTCTGAACTAAGCATAAACCAGTGAAAGTCAAGTCTGGCAAGTTCTTGAGTCCTATAAATAAACCCAGGAAATAACACTGGGGGAAATTAACCCCCATAAACATGTATCCCATTCTATTAACATGCTACAATATTTTCTTCATTACTTACTTAGATTACTTGGACAAAAAAAAGCTTTTTAATTATTGGTTAAGTTAAATGCCACCAGCACTGCTTAAGCAAAAGTGCCAGTTTCAGTAGTCTAATAAAACCCCTGAGTAATGCTTGTTCTACTCTACCATAGTAGAGTATTATCTACTCTGTTCTATTCTCTCTACCATATCTTTTGTAATATGCCCGAAGATCACCTCCTCCCCTCCCCCGGCTGGAACTTGTGCTGGACTGAGTGATATCAGAAAGACCCTGCGTTAAACTCCTGGATGTGTTAAATAGGTCTTTTGGATCTTATCCTTCCAGCACAGCCAAGAACAAACCCTCAGGCCCATTACGGACTTCATAATGACTTCATAATGTTCATGCATACAACCATTATACACTCTAGTCCAAATTCCCTGGCAGTGTGGAGGACTTCATGCCCCCACTTTAGTAAATAATCATACTTCACCCGCTCTAGCCGACAATGTTGTCACTCTTTTTTTTGCATGCTCCAAGTCTGTCTGTATAATACTTATTCCCCACTTCATGACCTTTCACAATGGTAATGACCTGCTGGTGGCAGTCTGGTGGAGCATGAGCCATACGCAGCAAATAATACATCTGTGTTATTTATAGTGGGGGGAGGGGGCAGAGAGCCCTTCGATTTTTTTTGCCTAAGAACTGTGGTTTACTTATGGAATTTCAGACCAAACGGAATTTGAACTTGTCTAAATGCAGTAGGTAGCAACCTAAAGGTTGAATAGTGCATTTGTTTTACCGTTATACACCAGTTTATGTAGTTAGAAAAAACTGATAAAGATTGTGATTCAGTTTTTTAACTACTATCCATACAGTTTCCTTAAATTATTCAATACCTGAAAATGGCTATATGGTATGTATTGCGGAACCTCTATTTCCTCCACCTTTCTTGTGCTAAGAACAGGCATGCAATATTACATAAAACCTTACCCTTCAACATTTCCATCCCTGCAGGCATTTCAAGACATGGAAATAAGTTGACAGAGTGAGAGTGGAACATTCCGCTAACAAGATCAAACAGACAGACAGACTATCAGCAACTCTACTCTGAACTCACTCTCTACTGTAAACATCTAATACTACAGACCTGAAGTTATGTATGATTCAGCTGTACTGAATCAGTGTCAGTAGTGTATGTACAGTATTTAAGAAATTTTTGCAAATTGTAAATTCCTTGTACTTAAAGAAAGTGATTTTTGAGATTTGATGAGAATTGTTGAGGTTTAAACAAAATGAATATATGTTGTTTGCTGTGAAATGGTGCAAAAAACGTAATGACTGGAGAGTCATTTTAGAGATGCGCCAGGACCGCCTTTTCCCTTTCGGTACCTGATCCTTGAATATCGGCTGATACCAACTGGCTGACATTGAACCGATAGTACCGATACTAACCCCATCCAACCTAGCTGCCTAGTTTTGATTTACTGTTCTATTATTACTATTGTAACCAAGCTCTATGGGGTTTACCTCACTTAATAACAATTCTTAATAAAACAAGAAACACACACAGACACAAGAGTAGACGGCAGACCAGCAACTGTTTTTGCCCCACCTTTTTTCAGAGTTTCTCTGCCCTACAGCACAAGACTATTTTGCAGTGGAGGTCGCATATAAGTCTGCTACACTTTCATAGAATTAGCATTAAGAACTATATTTACCAACTGCAATATAGTTCAAAACTAAAAATGAACAGTATACAAACCTGCAGTCTGTACATGTCAGCTGACTTGACAAAACCAGTGTTATGCATATATGTGTCCTGTTTAATCTCACTACATGACATTGTGTGCAAGACTTTCAGTAAAAATTGCAGTTGTTCACGCGGTCAGCAGCAGTGGTTTTGCTTGGTTGAAGCAAAAAGCCACGAGACCCTGCCTCTGCAAGAAACAGCTGACTGACGGAGGTGGAGCTAGTGCACCTTTATTGTCAACTTACTGTCATTTCTGTCCACTGGAGCGCATGTGCATGAGAAATTTGTGGCATCAACCAGAAGCTTTATAGTATCGATCAGAAATATCGGTGTCCACATCGCTGGCACTAATATTTCATTTAAGTCCCAGTACTGACACCAATAGCAATACTATGTAATACCAGTATTGGTGCAACTGTAATTCCTTTACAGCGGTAGTGACAGGAACCAGGGTTGCAATGTCGACAATGCAAGTATACCCATTTCATTCACTATCCAAGAGTCTTCTTGTCTTTAAACCATGATAAAACAGAGAATATCTCAGGCATCATGCTGGTAATCACTTCATGTAACAGTTTTCTGTGAGGTAGCTTCCAGAGGCATTAACTCTTCAGACGTTTGGTTCCTATAACCACTACTGTGAACAAGTATGAAACATTTCACGCCAAACCACTCAAATTTACTTTGTTTGCGTCTTAACCATTTAATACAGAATGCACATTTGAAAAGTATGCAGACTACATATTAAAGTACCTCAGTAGTGTAACGAGCCTGATGCAGTTTCAGTGTAGTCTCAATAAGCTGCTCTGAGACACGCTAACCTCTCCTGTGCATTAGAGACAAAATTCTCTAAAGTGAGGGGTCAGTGACCCACCACTGGCTGTGCACTTATGCCACTTATCGCACAGCTCTCCCGCCAAATGATGTTTGGATCAGTAGGGGAAATATATAGGCCATAAAGGCACAAAAGACTGTCATAAAGCTTTGATTAAGGCGCGGGTTAAAAGACAGAGGCAAGGGAGGAGGCTGAGTTATGGCAACGGATGGGGCCGCTGTTATTGTTCCCGTGACGGGGCTCTTAGCACGGACGGCTCACTGTAAACAGCCCCCTTTCCTCCGGAGCAGACGGTCATTAATTGCTACAGCGGTCCCAGACTCCTCCAGCGAGCCTCCAGCCTCAGAAATCACCGCGCTGCCACCAGCAGAGCCACTAAAGCGCTAAAGGGCCATGACTCCTGGGTGGGCCTCTTCTTCATTTTTACCTGCAAATGGCTGGAGTGTCAATTTAATGGTCACGATGAGGGACATGCCTATTGCCACTGCTCTTGCATGTCGTGATACATTCTGCTCTAATATAGAAGTAGCATATAAGATTAATAGTTTTCGTGCCGTTTTTAACAGCTCTGATTCATTATTCTAATGCTGAATGCTGAAAATTGTGCCATGTTTCTTCAGTAATATCCTTTCTTTAACCTTGGGCAAACCATACCTGTGCCAGTTAAAAAAAGTGCTACAGACTGTTTTTTACATTATCAGGTTACAGCAGTATCAGTGTTGCAGTGACCTTCAAGATCAGTATCAAAACTAGCCATATTACTTTACCTCAGCACGCTATTGGTATTTAGATCATTGTGAAATATGAATAAGTGGCAAAACGTATTTCTTTGAAAGGCAGGAACACCTACCATCAACTAATTCTGACTGCATGTCTCATGGCATATATGTGGAACATCTCGTTATTACATTTTATCTGTATATGTGATCTGTCATCATATCGAATAGATATTAATACTGTGAAACTCTTAATCCACAAGCATTTTGTCATATTGTGTATAATCATCATGCATGTTAAACTCTGTTTTAACACTGTTATTTCATTATTAAGTTTTGGTTGGAACCAAAGGGGTTAAAGGCATGAAATTCCCAATGGAAAAGTATTCCCTGTGGTATATAGGTCTATGTACGGGTAAAGGTGAGATATACTAAAGGGTTAGGACTTCAGATGCTAAACACAACACCCAACATGTCACAGCAACCATAATGTAATGAAAAAATGTGCCAGTGGTATTAGCTAAATATGTTGATTTCCAGTGGTGGGAGACCATTGGAACCAGAAAAATGTCACTTTTGGCCTTCTGGAAGTCCTAAGTAGGCCACTTAGTGCAAGTACGAATGGTATTGATCTTTGTGTTTTATTCAGTTGTTACAAATGAAACACAGCAGGGCTCTGTTGCAAGCTTCAAATAAAACCTTCAATATCCATTACACATGTCGTTTATTCTTGAATGGCAAAAACAATGTTAGTGTTAATTGCTATTAGCTTAGCACAGAAATACTACTAGAATGCCATAGGTGTGCTAGCAGAAATGAACATTATTGTCCATGTTATTTTGCTTGTTTTGATTGAATTTTGAAATGTATAGCCCACATTGAAGGCCTAACTTTCCTGGTTCCCCATGAAACACCAGACAAATAAGACCTGTTGTAATGACGTACCTGATTGTGAAAATCTCAGTTGCATTATCTTGTTAAACAGTGCTCTTGGGTATAAACAGAATAGGCTTCGATAAGCTGTTAAAAAGAGCTTCTTTAGAAATTAGGAACTGGGCTGTTCTACGTTGTTACCTGCATCATATTACGTGCTTGGAAATAATCTCCGGGCAAAGAAGTCACAGCTTTGATTCTGTAACACCATCTTCTAAATCCAACACTTGCGGGCAGACATAATCCTGCCAATAATTTATTTACCCCTTTGCACGTCCATTATTTAGTATGAACTGAGACACTGGCATAATTAGTCACTCTGGATCTGCTGACCATGAGACAAAACCAAGTAGTACCCCCAATGTTATAGTGCAATAGTTTGTATTAGTTTGACTGATAGATTGCTGGATGGATGCTTTAACTGGACGCTCTACAGTGACATCCAAAACATTTCATTAGCTTTCATCAGGTTAAGATTAATATCACATACAGGAAAATAACATTGAATATTATGTAATATTGGTAAGTAAATCATATTGTGGTGTCTGTCTCACGCTGCACGTACTGTATTCAGTCCATGAAGGTAAAGGACAATACTACAGGAATTCCTTCAGGATTCCCATAAGACTCTTATAATAAACTTGGATAATTATTATAGTTTACAAGAGAACACTACACAAGTATACAGATTATTAAACTATAATAATAACCGGTAAACAGTAAAGATACTGTCTGACCAGTAAGACAGAGCTATGCACAGCTGTACTGAGTGATGCCTGCCATCCGCTCTTTGAAGAGTTTGAGTTTCTCCCTTCTGTCTGACGTTTTTAGAGCACCAGCAGCCAAATCTATCTACAAAAGATGGCAGTTGGATGAGTTTGATTGTGTGTCCTTTTGTGTGATTGATTGTATTTTTATGTTTAAACATATGCCTGCTTTTTGTTTTTAATTCTATTCTATTCTATTCTATTCTATTCTATTCTATTCTATTCTATTCCTACTTAAGTTTATTCTATTCTATTGTATTCTATTCTGTTCCTACTTAAGTTTATTGTATTCTATACTATTCTATTCCATTCTATTCTATTCTATTCCTACTTATGTTTATTCTATTCTGTTCTATTCCATTCTATTCCTACTTAAGTGTATTCTATTCTATTCTGTTCCTACCTAAGTTTATTCTATTCTATTCTGTTCTGTTCCTACCTAAGTTTATTCTATTCTATTCTGTTCTGTTCTATTCCTACTTAAGTTTATTCTATTCTATTCTATTCTATTCTATTCTATTCTGTTCCTACTTAAGTTTATCCTATTTTATTCTATTCTATTCTATTCTATTATACTCTATTCTGTTTCTGCTTACATTTATTCTATTCCATATTGTACTATTCTATCCTATTTAAGTTTATTCTATTCTGTTCTATTCTATTGTGTTTAAGTTTATTTTGTTCTAAAAAACAGTAATATAGGAACAATATATGCAGGAGAAAATTCTATAGAATATCAAGGTGTTATACAGCTGGAGAGAAGTCATATGGCTTCTTACACTGTACTGTAGCATCAGTGCAGAAGAAACACCAGGAAATGCCAGTGAGGCTGCTTGAGGAAAGTGCTCTTTTATTGAACATAGCAGAAAAAGGCACTCCCTCACCCTGAAAATAGTGGGCAGGGTCACCACCAGCCTTACAACAACCACTTTAGTGGAACACTAAAACCACAGTAATTTACCCACAGCAGAATACCACAGAACACAAACAGCATCAACACAGTTCACCTAATAAACCAACAACATTAACAACAACAAAAACAGCAACAGATGTCCTTTTTAACTGGAGGTCATGGCACAGCTTTACATGCCACGTCTTTTGAGCTGCCACTGAAAGATCACCCGAGCCCGTGGCAGACACCACAACACTGTAGATCTTTGTCTAGTTCTAAAGGCACAACTATGAGCTTTAATGTGAAAGTATTTCTTCAATGTTTTGCTTTTTTTTCCTTTTACTGACTGTATGCCAAGTGAGTTGGTGTTTGCAATGGTTAGATTAATATGTGACATCTTTAATCCTCCTCTCTCTGACTGGGACCAGCCCCTCTTGATTTAAAACTCTCTGTTACTTACTGTCCTGCAAAAGTCTATAACCCAGCTTGAAGTCAGCCAGCTGTGAGTGTTGCTATACTCCAGCCCCCCCTACACCCCCCCAACCACCAATCCCACCGACCACGCCCACGCCTCTCTGGTACCGCCTCATTTTCCCCAAGCCCCGCCTCCCAGAGCGGACCGCAATGATTTAGAAGTTCAGGAATCCCACGTGACGTCACCAGAGGGTGATGTAATGCTTCTCTAAATAGCTCGTATTGTAATCTCTCCTCAGTCCAACGTGGTTCCTTCAGAAAGGGCGCTGCATCTTCTCTGCACTTCTGTGGTAAGTCGTTTGGCTACTGCTGAATCCAGATTCGTAGATTTTCTATTGCAATACAGAAAACAAACAGCAGCACGAAAAGAAGAAGCTAGAAGAAGGGAAAAGGCTGCTCGTGTGAACTTGAGCTCGTGCCGCTGGCGGTGATGGCCGTCCGTGCTGAACTCAAACGAGTGACAGGCTGTTTTCGCGCTTCACGTCCGGCGGGTTTTTGAAGTGGTCTGTAACGTGCGGAAGAGAAGAAAACCGCGGTTTCGTCTCTGGCTCAAAGTTTTGAATGTCAGTCTGGAAGTTAGCTGCACCTAGCAGGTTTGTGTGCGTGTGTGTGTGTGTGTGTACTCGTCTGAGGAGCAGCGGCTCGTGCAAGCAGCGAGTTTCTGACTGAACTCCGCGCGCAGGATGAGCGCTGCAGTAAGTTGCTGCCTCCTCTTCTGCTCAGCCTCGCGAAGCTGTCACGCGCTGTGCTGTGGCGGGCAGAAGGAGATGAAGACCCCGCTGAGTTCTGTCTCCTCTGTCTCGTGTGTGCGCGCGCGCGCGCGCCCCTATGTTTGTGTCTGTCCCGGGCTGCTTTTCCCTGCGCGCGCTCCACCGCGAGCGTGACAGCAGCGCTGCATTGTGTGCGCCCCGTGGAGCCACATGCAACCGGTGCGCGCGAGGTTTGGGACATGACCTCGTGCCGCCTGTTTCACTCGCGTGCACATGTGCTTCGCTGCTTCTGCTGCTCTTGACTGTTCAACCCCGAGCAGTTCTTTCTGCTGCCCCGTCCCGCAGAAGAAACACAGGCGCCTGTGACAGCGGGCTGGCCGCCCTGCACCCCTTAGCTCTGTCCCACAGCATCCCACTCATATGAGGTGAACAGAGCTCCAGCAGAGAGATCATCAACAGAGCCAGTCCCATCAGTGCACTCCGCTGGATTTCACGTTTGAAATTTCTTTCTGTTTTTGTTTCAGTAAAAGCAAATCGCTGTGCGTCGAAGCATTACGTCATGCTGCAGGCGAGTCCGTGTGTTTGATTAACCGCCGAGATACTGAAGGATTCAGGGGCTTTACTGCTGACCAAGCACGCTGGGGGGGTTTAAAAAGCCCACTGGCTGAAACCGTGTATAATCTACAGCGACAGAATCTCTATAATAACGTTTAGTCTCAGTAGCATGAACAAATTAAGCACTTAGGAAATTCATTAGTGCTATTAACTCTCCCAGCCTAACAGTAATAAGCATTATTATTATTATTATTATTAGTAGTAGTAGTAGTAGTAGTAGTATCATCGTCAACAGTAAATTCAAGATAAAATAAAATGTAAAAATACGTTATTATTAATATTTTATGGCATATTAAAACTAGGCCTGTTATGATAGAACTTTCAGGATTTAACCATCACTTGTGAAAATTGTAGTTTCTGTTACGGTCCGTGTCTTTAAATGTGTATGATAATTCATTATTTTATTTGTTTATAAACATAAACAAGCAAAGCATATTCTGTATGATAGTTAAAAGTAATAAAGTACATGCTTTTTGGCTTTTTGTTAACTTGGTCTTTATTTCTAGCAACATAGTAGATACTCTTACAAGAATTTGCCATTAAAATAAATGTATCTGTTATTTGATTCCACTGTGAGTAACTGACAATGAGTCATTAAAAAGTTTATTATTGTATTTTGTATGGTGGGATTAATGAATCATTACAGCAGCAATAGCTTCTCACACAAATCCCAATATAACATACTAAATTAAAGACTTTTTGAAGAAAGCATGAGCTCAAACAGCACACCTTAGGATTGCCTTAGGTTCCAGTGGAACTGGAAGTGTAACTAGCTTCGGCAATAGTAGAATGACATCCTTCAGTTTTATCACTGCAACCGAAGGCAACTTTCACACACTTCTTCTTCCAGCCTTGGAGCTTTGGACTAAAACTTTGCACTTCATATTATTATGCAGTTGCATTCAAATGAAATACTATCAGTGTAGTGGATTATAAAGTCTGTGCTGGTGGTTGTTTTGCAGATGTATGTGCTGATAGAAAGTGACTGCACGGTGCATGCTGTTGGCTCCACGTGTGTCTTTTGGTATGAGTTATCTGCATTTCTGTAAGTTCACGTCTGAGGAGGTGCTGTGATTGGCAATGGTTGAAGGTCGCCTTTGTGGGGCCCCTTCGTCTGTTCATTATGAGGGGTTCATGACATTCAGTGCATTGTCAATGTGAGGTTTATTCCTCGCCTCAGGGCCTGCACTGATCCAACCTTGAACTTGTGCTGTCAAGGGCCCAGGGATCAGTGTGTGTGTGTGTGTGTGTGTGTGTGTGTGGTGTATGTGTGTTTATGCACGTGTGTTGGGGGGGACTTGAATTGCAGCACAAGTTTGTGCTTGCCATAACCTCCGCTCGCCTCCTCCCTTGCCATACTGTTTGAATTCTCTGCCGAAGCTGGAGAGACACGAGTTCCTGATGAAACTGTACTCCGCTCCCCTAACCCTCATGCGCTAAAACACATCGGGACCCACTTACAGCAAAATGTAACCGAATTTCCTCTGCTAAATGAAAGCATATCACCAAACTGAAAGTCAAGTGCCCCCTCTTGCTCTGAAGGGTACAGTCGGGTACTGCCGTCCGCCGGACATCACATGCAAACCCATGCTGTCTGCTGAGGTCAAACTGTCTGCACTCTTCCAAGGTTCTTTGCTTTGACAAAAGGTTCCAGGGAAAAGCCTTGTATTGAGGTAGAACCTGTTTATAAAAGGATTTTTCACATTTGCATGTTTATCCTGTATGCTTTATTATTATGTAAAAAACAGACTAGTTTTGACATAACAGTTGCAGGATTTATCATATGTGTTAATTGTAGTTTCAGCCAGTTTTCATTTCCTCTTGTTTAAAGGAACTCGTTATTTTGTCGCTTGCCCCAAAAATGCCCCAAAAATGACTTTACCTTCAAAAAAGCCCCAAAAATGACTTTAAATAGACTTATATTAGAAGTTAAAATTGTTTCCTCCATCTCCTGTAAAGTTATCCTTTTGATCTGATAGTGATGGTTTAGTCTAAGAAACATTAGGGCACAGTACTGGCATATCCCATTTACACAAATATCCCTCCAGTATAAGCTACATTAGGGAACCTAAAGTATATCTTTGAGCACAGAGCCCATTTGGCACGTTAATTTTTAGGACTGTAAAGCACATTAAAAACATGTCAGAGAACAGAGAACAAGCTCGTTCTTTAAAATCAGCAAGGTATACAATCCAGCCCAGACTCCAGCCCGAACAGCTGTGATGACAGACTTCGGAGTGTATGCGGGACGTGCCCGGTTTGTGGTTGCACACACGAGAGCATGCACGCGGCGTGAGAAGAGTGTGTGTGTGAGGAGTGGACCGGAGGGGTCTGATCAGGTTGCACTGTGAGTTCTGCTGTTTACGCCAGCCATGATTTTTTTAGCACCAGAATAACCAGCAAAGGCTCCTTTACGTCACTTCTGAAGGCATCAAACCCCATTCTAGAGTGCATGTCTGTATGTTTGTTTGGGGGGCACTGCAGTCCACCCATCTCAAACCTCTTAGTTTAGTGTTCTCCTAACTCCCGTTTCTAGTCCAGCCTATAAGTTAGGGTAAATAGGGTAAATAGGGTAAATCTGATGGGACCCTCCACGTCAAGCCCAGCTAGACCCTTTCTCCTCTTGAAGTCTTAGTTATGGATGACTGTTTAAACTCACAACCTCCTGATATTGGGGTGAATGCTTAGACAGTCAAACTACTGAAGCTGCTCAGGCTCTTCAGGCTCCCATTAATGTTTGTAAAATATTTGTTGTCCTGCTTTTACAAAGTAACGCAGCTTGCTAAAGTTTATTGAGCAACAGATAATAAGTTTACATAAAGAAATTGTTGATGATGATTTGATGTTTGGTTACTTGAAAAGTTTAGGTTAGGTACAAATACATATAATATATATCATGTAAAACTAAATGTGCAATTCAATTGCAAAACGTGCATATTTCAATTTTTATAAGTATTTTTAATTCTTTGTTCAAGCCTAAAAATCACCATAGACCAACAAATTTATTTATTTTTATATAGTGATGTGTTACTTTTTTAAGGCAAAACAATAAATAAATGGTGTGGGTGGAACCGTGTTCAACTTCAACAAAGTGTTCATCCCACAATCGGCAGAGGTGAACTCAAGTGATACCACAGCCATCCATAACTGGGATGTGTGAGTCAGAAATTTAGCCAGTGCAATGCAGGAATGAAGCATGGCCACCCTTCTGGCCATCCCAGTTATGGAAAGTGAGATTCCATAACTGGAGAGAGTCACCCATCATCGCTAAAGTATCAGTTGTGCAGTATGATACAAATCTGCCATCAGGCCTGTTGAGAGTCTGGTGATGCTGCACTTAATGAATGTATCCTGCTATGTGCACAGCAAACAGGTGAATGAATGTGCACTGTGTCCCTTTGACAGTGCTGCTATGTAAGCTACATTATAAATAGGGCTGCTCAATGTTAAGATGGGCTAACTATCATAAATTAGTCAGCAATAATCATTTATCATGATCACCACCCCTAATCACCCCCCCCCCCCCCCCCC
>CM067479.1:37453550-37475578 GCA_034552555.1 Semaprochilodus insignis
AAAACTACTACCTTTAAGTCTTTTAAGCTGATTTTTCATTTATAGTCTGTAAAACTGCCATAACACAGCTGCTCACATTCATGCAGCTTCATATATTTATGTGCAGCTAAACGTGATAGACATTCTCAGTATTAAGCTGTAAGTTTAGCCCGATTTTAACAGAGGCCTCGTGATTAATTCATCAGCCAATTTATCAAACTGTCTGAGTCTAAAATTTCCAGGGTGACCAAACAGGCTGGACACAGTCTTGGGTGCCAGGCTGATCTTAACCCCTTATGCTTCTATGTATGCCCACAAGCGACACTAAACAATAAAAAAGCCACAGGGTAATAGAAGCCCTTTAAATGCTCAATTAATGTTTTTCTAGATAACCATTCTTTAGAGAATGATATGTGCGAAGATCCTTTATAAACTCCACATAATGGTCAAGGAAAAATCCTTAAATTGGTATAATATCACATCTTGTCGGGTCTTTAAACCCTTAAAATGTTTTTCACACTCACAAATCTGTTCTACAAATATGGTTCATTAGGGAACTAAGAGTGTTTATTCTATGGCATTGTTTAAAGAATGAGTTGTGGTAGAGTTAGGTGCGTTTAGAGTCGAAGGCAGAGCAGCTCAAAGTGCGGATCGTGTGTCAAAGTTGGCCCGTAGGACATTTGATTTGGCCCACTGTAAAGTTATCCTAACACCAACCCTTCATCCAATGAGATGACAGATAGATTTTATCCTATATGTCTTCTCGTATTTTACTATTACACTGTAAAAAAAGTTGTTTAAACTTCATATTTATATTGCCTTAATAGTTTGAGTTATTTTAACCTAATAATAATAATACATTTCTGGGCATAAAACAGATTCTTGTTCTGTTATTTGAAATTTAATTGACTCAAAATTTCAAGGCAGCCCGAACTTTTTTAAGTTAAAACAACTTTTTTTTTTACACTGTAGGAACTAATTACACTAATTTCCCTGGTCAAATTACACTTTATTTTCGTTTTGTAGGTGAAAATATCATGTCCTGTACAGAGAACAAATGTAAATATAATGTGATATTTTCTACATATTTTCTATGTGTTTCTGCAACAATTATGGAAGTACATTATTCATAAATTTTCCCACTCTGTTAAATTCAGAAATTAATAGTAATTGTGCATTACTGTGCAGAAGTGTGTTATCTCTACACTGTAAAAAGAAAAAAACTTATTACTTCACTTTGTTGCAAGCAATGAAATAAGTTTTACTCAACTCAATAATCTACTTTGATTAAAAGAACTGTTTGTTAAAAGTCATTTTCAGGTTGAATAAACCTAATTCATTTGCTTGTAACACACTGAAGAATTATTTTTAGATTGGACCAGCAAAACACTTTCTGCAGTGTAGATGATATGTTTAACTTACTTCAGTTAGAAAATCAACAGTATGACCATTAGACCGGGGGCAACTTTGGTATAACTACTGTATAGTACATTGTTATAGCTACTTTCTTTATATCTATATTTTGTATTTTGTCTTTTTAGGCCTTAGGCTACAACAAACATTGCATTTTGGGCCCCTCTCCTGGCCCAAAGGTTATTGTTCAGCAAATATATGGATAATGATGTAAAACGGTTGAGTTTTGTTAAACTTTTAGAAGTTATGAATGGCTGAACCTGCTGTTGGGCCCAAATATGATAAAGGGGTTAAAAGGTGTGCAGGTGCAAACACTCCGGGCCCTGTCGTCCTAAATCTGTATCGGCACAAATAATATCAAGTGTTTAAAAAATGAGGCCATTTCAAGCTACGACAAGACAGAGGCTTAGGCTCAAGACAAGAGAAAAGAAAGTAAAGATGCAGAGAGCGCATGAGAGAAAGAAAAAGAAAGAGAGAATTCTTATTGTTGGCTCTCGTCACTCCGGTTCTCTGTCAGAGGCACCCTGTCCAGAGCAGACCAATGTGTCCCAGAAGGCCGGGTGTTGGGGCCTGGCTGGAGGGGTTCTGCCCAAAGGTCTGTCAGTAAGGAAAAACTGCTCTGGCTAACGTAACGCCAAATTTGAATGTTTTGACTGCACGGGAGGAAACAGTTGGCTAGACCGATCAGGGAAAAAAATTGCATGCAAATTGTGTATGAAAGCGTTCATGCAGTGGAACCCGAGTGCGTCTCCAGAGAGGGCTAACCTGAAGAGGTCTAAAGAGAGCTCTATGTGCCTTGGTTTTCATCTTTCAAAGCTCCAAACATGTTTATTTTCCACATATTTGGAAAGAGAAGTGTTTGTTAGCCGTCTAAGCAGCGTGTCAATACATACTGTAGCCCACGGCCATTAGTCTGGCTTGACTGTTGTATGTGGACTCGGTTTGGGCTTTCATGCACTATTAACACAGCTACTCGTTAGACCACAGCACTGTTACTGACATAGAGTACCATTATAAAGTCTGAATTTCAGTCATACTAACCGCCCAAAATGGCCTTTTCTGGTGGATTTTCACAATACCGTGTGACTAAGTGACACCTCACACCGCAGCGTGATAAATTCATATGAACATTCAGCAAGTGTATGGTGGGTAGGATACCTCAGTTCCTCTCCAATATGAACTTAACCTCAGGATCTAATCATAGATATGTAGTCATTGAGTTACATAAGACAGCACAGGCATTAACTGGGCCAGGCAGTCAGAGTTACACACCAAGTGCCTCCAATATCATCATCTCTGGAAATAGAAGTAACCTCTGGGGCCCTGAAGTGCACATGCTGGCCTGTATGTTCCACAGGCCAGATCCCATAATGCGACAACTGTGGAAAACGGTCTGCAAACCAGTTCCCATCGACACCAGTGGAACTGCCCAGTAACAGAGTGTGTGAGGGAAACAGAATAGCTGGCATACCATTCCATTGTCGGCCTGTCACTAGTGGCATTTAGCAGCATCATGACGCTGAACAAGGGATCTCACTGGAAAGAGAGAGAGACACAAAGTGAGAGAGAGAAATTCTTCATCATTTCATGGGGAGGAAATATATTGACTACTTGTAAGATGAGCCCTAGAAATTCCTGAAAGTTTTGCCAGTGTTTTGAGACATATTTTTCCTCTCTATAAATTATTGCTGTCCATCTGATGCTGTCTGCCTCATTATCACCCTAATGAATAGAGCTTCTACCGTTCGCCATTATTAGCAGTCAGTCTCCAAACTGACCTCATCCCCACAGCTAGAGGCATGACTGGCTGGATGCTGAGAGGACAGCAGGGTTGAGGGGTCAAGAGAGCAGCTGGTGAATGGCAGTTTGTTGACTTCTGGTGCTTGCTTCTGTGGTCGTGTTGGACCGGAGAGCTAGTGGGTAATTTACACCTTGCGCTGTGGTCAGTGGCAGCACCATGGAGACGCGGAGGCAGGGTGACACCTTAGGCCAGTAAATACACTCTGTTCCTGCTCTCAGCACTATCCCAGCATGAACTTAACCCCAGCAGCTCAGGCCAGCCGCTCCCAGGGCACAGGCAACTAAATACTTTGAGATTCCGACAAAGTCTTACCAGGTAGTTCGCGGCATATTAGCGGCACAGACGAAACACAATGCCAGGCTGAACATCTGCCACTGTGTCCTGCAGGCAGATCAGTCATGGATTCTCCCTGTGTGTCTTTATGTCCAGGTTTATGAGGAGCCGGTGACAGTGATGAACTCCGAGCAGGAACGGCCGTTCGTGTGCAGCGCTCCGGGCTGCTCTCAGGTAAGTCCGACAGGACAATGGTGGGGATGAACGCATCGGTAATCCGAGAGAGTGTCTCTGAAAGAGAAGCACTGCTGCACAGAAAACAGTGAAATGGTACCCTGGTAAGAAAACTGTTAGCCCCCTGGGACCTCCTTCACAAAAGCTTTCCAAAGAAAAACTTAAGACAAACCAAACCAGGAGACAAACACTGAGACAGTTTGTGAGAATGCTGGTAAATGCAGTTGTTGAAAGAAATTCATTTAGGGAAGTCTAAATCCCATTGTCTCTTCAACTTCATCAACTGCAGTTTCTAAATCTTCACGCATGAGTTTAAAATAAGTTTAAAATTTAAGCACCTATTACTTGTAATTTTGTTATTAAAAAGGAATTTCTGTGTAACTAAATAACAGACATGTAATCAGCTTTATTCAGATTGTAAAATGATTTATTTTAGAGAACACCACTGTAAATAATTCTGACTCTGTAAGTTTAAACAGAACAGAGGATTTCACATCAAGCCACTCTGTTTCACCTTGTTTACATATTTAATCATGCTGAATCTTTGAAAAATCAGTGGTATTTCCATTGAAGAGAAACTGTAAGAAGACACATTTAGGAATAACAATTCTTGTTGTTAACCTAAAATCTGAGGTTAACAATTAAAAAAAAACTCCACTGTATTTCTGTAGAGGTTTCGGTTCTTTAAAAAAGTCAAAAGAATAGTTGCACCCAGAAGGAAGTGTCGGATTGCAGTGCTATTGGGAAGGAAGATAAAGGTTACCAGGATCAATAAATGATGATAAATTTTGACTGATATGGGCAATATTTACTGAACTACACATACAGAAGTAGTGTTTCTCAGTATGGTGTCAGGCCACCATGTTCGCTAATGCAACATGCCAGACATCTCAGCATGGAGCTGTAGAGGTTCCTAGTGGTGTCAACATTGCAGTCTTTGGGCAGTCGGCGAAACGGTCTGTATGCATGCAGTCCTGTGTCGCTGGCACTAACAGGATGACTCATGGAGGGCATCACTGCTTGCTGAATGTCCGCAGTCGTGGCTGTTGAGTCATTCAGGAACAGCGATAAGACCTGTACATGCTTACATCACATGCGTGGCCGATCGTGAAACTTGAATAATTCGCATGTCTCATGATGTTAAACCTACACAACAAGCTTCATTCCTGTCGGTTGATTCCTTCTGGGTGCAACTATTAATTTGACAATGAGTGTATAAACAAAAACAACCTAAATCAGTTGACAATTTTGCAGTGTGTGTTATTTGCATACTAAGGCTATTAAAAATCTCAACTTTTTTGTTGAATTTGAAGAATTTGGCATTAGACCAGTATAATGGGATTGTAGGCATTAAAAGTTTTTTTTTTTTATCTACTGCACTTAGCAAGAGGTTTCCTCCTGCAGGCACATTCTCATGCTGCAGATGATGTGCATGATAAGGGCAAAGTGAAAACATCTGCCATCAATTTAGTCGTACTGTATCAGCTGTAAGTGAGATTGGACTTTTGCACAGTGACCAGTCGTAGACCTGTCGTACTGTAATCTTTAATTTTGAATTTTAAATGATCGTTTTTTCTGAATCTATACCATTTCAAGGTATTACAGCAGCTGCTGCCAAACTACAGTATATAAGCAAACAAAACCTGCTAGTTATTTTTAATTATGACTCAGACCACAAAGTGCTTTCAGACTGACTGTTTCTATGTTCAACAGCGTTTCCCTACTGAAGACCATCTGATGATTCACCGCCACAAGCATGAAATGACCCTCAAATTCCCCTCTATCAAAAGCGACAACATGCTATCAGGTGAGAAGGGGCTACGGCTCATGGCACACATACGTACTAGATTTGCCGCCTTCATTGAGGCTTTCCGGTGAGCTATTTTTACTCTTTTACTGTCAAGACTATATCTAACTCTAAGCCAAAGCTTGACCTAAATAACTAGAAGGAAGTCTCTGGTTTTCTTGGTTTTTCAAAAGAAGTTGCATTCTGTATTAATATATATTTATATATAAGAAATGAATACCAGCAACCGTTTTTAGCAAAGCTATTTTTTTTATGCGACACCACAGATATTCTAGTCTTCATAAAGATAGCAATAAAGTGCTGTGCAAAAGTCAAGGACCATTGTTTGCTCATGTAATTTAAAGTCAAACTGGTACTAAGTATAATTACAGCATCTGGTAACAAACAAAATCGCATATTTGACAGAAAATTACACAGTCTCAGCAACTAAAGATGATATCAGTTTTTGCAGATATGTATTTCCACACCTATGAAATTTCAGTCTTAGAAGTTGGTTGCACTTTCTGCTTTTCACGAATGTTGCTTTAAAAATCTCCACTCTAAGGTGGACAATCCAATTCAATTCTGTTTTAACTTTACTGTCATTATACCACAACAAGGTTGTACAGCACAACAAGACACAGGCTACTTCTTCATTGCAGTGACAAAAGCGCAATGACAAAAGACAAAAACACAGATATCATAAGACAAATCATTTGCATGAGCAGTAACTATAGGTCTGGAGGTAGGGCTAGAATTAAAGTACAAACAATAGTTAGCATTGTAGTTGTTCTGAGAACAACAGCTTTTTCCTTTATTTGTAAATGTTCTTCTTTCCATCTATATCTCCTGTTTTTCTCAGTAACAATATATTCACAGCTACACGCCCTTTCAGACTCATAGTGTATGTCTTCTCACAGTGGAAGGATGGACAGAAACACTTGGTTCAGATTTGTTCAGATCTGAAGAACAGTGAAGCTTGGTTTTCTCCTCTCCCTCAAAGATGTTAGCTTTTAGTACTGCATATCTGATCGTGACCGTTTTGGTGGTCCTGCATGGTTGTTAGGGTCCCGTTTTTCTCTGTATCTTTTAATCATTTTCGAACTCTTCTGTTTTTTCACTTGTAACTTTTCCCTTTGTTGTACAAGTGGGTTATTTCCTCAGAAGTATCCCCTGAAAAATAAATGAATCATGTCCCTCATTTGAGTGGAATTGAAAGAAATTAAGGGTGGTCTCTGACTTCTGCATGATACAGTGTACAATCACACATGTACACATATGCACTTACACACAGGGACCAGCTCTGTAGGCCATCTGAGGCTTGACTTGACGTCTGTCTTTGATTAGAAAGCATTAGGCTGGCCATTATGCTCTGGGAGTGTGTAGATGAAGTTTTAAACGCAGAACTATGTGGTTAAAATAATATTTGCGCTGCCCTCTAGCTCACTCCTCTAATCCCCCCTATCACTTGTGCACACTCGGCCCCGTATCAATTAGAGGGCTGGCTGTCTCAGGACAAAACTAAACAAACCCCAAAACCACAATCGGTGTGATGAAAACGGGGAGAAAAGTACAAAATTAGAGACAAATTCCACATCTGACTCCAAGCATACACATAATACGCTGCTTTAGCAGAAGAAATGCAAACACTAAGGATGATCAGTTCCTAACAGTTACCTGATATAACTAGTGGAAGTTTGTCATGCAGCTTTGCAAAAAGAAAAAAATAAAGAAAGAAAAAACAATTCCCTGCGCGTGTTCCTTTGAGACTAGTGTCAGAGAGGCTGTTTTTTGAGGCTCTGCTAATTGAAATAATGAAGTTGTAAACAAAGGCATCTGGAGTGCCTCGATGTGAAGTGCTCCGCCCAAGAGAAATGTACCTTCAGAGTCAGAATTGTTGAATTAATTTGTGAATACATCACCTGGAAATGCCACTTAATGGAAAAAAAACATGAAGCTAAAATGAGCCAGAGATTTTTTATTTTTTCCATTCCACCTTAAATGGAGCAGCAGTAACATGTAACTGGTGTACAGGAAGCCTGCTTCAGCCTGGTGGAGAAAAGACTCAGCAGCTACTTCTTGCTGCAGGATACAAGAAGCCGTTAAGTGCCGATTCTGAATGGATGAACCAAATAACTCGCTACATGGGGGTGGTAACAATTTGGACCTCTTTTCAGTTGTAGAGTCCACTTCAGTTATTCCCATCCCGACTCTACTGGGTTATTGGGTTGTACCCCACAGAAAGTTATTACACTAAATACGTCAATGACTTTTTTTGCATCTTAACAAATAAATTGTGCAAATGGTGAAAAATCTTTTGCCCTTAAGGGTATTAATATGGGTAAATGATATGAGGTGGTGAAGGGCAGGTTGGATGGTGTGTCATTTGGGCTGCAGTAGAGTGTGTTGCATGTTTGTGTGCATGTGCGTGTGTGTGCAGCAGCGCAGTGATTCTCTCCTCTTCATTATTTACCCTTGTCAGGGTAGCAGATCGTGTTTCTGGGCTGAGCAGACCAGCAGCTTTAGGTTTCTCACTAGGAGCGCATTCTTTTACACTCTCTCACCACGTCTCTCCTCCTCGCTCACTCAGTTGCACACTCCCTAGATCTCCTTTTTTCATCCATTTACTCCCTTGCTCTCTTACTGACTTATTCACTCTCTTGTTCACTCACTCATGCATTGACTCACTGAGCCATTCACTCACTTCTCCCTACCCACCTTCACTCAGTACACCCACTCACTCTCTTACTCGCTCACTCACTCACACATATGCTCACTCACCCACACACTGCCTATAATTCTGCCATTCACCACTCACTCACTCACTCACTCACTCACTAACTCACTTACACTGTCGCTCACTCACCTACACACTACAATTCCGCTATTCACTCATTTCCTCACTCACTTACTGACTCACTCCCTCACTCACTTAATCTCTCACTCACACTCATTTAATCCTTCCATTTCCTCTATTCACTCGTAATCATTCCTTGACTTTCTTATTCACTCATCTCTCATCCACTTGTTCACTCACTAATTCACTGACTGTTTCACTCACTCACTCATTCACCCCATTTCCTCTATTCGCTCATTAATACCTTCACTCACTCTCTTCTTCACGCGCTAACTCACTGACTCACCCCTTCCTCTGTGCTCTCTCCCTTTCCTCTGTGCTTCCTTCACTCTCTCATTCTGTTTTCCTCAATTTGCTCAATCCTTCTCTCTCTTACACACCCACAGACAAGCACAGCCAAATAAACAACCAGAAAGTCAAGCATGCACCTCATTGAGTTTGTCAAAGATGGCAATTTCTAACCACCATTAAAACCACACAACTTATTATCATATACTTTATCTTTCCCACAATGAAAATTGCAGCCTAAGTCTAACCACAAGTCAAGTGCTCATGGAGTTTGATAATGGGTTTGATGCCAAGAGCCCTGTTGACTCGGTGAGCCATAACATCTACATTACTGTATAAAATGATCGTATTTGTGAACTAAATGGCCGATAAAGGATGTCAGTAAAAGGCAAATTAACACCCTGTGTCTTCGTCCAAAACAAGTGGTGCTGAGCATTGCAGTGTTTATAGCCTGTAGAATAAATGCATGAGCAAGGTCTGAGGGTTTCACATCTTGTTTTTGCTTCATTTTGTGGAGATGGCGATTTAAATGCATCAGTTTGAGACTATTAGAATAGATTATATTTGATTAGAATACATTTCAATAAAGTATGCGCCCATGTTATGGCCAGAATAAAATTCTTGGGCTGTTTCCAAATGTAAAAACCCAGAAAAAGCTTGGTTTATTATTTTTTTAGTATCACCTTTATGTTGTTAGCATATTTTAAAAATAATTCTGAACGGATTCAAATTCAAATTCAAATTCGAATGGATATAAGGTCACAAGTGAGATTTTATTGAACCATATCATAAACAATTTCGGTGTTATCACATTGTTGTGAGACCAGAGATTTACAGCTTTGTTGTTCACAGACCAAACGCCAACGCCGACACGCTTCCTGAAGAACTGTGAGGAGGTGGGGCTGTTCAGTGAGCTTGACTGCTCCATCGAGCAGGAGTTCTGCAAGGCCCAAGAGGAGGAGGACAGCAAACAGGTCAGAGAGTGGGGTATTTGTCTTCTAGCTGCAACATGGGGCTCATGGGGAGCATAAATCCCACTGTTGAAGAATTCACTTGAAAAGATGCCTTCACTGTGAAGTTGCTTACTATGTACTAGGGATGCACCGATATGGGTTGGATTATTGGATTATAAGCCAATACCAAACCCCATATTATTCATGTACGTAGCAGTGCCAATATATAAATAAATAAATAAAATGTAGAAACTGTGTTTAAATCTGGATTAGAGATACGGAGAACTGCGACATACATTAGTAGAGGTTACAATTTTGGTACAGCAAAGTCAAAACATTCTGCTTTTCTGGAATTCAGTAAATACAACACAAAATATCCGTATGAAATATCAAAACCTTTATTTTTAACAATCATCTGCTGATGCTTTTATCATTGCATCCCTAGTATTTACTTATTTACCTTACTGGGCCTTACTTTAAGGGACTGATTTTTTTGTCACACTCTGTATTTGAAATACTTGTATATGTGTGTCCAGTTGTTCCAAAGTCACGACCTTACTGATACATGGATGCACACACATACCGTCATACACACACATAAATAAAAATGCAGTTTATGTCTAGAGGCACTTCCAGCCGACTTGCAAAGCCAGACATCTTTATCAATATAGTCTGTCTGAGTCTGGAGCAGGCCAAGACAGAGAGTTTTTTTTTTTCCACTCAATTAGATTTGGTGTGGCATTTAAACCACAGCATGCATCCCTCAAAGTCAACCGTATTTCATCATCGTCTGTGTCTCCCAGTGTGAGAAGTGATTATTTTGATGTCTGTAAAATAATCGCACAGTTGTGGTCAGCCAGTGTGTCTGCTTCACACCGTTGTGTTCTGTGGATATGACTAGGTATAACTGATCCCAGCATGGTCCCTTAATATGAGGCAGTCCAAGTCCAGGGCCACACACTTTAAGACTCATTTGAGCTCTGTTGGCCAGACTTGCTGTAGATCAGCTGATGTCTGGGTGGTATGAGCAGTTTACCTGTGTGGCTGACAGTTAGCACTCCATGCTAAGTCAGCAGTAAGCAGGTTGGAGCAGGGATTTTGCTGAAATGGAGCTATACATGAAGGCTTATGGCTCACAAGTGAGAAAGAACAGCTCAGATATTACTCAAAGCCAGGGAGGGGAACTCTACATGCTTATCTGGAATCCCCTAACCTAAAACAGCAGGAAGAAGCTTTTCTCAGAGATTTAGGTGCAGAACTTCTATATAAATCACTTGGAAAGATCAAGTCTGCCTGGGCAGGCATTTCCAGGTTATTTTTTGTTCATGTTTTTGGGAAATTACTAGGTTTTTTCTTTGGACACACAATGTATTATCACACATAGCTGAGGAGCGTTTTTAATCCTGCTCCTTTAACTCAGCTAAACAGCTCATGAAGGACCCCATAAGTCAGTTTATGAGATGAGTCAGATGTATAGTTGAATCTGTGCAGGGCAGGATTAAAACACTGTTACAGAGGAAATTCTAGACTGCAGTGCTAAAAGTAATTTCAATTGAAATCCAAGACTTTAATGCAATTTAGACCTGACGGCAAAAAATGGCTAAGCTGCACCTACTGTAAATCCAGGATACTTGTCTCCACATCTCAACCTGGAGTTTAGCTTAATATAAAAACTCAGTGCTGAGATTCCAAGAAGCAGATAGCCTCTTCCTATCAGTAGGAGTGACCCTTAGTGGACCACAGCTCTGCTAACTTCCTCATTCCCACTCCCACTTCTCAGATACCATTGCGAGGAAACCTTCAAAAAGCAACTTCTCAGGAAAGGTGGAAAAAATATGTAAGTGTGATGCGTAATGCTTTGACCACAGCAGTATGTATTTGTGTCATGTATCACGTAGCAGAAACTTGTATGTAAGGTCAGAGTAGGCTGGTAATAGTAAACTATCAAAGACTCTGTAGCAAATGGATTTGTCGGGGCCAGGACAGGTACTATCCATAATAGTACTGATATTATTAGTAATCTAGTACTGATATTACTACTTTATATATGCTACTACTTGCATCCACACACTTTCAGCAAATGTTAAACTATAAATAAAAAACACTTCCCTTCAAAAATATGAATCACAAATCAAAAGAAAGCAGCTCCTCTGGAGTGAGATAGTGCATGAACATCTAGGCATAAAACTATGGACACCTACTGTGGGCATCAGGGTAAAGTAGGCAACCAAACCTTAGTCCTTCTCACAAGATGCGTCACAAATGCTGTTCTAACTCCCAAAATATCAACTACTAAAAACTCTGAAAACAAGACAATTTTATTACTTTTTATGTAGACATTTGCACAGTGCAATATGTAAAAATCGTTTTCATATTTGTGAACCAAAGTCTTACAGTAGCTCTATTGGCTTTTGTTATGAATGCATCATGACACTATAAATTTATCTGACATACTTTGACGTCTTGTCTTTCGTAACGTCTTATAGCCGTGACCTTCTCTACAGACTTTCAGCAATTGACACATTTGGCACATATTAAAAGACCTATTTTCCTTTTGAGATTTTAACATCAAAAATTGCTTAGAAATGAATGAATTTGAATCGGATCTTTTATGATTTCAGTGTGTACTGATGCTGACAAAGCACTATCACAAACAGGCTGATGTGCATCTTTTCTCTCTTTTCTGCAGAACATTGCTCTTCATGGGCAGGCAACCAACCAGCACCAGCAATCACACGCCAGAATGGCCAACCATGAGAGCAGCATAGTGATACAGCAGGCCCTGCCCTCACCCCAGTCCAGCTCAGTCATCACTCAGGCACCCTCCACCAACAGACAGATCGGGTAAGTGGGAAACAGCTTCTATCGCTCTGTCAGCTGCGTTCCTTCGTTCTGTCGCTGTTCTGGGGAGCCTGAACTAGTCAGTAATAACACTCTTGATAGAGACAGCGAATAAGAAGTGAATAAAAGAACAAAAATCGGTGTCTTACATTCTATACATTCAGTTATGGCAGCAGCTGAGAATTTGTTATTAAAATATCTATTAGAATTTAAATTTGATAAAAGGTTATTGTCACACCGCAGTGTTGTATTAAAGAAAGAAATGTTTGTCACTTCTGGACTCTTAATACAAACTTTAAATACAAATCGTATTGGAAATATATTGGTTAATTGGAAACGTGACTCTTGGCATTCCTTTCTTTCTATGAAGCAACAATAACTATTTTTATTAAGCTAAATTCATAAGTGAGCATCATCCAGTGAGCAACTACAGAAATGTTAGCGGGAAAAAAAAATTATATTGATTAATATCGGTGATAATACTTATATCTAAGGGTTAAATTAGGGAAATCATTTAAGAGCACAGATGGATTCAACTTCTTCGTTGCTCATTTTAGATGTAAGAGATTGCTGACATATTTCATATTATGTCATTTTGTTATATAATACATGTTGCAAACTCCAAACTCTCAACCACTGGCAAACTCCAAACTCTGAACTACTGGAATGAAACAGGGTAGTTACACAGGTGTGAGCTGGAGTTTACACAGCAGGTAAAGTTGGAGGAGTTTAGTTTATTTACGCTATCCTGTACAGCTGCCTGCTTTGCTTTTTTTAAGGTGGAACATTTTTTTTTCAGTGTGGGTGATGGTGTACTGTTAGTTTAGGGGCCGACTTTTCACTGTTAACTGCTTGTCATCTTGAATGTGTTTCTTTAAAGCCCTTTGCTGGCCACAGTTGGACAACATACCTTTGTTACTCCAGAGAAATGAAGAGATTGTTGAAAAATGTGAATATTAATCTGACATTGATGTTCGTATGACAGATTCCAGTGGAATATATTTTTTATCAGACTTGTCTGGCTACCATGGCAAATAGCACGCAGTTCTGTGTTTCCAAGTGCATGGTCGAAGGGGTTAGCTTCAGTTTGTGACATTTAAAGCTTTAGTATGATCTCACTGAAACAGAGAACATTGCTTTTCTTACAGTGGTTGTGCCACCGCTCTACATCCAGTTCTCTGTATTGGTGCATTACTGTCTGTGTTGGTGTGCGTGGTGCTGGTGGGACAGTCTGTTTGTGCTTGTTGGGGGGTTTGGCTCTTGTGCATTGTCTACTATGGTGTGAGAGGTAATCGGAGCGCTGCGCCATAGTGTGTGCTGTGTGTGTTTGTCTTGTGTTAGCAGGCCATTGTCACACAGCACTACATGTCAGAGGGTCTCCCCAAGGACGGGATTAGGTCACTCTGAAGATGTTAAGCATTTCACACACATTCACAATACACACAGACACAGTCCTGTCAGCTGGCCAGTTGAGAAATGAGAGGGTTTCAGAATCAAAACACTCTGCCTTATTGAAATGTATTATCTGGAGAGTATGGTTCATCAGCTTGGCCAAGGTTAAGATGTCTGTGAGATGCATTCCTGAGAGAGTCAGAGAATGCAGCATTCATTCTGGGCTCAGGCACTTTGAAAAGCTCATAATGTTCTCAGCGTATTAAAACCATTTCTTAAACTTGTTGTAACTGAGGTGTTAAAAAGGGGTAGCTGGAGAAGTGAGGTGCTGAGTTTGTGTAGGCACAGGGTGATTAGAATGTAAAATAATCTAAAACAAAACATCTGTATTGAATATTTGCAAAAGCAAAACTATTTGTTTGTGGTTTTAACTTATTAGTAAGTTAAAGTTAAGGTTAGGTTTAGCAAAATCTTAGAAAATATGGATAATTATTTTTATTAGTCATTTTATATTTTTACAAAATCTGAAAATGTCAGCTTCCAGTTATAACGTGTTAAAATTACATTTTGAATGAATAAAGCAATACAAAAGCTCCTAAATTACTTGATTTTTTTTTTTTAATCTTAAAATTCCATTTAAATTTAAGAATGTTTTTCATTTTTTCAGTTTGCCATTTTGGTGATACAAGGTTATAATATTGTACTATTATAATATTCTACTTTTATACTAGTATAATATCATGTATTGTATGTATACACTATTATATACAAGTAAAATTGTGTCTTTTCAGGAAAAGAAAAAAATCCACCCTCATTGTCATCAGATGTGTTCACACTAACGGGGATTGGAACCAGACGTCTAAAATGTTTAATGACTCTAAACAATTCCTTGCAGGAGGCTATAACGCTAAGAGGTTGCAGTTAACCTGTCTGATCCTATTGGCATTGTTTTACGTCTAAAACATATTGTTTAAAATACAGATCTTGTCAGAGCAGTACTATTTTATCATTATAATTTATTTCAACATTACATACAAAAACATGTAGGTTCACTGATCTTCACTGTAAAAAAAATTGTAAAAAAGAAGAAGGTTCACAGTGTCTGTAAGTTTTTATATAATTTATTATTTTTATTACTATTTATTCAATAAAACTAGCTAAATTTGTCTGCCTGAACTGTCCAAAAAAAACCCAAAACAGTAACTTTACAGTAAAAGGAACAAACATAGTTCACTTTTAATGAAATCTATGTAAAAAAAAAAAAAAAAAGGCAAAAAGTCATTCTGGACCGTTACTTTTGGTCCATTTATTTTTGGTAAAGTTTTGATTAAACAAAAAAAGTTTTTTTTTCTGATAAGTTTACAACCCAAATAAACAGCTTTTTAATTTGTTAGTTCCTCTCTTTCTCCCTCTCTTTCTCTCTCGCTCTGCCCCCCCCCCCGCCTCTCTATATATATATATGTGGTGTGTGTGTGTGTGTGTGTGTGTGTGTGCGTGTATCAGTGGTCTCAGCTCTCGAAGGGTCTGTGTCGTGTGGCCAGCTCGGGTGTGTCCCACACTTATGACATCAGTAGTGCTCCTCTGGTGGGGATATCGACTTTTTGGGGCTGACGCCCTTCTTGCGCAAGCACACTCCCCACTGCTGATCTCTCTCTCCTTCCCTCTGTCTCCCTCTCCCTCACTCTGTGCGTCAGAATGTACCCTGTCTGCTATATAATCATCACCTGAGTGCACGTGCACACACATGCAAACACACGAGTGATGTACAACAGGAAAAGCAGAGTGTCATTTTCAGCTCAGTGCGTGTGGTTTAGTGTTTTTCAGTGGGATTAGAGGGGCAGCTGCGGTGGAGATGAGGCAGGCAGCAGGCATCACAAGTTTTGTTTAGTTTTTCTTTACCTAGAATAGAAATATAGGTTTCAATATTATTAACTTGATTGCAATATATATATATATATATATATATGGAATTACTGCAATAGATTTTAAATGCTGTATCTAATAATGTTCATCAACTGTGTTGTTAATTTGATGCTTTCTGGATATTAACTTTATTATTTATTTAAAACCTTATTAGTAACTTAATCATCTTCAGTGCTTCATGATTCACTACACAATTTACACAATGTCCTGCTACTGTACATCTGCATTCACCGTCAGTCACAAATGCTTAATTAGAGCCCATCTTTAGATGAGCCCTGTGTGCTCTGACTGGTCAGCTCACCCATACTTTGCAGCAGTTGCTGTGCACTGTGTGAGGGCATGCCAAGCTTGCCAGTAGGTGGTCAGTAAGGACTGTGTTACGAGATGACATCACCTTGTAACAGAGAAGAGGGCTGGAATTCCAACAGGGTGTTTCAGGCAGCTGAGAAAAGTGGTTTCTGTGGGAGAGATTTTCTCCCTCTGGCATGTACTTTGGGCTTTATAACTTTGCAGACCGTTTACATGCACAAAAAGCTCCATAACACGCTAAAGGCAAGAGAAAAACCGGAAGGGCATAATCGGCCCCCTTGAATAATATTGAAAATATTGATTCCAACATTTTGAATGGTGATTCTAAATGTTTTCCTGTCAGTTGCAGTGTTTCACGTTAACAACATGCTTTTGATTTTCCTAGAGCGTGTGGCTTTCCCTAAACACGGCAATGAACAAAGTCTGTGCAGATTTAAAGTGCGCCAAAACGGCCAAGGCAAAATTGTTTTCATTACCAGTGTAACAAATGAGGTTTTTTCAACACTCAGCGTACTAGCATGGCCCCTGAAGTACTCTGGCTGTACATATCTGTCAAACAGGCTGTTCTCCTCCATCCTTACCACTCCCAAACAATCACTGTCACACACACACTCACAAACACACGCGGCCTGGGGGAGGGTCGGAGTTACAGTTAGCGATTGTGATGCATGTGTGTTGCAGTGTGTCAGGCCGTTTTGCGAGGTTAGAGGAGAGCACAATGTGTTCTCTATATCAGCGTCGAGACATCATGGGGGCAGATGCCCAGATGGGACAGCTTGTGAATATTGGATGGGAGGTCTGTCAGTCAGCTCGATTGACGGGCCGACGCTGGCTTTTGTTCACTGGCTGAGATGGAATTTCACCCAGAGAAAAGAACAGAGGGAGACAGAGAGAAAGAGAGAGAAAGCAGTCACAACAGCCATAAGAATGCTGTTAGTTAGCTCCGTTCTGATATACAACTTAATTCGAGCTTCACATCTGCCTCCACATTCACTTGCTTTGGACACATAATAATAATATTACAGGCTATTATTTAAGGCCCAAGGAAATAATTAAGTTAACCGCTGACTGCTTTGTGGAAATGAAAAGCTTCTGCATGCTCTCATAATTAATGAGACCAATACGTTTCCTTGCCGATGTGGACTTTTTCTGCACACATGGTTAACTGCCTCCTCAGGATGACCGAAGACCTTTACCGCCTCTGTAAACAGTGGGCCTCGTAGGCCTGTGTTTTTAGCCACTTTCTAACACACAGTGTCGTTTCATTATGCTACCTACAGTAACTTGCTTGAATATGTGGGTGAGGTGGGTGAGGTGTCTTCTCACGGTAGAAGGATGGACAGAAACACCTGTACATGTGTTCAGATCTGCAGCAAGAGTGGAGCTTGATTTCTTCCTCTCTCTCAAAGATAAAAGCTTTAGTTATTGTTTATCTGATGGGGACACTTTTGGTGGTCTACCAGGTCTTGTGTGGTGGTTAGGTGGTTATCGAGGTCGTTTTCTCTGTATATTGTCACAGTTCAAAAAAAAAAAAAAAAAACATGTATCTCGATTTTGTCTGTTTTTACTTTTATGCATCAAGTGATCACTGCTGCTGTCTACACTGTGTGAAAATTCATGATGAATGGACCAATAGAAATGGCCCAACATCGCCCAACAAATGTCTGGTTCCATTGACATTAAAATTAAATTTGGCTTTAGCCCTCTCCTGTAAAGTTGCCATTTGGAAGAACTTGTTCTTCTTTGGATAGTGACGATGTGTTAATCATTTTTGCGCTCCACTTTGGAATACTTTTTTCCATTGACTTTCCCCTTCCTTATATTACCATATATTCCCAGAAATATATCCTGAAAAATGAATCAAATTACATACATTGAGGGTGATCTAGCTTTAAATACTATGATGGCAAATCCATAACAATGCTGCTGGTTACAGTGTCTTCTAAAAATGTCTTGCTGTCTGTTTGGAAGCTGTGCAGGAGCTAAATGGATGTGAAGTGTTTCTGAAGTGGCAGAACAGGCTCCAGTTTATAGCATGCACAGGGAATGAGATTTTTCAGGCCTAAACAGGAAAAGACTTGGTGTTGTCTTGTCTATTGTGAATGTATTGTAAAACAGTCACAGCTGTGGTTTTCTGAGTGTTGGCATTAGCACTGAGTTTGATTAAATGGGCTTTAGGACAGCATGGCTTGTTTTTACGTGCTTCATTCATTCATCGGGCAGCGACCTTGAGCTGCAATGTTGTGAGTTAAGCAGTTCCAGCAGGTCAGGGAGAGTGTGACCCAGGAACCAGGCCACTGTTCTGATGAGCAGGAAGAGGTAAGCCATGATCAGGGACATTTACTGACCCCCTCGGTTTCCTGCAGGACGGGCCTTTAGGTCACAGGAAGTAGCATTAGAGCTTCCTTGTTCGGCTTTTCCCGCTGAGCTGGACATTTCCACAGATACGGATACCTACCTCTTCAGGATGACCAAAGACCTTCGTCATCTTGTGAACAATTGGCTTGTAGGTCTGTGTTTTCAGCCACTTTCTCACACAAGGTTTAGTTTCATGCTGCTATTCACACTAACTAGCTTATATATTTGGATGAGCTGATACATACATTACATAGTCAGACTAACTTGGGCGCTCTCTGTTCTTTTTAACTCATTAAAGTACTGTTTGTGGGCCCAACACTTCAACTCTTCACTTCGCATGACTGTGTAATTTACATATTATAGTCATAATATTATGCTTTTGGTCAGTGGTCAGGTTTAACCATTTAAACTACAGGTTTATTGTTCAATTATTAATCTTATGGCATATGGGGTCAGGGGGTTCACCCTGGGTGCTTTGTTGTTGGTTTTTTTTTGTGGATCGAGATGCCTTTTTCTGTTGTTTGCAATGGTAGAAATGCATTCTGCATGCTGTTGGGTGTTGCCTTTTATGCAGCGGCACAGCTGTGTTGTGTGCAGAGCACTATCAGTTGAAAAAAAGCTGAACCCAAAATATTCAAGTAACTTACATGATGAGTGGTTTTTCTCTGCGCTGGCCACTGATTAGATCAAAGGTCATGTAGGCTTTTGATTGTAATGGAGTTGATTGCAGTCCTTCACAAATGTAAATCATAACGGTCTTGGTGGAGACGACCAACGATTCTGTGTGTGGAGGCACTGTGGTCAGTGCCAAGATGAATGGTTTGTTGTCATGCGTCACACGTCCAGAAGGCCTGGTGTCACTCCACCTCCACCCCTACCGCACAATCTGCAGGAACTGTGTGAGAATATTCAAGCTGCACGGGATGGATTATCACAGGACACCATTAGGAACCTCTACATCTCCATGCCGAGACGTCTTGAGTTCTGTATGTGTAGCTCAATAAATATTGATCATATCAGTCTAAATTTATCATCATTTATTGTTCCTGGTAACCTTTATCTTCCTTCACAATAGCACTGCAATCAGACACTTCCTTCTGGTTGCAACTATTCTTTTGATAATGAGTGTAGTTAATAAAAGTAAAGATTTGCTAGTTAGGAATAGTAACCTATTAGTAACCTAACTGCATTTTTTTCAACATGAAAATATCTTGGTGGATCTACACAAGACACTTGTGTGATAAAAACAGAATTAAACTTAGTCATTCCAACTCAACCAAAATAATGTTCGTCTAAATCAATTAAATTACCTCAAAGTAACTTCTTGGCTCCCTGAACCAGATGGAACCATAAGACTGATTATGATTGTGTGCCCTTCATGGTTTGGGTCTTTTGCTGTCTAGAGAAGGAGGTGTCAGTTAAAGATCAAGTTCGCCTCACTGTATTTCCTTTGGCTATGTTTACATGAAGCCTAACAATCCTTTAGTAATCTGAAAATCAGTCAGAATGCAAAAGCTTATTTAAAAAATTTACTGGAATAGAGTAATCCTATTGGGCTTAATCAGATTAAGTGGTGAATACCATTAATCCATTTAATGGAACAATAATCACCATGTAAACATTTGAATCTGATCAATTTCACGTTTTTATGCATGTCCTGGGGAGTGTGTTGATGTCACAACAAAGGAGCTTGGGGTTGACACAAAATGCCACTTCATACACGCACACAAATTTTGTTTGGGTTATGTGTAATGTGCATGTAGATGTCTGTTGACCTTCCGACCCTTTTCTCAATGAGAACATTATCATCCATACACGCACTGCTAATGGCTGCAGCGGACTAATCCTTACTCCATCTGGTTTCTGGCTTCTCGGGCTGGGGACACCAAGAGAAGTAAAGAGCCTCCATTGAATTAGGAGACTCATTTTCACTGCTCCACCATGTTTACTAAAGGGTTTTTGAGGCTTGGAATCAATTAAGATTGGCTTTCCTCGAAGCGGCCTGCTTAGGCAGGAGGCCCGCAGCTGTGAAACCAAGCCCCCCCCATCCCCCCTCACGTTTTCCGTACGGTTCACCTATGTTCCCCCAGTGGTTCCCCCTCACAGTACACACCAGCGCTGTCCCTGAACAAGAGAACCCTCAGAGACGCATGCTGACACAAACCAGCAGAAAACTCAGGAAAATTACAAAGAAAAGAACACAACGCAGAGGATCCAAGCGTCATGGCTATCGTTATCATCCAGCGTGGGGGGAAAAGGGGGTGTCCGAATGATTTGAATGCTCTCGGCTTTTCGAATTGCAAACATCTGTTCCTGAGTTGTGTCAGCGCTAAATATGTTAGACATAGCCAGTCAACCGCATGAGATAAAACACTGTACAATGCCCTCAACCTTTCGTGCTGCTGCATTGGGTGAGGGGGTGGGGGGTGGCAGTGTATGGAAGCATGAACCAGTGCCATATGCAATGCACAGGAGTTTTGGAAACAGTATATGAATGGCTTGTAGTGGACTGAGTGAGTATGATTAATGCTGTAAAACGCTCTATGTTAAGGAGGCTTTGACAGATTACTCATACTCTGTGGATAAGACTTTTTCGACCACTTAGCACATAAACTGCTCAGTACACACAACTGCAGTAAAATAAGAAGTGACTGGTCTATGACAAACTAATGACTAATCGTAGACTATGAGCCTATATACGAGCCTACGTGCTTGTGTTTCAGATGTACTGACGCCATGCCAGACATTGCCACCTCAGTACGTACCAGCTGAAGCCTGACTACTACATGTCTGAAATTTCTGAAATCTTTTCTTTGGCGTATATTCAGCAGTCCACTCCACAAGCTGCTTCATCAAAAGTATACACTGTTTCTCTCCACTTCTAACCTGAGTTGGCCTTATGACACTGCAGTGACTCTGCACTCTACTGGCACTGCCGAAACCACTGGAGACCCACATCCTATGTTCTTCTTGCACTTTTATGTATGTTTTTTGACCTTAGAATTACTCTCACTCATCTTCTAAACCTTTGCGGGGGTGGGAGGAGGTGCTGAAGCCTAGTATTCGACGGGCAGAAGGCACACCCTGGACAGGCCGCCAAACCATCGCAGGGCACTCTAGAATTAGTCCTTGTTTTTTAAGGAGGCTATTTTGCTGTGCTTTGAAATCAAGATATCACAGGATGTGGATTCAGTACATTACATTTCAAACAATATTGATTTGCATACTTTTAGAAACCAAACGTATAGTCTTTGGACAATGTTAGAATTTAAATATTTGTGAAGACACGTATCATGGAAAATCATTAGGAGCACGGTAAGGTCACATACCAAACATTTTATAGATCCTTTATAGTATATTAAGGAACTTTATAGTACTGTATTTACTGATGTGACTGCTGATTTCATGTATTATGAAGCAATGTAAGGGAGGCCTAAAGCTTGTTGACTGAAGCCCAGGAAGCTTTACTTGAGTGTAGCACCATGTGTGAAATCGTTCAAGTATAGCTCTTATTTATCACTCACTTACTGAAAGCACACAATTGTTTCTTTGTGTCTGTGTGTGTATGCATGTGTGTGCGTGTATGTGTGTGTGTATGTGTGTGTGTGTGTGTATGTGTGT
>CM067479.1:37475646-37540119 GCA_034552555.1 Semaprochilodus insignis
GGGGGGGGGGGGGGTGGGGGGTGTGCGACTCTGCACACGGCTCTGTGTGCATGCTTGTTTTCACACCTCCAGACACAGAAAACATCCTGAGGTGCTTTTGATGATTAAAGAGGAAGTGCTGAAATAGTGCAGCAGCCAAAGAGAGAGAGAGAATGAGGGGACAGTACACCGCACTGAGTTTTGACCTATAGAGAGAGAGAAACTTTTGTGTAATCATCAGCGGTTTTCTCCTACTCTTTCTAAACTTGAGTTCTTCAGTTTCTGGCTCCTAAACTGTCCAAGTATGATCACTTGTCACTCTTAAATGGCCAGAAGCCACCGGCAGGTTCAGGCCGCCATTGCTCGCTTGCTCCTGTAGCTTAACAATAAGTCAGTCAGTTTGCTTTGCAGCCCGTGTAGTTTCCCAGTAATAAGCCATGGAATTTAATTAGCCGAGAATTTTAACAGGTTAGTGTCCTTAACTAGGGCAGTGGGCAGGCATGTTTATTTATTTTTTACCCCCTCCCACCCTACATCTATGCATGGCTTTTTGAGCCATAGGTTTTCATTGATGACAACTGTTCACTGATGAAGTAGATAGTATACACATTGTATTTGCACTGCTGAATAACTGACCTTGTTTATTTGTACAGTTAATCATGTAATCCTGCAATGATGAATGTAATGCCTTATGTATAAGAAGCCCTATTCACAACCCCAGGTTACTCAGCTTTAGATGTACAATGGCATATCTTCTGCGTAAGTGTGCATATATGAGAGAGAGAGAAAGAGAGAGAGAGGAAGAAGAAGAAGAGATGGCAGGCGGGCAGGATGTACATCTGAGCTGAATTAGGGTGAGCTCATTGTGTACAGCGCAGGCTTTAATAGTGCGTTTGGAGAGGAACGCCCAGGCCCTGCTCCTTTCATTCCTCCACCGCTGTGTCATCCACAGCCCTGAGGCCGCCCGCCATGAGAAAGACAGAGAGAGAGGAAGAGAGGGATCAAGAGTGGATTGGTGGAACGCATTACAGGTTGCTGAAGTGAGGATGAGAGTGCTGTCTAGAGGTGCACATAAAGTGTTGAGGGCATGATGAAAAGACTGGATGGAAGGAAGAAGAAAAGGAAAGAGAAAAACTGACGAAAGAGAGGACTGGATCAGGTGGGACAAGTTGAATAGGTGGGTGAACAGATGAAAGAGTCAAATAGATAATAGACAAGAAATTGAATTTTGAGATGATGAAAGTCAAAAAAGTGAATGTAGGCACTTTAGGGGGCACCTGTTGAACACTGGCGTTTAGTTAGATACTCACAGCTTCTATATATAAAAGCATTTACACTGGATTGGGATGCTCTGGAGCAGGACTAAGGCTAAGACTAAGACCACCATGTCCAGTTCAATCACAGGATTCAGCTCCACCCAGTACCTGTGGGATGAGTTAGAGTAGCATTTATGATCTAGAAGTAATATCAGTACCTGATCTTGCTATTGTTCCTGTGGTTGAATGCAATAAAATCCTTCCAACAATGTTCCAACATTGAGCAAAAGGCCTTAACAGAAGAGTAGAGGCTTTTACTACAGCAAAGGAGGGATAAACACCCTACTGAACACTTGATTTTACAAGAAACATTGAATGAACAGGTGTATAGTAACCTGCGTGCAGTGCCCTCCCGAACGAGTTTCAGCTATGGTAAAATGACCAAAAAAAAAAAATTTAATTTGCAAAGTTGCATTATATACATATATATCAGACCGCAACAACTACAGGATACCGTATTTGGCCTGAGGGTTCCCTGAAAAAAAAAGATACATTGAATTTACTTGATTCCCACATGAAATTCAAATATAGATCAAGCTGAAGAATAAAGAAATGTGTCAACAAGTGTACCAGTAAGTCTGGGGGGTACTGTATGCACAAGAATGCATGCTTAGGTACTTAAACTAAGCCAGCATACTGCTGTCTGGATTGATCTTCAGGCTAGAAGCGCAGGTGAGGTATTGGCAAACTCACAGAAAAGAATGTGTCCTCGTTTTTTAAGTATCACTCTGATGAAACTGAAAAACAGGTTTTGGCCATCTGTACTACACTACAGTCCAACAGCTCTGCAACACTTAGCTTCAAGGGCCACCTGGATGACTGTTCCAGCCAATTGGACAAAAGTGTCACCTTGCCTTCGTCTGATTGGCTCTAATTACAATCAACAGGGCTTGTGGGCGGAGTTATTGTGAGCGATGAGAGAAGCTCTCCAGGTGATATATGCACAGCAGGTTTGATTGACAGGTCAAAGCAGGGTTCCTGGGCCAGTTTCAGTCACATGAGGACCCAGAGGATGGCGCCGTGCCAGATCATTCTTTCTTTCTTTTTTTTCCTTTTCAGCGTGGGGTGGTCTCCAACTCAGACAGCTGTGCAGAGGTATGCATTAGAGCGTTATTAGGGGTTACTGCACGACTGCAGCAACTGCAGGATCCTGGCTTTGACCTAAAGATTGACTGAAAAAGAAAAAGACACACTGAATTTACTTGATAATTTCCCCATATAATTACACAATAGTTTGCATCAATTGCCAAAGGTGTCCTAAGTAAAGTTAAATAACTGTGCCATTCTGTATATAGGGAATTCTGTACACAGTTGAATTTCCATCCTTTCTTTGCTCACAAATGCGTTCTTCCTTAGCAACTGTTGTTAAGTTGGACAAGCTTTACAGTACACTGACAAAAAATCCCATTCAGCCCAAAAAGAGACCCCATTCACTTTGTTCGGTTTCAAGTTCAAAAAGCTATGCTACCAACCTGAACTAGGAAGGATGGAAACTAGGCAAGTTGGAAACTAGGCAGGTTGAAAACGACAGTGACAAATTTACAATATTCCATTATGTTGAATGGGATGTGATTGAATGTGTTTTTTGCCAATTGCTCTGTAGAGCTTGTTCATCTTAGCAGCTGTTGCAAAAGAATACGTTTGTGGACAGAGGACTAATAGGTCAGTTCAGGGCATCACTTTTTTAGGTGAAGCACTGGGCTGGCGTATCTGTGGCTCTTCAGTCTCTTTACACACGTGCACAGCTTTAAATGTGACTCATCAAGCTTCAGGACAGAAATATGCCAGGATTTACAAATCCCCCTCCACCCCCCACCACCACAGCACCATTACGCACTAATTGTTAGCCCCTTTAATAAGGCTCAGACTCTCTCACAGACCATTAGGACTTGATTTATTTGATCAGATTCTTATGATGCCCCCTCAAGCCCCCCCTACCCTCAACACTACACCAGTCCCTGTAATTGTCCTCTCTCTCTCTCTCTCTCTGTCTCTCTCTCTCTCTCTCTCTCTCTCTCTCTCTCTCTCTGTGATTAAAGTGGTAAATCAGGAGCAGGTCCTGTGCTGTGTTTACTCGGAGCGCCAGGCAGCTGCAAGCTGTTTGGACTCTCTCTGTTTCTCTGGCTGTTTAGGCCTGTTGCTGTGGAGACCGCACCACCGTCTCCCAGCGGCTGGAAGCCGGCCCGGGGCTGTTTTGGTTACATTCACACAGAGTGAAAAAAAGAGAGAGAAAGAGAAAAGTTTCTTGCACCGCTAGCTGCTGCCGTGTCTGCTCGAGTTAACGCTGACCTCACCAACACAACGTGGAGAGAGAGAGGGATAGAGAGAGAGAGAGAGAGAGAGAGAGAGAGAAAGCATAGAATACAGAGAGTAGCAAAAGAGTGGAAAGGGCTTCAACTGAAGAAGGAGAATGAGAGAGAGATACTCAGAGAGAGTGCAAGAGAGAGAGAGGCAAGCAGGCAGGGGGTGGGGGAGGGCAAGAAGCCAACAGCATTACATCATTGCTAGAAGGAGGGAAGAAGGGAAGGATATGAGTCAGTGGGCTGACTGTGCCTCTCTCTCTCTCTCTCTCTCTCTGTCTCTCTCCCTCTCTCTCTCCTTCTCTCTCCCTCTCTCTCCCTGTGGCCTGCAGCCAGGCCGCTAGCGTTGAAGTCACTGAGTTTGAGCCTTGAGATCTGGCTGCATGTGCTCCTTCTAGTTTACATACATGCAGAGACCTTCAGGAAGCTTCATACAGCAGATGGTACAAATGTCAGGACCTACAGTACATTCCTAAAGATCATGTCAGAGGCTCAGAGAATGCTGTCTGTGTGCCTTACTGCTTCGTTTAACACATATATGCCAAGAGTGTACCTGAAACCTGCACTGTGTGCATTGCACATCAGACTAGATCAACATTACACTCTTAAAAATCAAGGTTCCTAAATGGTTCTTGCCTCAGACATAGAGTCCCAGGAAGAAAAACACAAATTGATATGGAACCTATACATCATGGTGAGGTTCCTTAGACACTGGTCTTTGCACATGGTGATCCTAGTGTGTGTGGCTGCTTGACCATTAAAACCCTGTTCAAGTTTCAGAGGAAAAGATCTTATGCTTACTCTATAGTCTTTGCTACTGAAGAGCAAATGATCATCACTATCATGGCCTACAGCTTTACAGAACACTACGGCCAGTGTTCGTTTAAAGAGATTGCTTGGCTTGGGGTTTATGTACCTGTTGAAGATAGGTATGTCTGAAAGAGCCAAACCCCTTCATTGAAAGTGGGTGTCTACATACTTTTGGCCATCTACTATATGCAGAACCTGAAGACGGAAAGTTAAAGATAACATTAAAGGAGCCAAGAACATAGAGAGAGATAAAGAAAGAGGAGTGATGTCATTTTGAGTGGGCAGCCTTTATGTGTAATCTGAGTGACAAGGGTCATGGCTGCAGTGCCTGTGTGTGTGTAGAGTCACAGGGGCCCTGATTATCAGCTCTCCCCCCCAAAAAATCTGCACACTGTCATTTTAGACACACGGTACACACCAACCCACAAACGCATTGGCTTACATTTTCTAGAACTTTTAAGGGGAAGTTCTCAGTGTGCATTAAATAGTTTGTGTCTGTGGCTCTCCTCCCCCCGGCTCTCTCTGGAGCAGGTGAGTGGTGCTGACAGCGGGACCTGTACAGCTTCAAAAGCTGCTTTCTTTCTCTGCAGCCAAGCTCAGCTGCAATTAGGAGGCCTTCCTGCCTTGAGCGCATTCATAAGCCCACAGACGGGCCCGTGGAGAGCTGTCTCTAGCTCTCTTTCTCTCTCTCTTTCCCTTTACAACGCCCTCTCTCTTTTTCTCTCCTTCTATCCACCCCATGGCTAGCTAGCTGCCCAGTCTTATTTTTTTCAGCCCCGTGTTGCCTGGGTGGAGGCCCGGAGTTAAGCTCAACCGTTTTACAATGCTGCTTTCTGCCACACTAATGCTAATGCTAGTTACCCTGCCGCTAAATTCCACATACTTCATTACAGTGTTGCAGAACGACTGACAAAAGAGCCAGTTTACACTGCACCTACTACAGAGTAAAGAACCTGATCGTCTGGAAGTATTAAGTCAAGTCTGTAGTTTTTTCTGTTCTTAACTTTAGTCAAAAGTTTAGACTTTTTGGTACCACATCTTTGGTTCCATCAGCAAAACACTGCAAGATACAAGATGAGCTTAGACGGGGGAAAAAACAGTGCACTTGGATGTTTTGGTGGATTTCTACTCAGTTTTAGCCACAATTTAGTCATTGCTTAATTCCCACCCACTGCCTACAACTCCCCCTATCACACAGTGTCTCTGGCCCGGGGGAAGTGAGCTCTTCCTTCCCTTAGACTTCTGACCACAGAGAGCTGTGGTGTCACCAATTTAAATTAAGTAGGCAGTTAAATAGTCATACCAGTATAGAGGACTGGTGGACAATAAGAAAGTACACTTACTTGAATACTGTACTTTAGTAAGTATCTGTACTTTTCTTGAGTATTTTTTTTAGAAACTTATGATAAGATTTGAACAAATATTGTACTTTTGACTCCACTACATTTCTATCAAGGTTGCCATTACTCGCTACTTTGAAGCATATTCAATGCCTGTAGAAATTCACCGTCCAACCTGAGAAAGCATGTTGAGGTATGTAAACATTTGTTTAATTCCAATGAACATTTCAGACAAAGTTGGCTGAGTTTGTAGTAGTTGCAGTTGTTATGCTGTGGTTGGTCAGTTGACTTTTTATGGATTAAAAGGATCTGCCTGCCTGGTTATTGTTTTGGGGCTGATGTTATGTTTCAACTGGCTAACTGGTTCAGATGCCTAGCCTTTTTCTTAGGTGACTGTGATGTAGTGCTCACTGCTCACTTATACAGTCATATTCGCTGCAGTAGTTATGAGAGCGATAACTGGAGTGTTTGTGAATGTGTGATGAATTTAGTGACAGAGGCAGACCACAGCCTCTGCTCCTGTGTGAATTCACTGCTGATGCATGCAAATCGCATAAGCTAGAGGAAATACTGAGCTAAGGTTACTAACTAAAGTCCTTTCAGAAATATATGTTTCAATCGTGCCAAATAAAAGCAATGCTGTTAGTAATGTCATGCAAAGGCTGTGTAGATAGTAGGTTGTTCTTAGAGTCATCACGTTCTTTAAATGCATTGTGGAAATCATACAAATTCATTGATATGAAAAGAAAATGTGCTTTTGAATATTTGAAGGTGAATAGAATGCATTTCTCAGTATTTAACATTTTTTATTTGATATCTACAGAAGGTATGTGAATCTGGTCAGGGTAAAAAATGTCCATGTGCAAATTTACGTTTGGCTTAATATGGTGCACTCATGAATATTTCGATGAGCTTCTATGATTGGCCAACTTAAAGGCGACATGTCTAAATGGACACAAGCATTAAAATAAACAAAGTAAATTAAAGCTGTTCCTCAGTTTAAGATGACCTGCTTCAGCCAGCTGCTACTACAGGTTGCTGATGGGGTTGTAATGGTAGAATTGTCAAACTCTTTTCCTCTCTGCACTGCACGAAGCCTTGATATTGTTCAAGGTTTGAGAAGGCAGTTCAGTTTTCCTGCCACAGGTGCCTGTTCTCTATAAAAACTGTCCGGAGTAACACATGCTGAGCAAACTAACATCTTAGAATTAAAGTTGTTCAGGATCTTCTTGTGGGTGCTCAAGTTGGCTTCCTGTTCGCCTGCTTGTTTTGTGAATGTACCATTTCACCTTAAATGGCGCCACAGCTTTTAAGGTGCAAAGGAACCTTTGATTTTTTTTTTTTTTTTTTTTTTTTTTTTTTTTTCATTCAGAATTCCTTGAAACAGATATGAAAAATGCAGACATAACCTTCTCAGCCTTTAAAGTACATTTTACTCGGTCTTCTGGTGCCCGTACAAGCTATAGCGTTAAAGGCGGAGTGAAACATTCTAATGGGAAGCCAGCTTCAGCCTTGTTTGACGACGAACGTTATCCATGCCCATTGAGAGATGGAAAGGGTATGAAACGTGTCGATGTTCTCTTCACAGTTTGGAACGTTTTTTGCATGTATAATCCACCACTGCTCTTGATCCGTTGTCGTTCTTTTTGCTGGGCTGGAATGTGAGCTGGTATATGTAAATTATGGCGGTGTCATTTTGGCTGGAGTTACAAGTGTTACGTAACAGTCTAGGATTTTGGAAACGTCTTGTTTTACAAATGTGGGATTTGTAATTGAAAGAGAAGACAACAGGGTTTCTGTGTACTGAACTCTTATTATCCAAGTATTATGACATAAATACAGTCTTCCAGTCTATACCCCCTTTTAAGAGTTCTGAACACCACATCCACCACTTTAGTACTATAACTCAAGTAAAACTTTGACTCAACAATTTCCGCTTGTATTAGAGTAATATTTGACCTGGAGTATCTATACTTCTACTCAGGTAATGGAGTTGTGTACTTTGTCCACCTCTGCTCAGGATCCACAAAGTTTCCATAAAGGAATGAAAAGTGAATTAACTCAGAGCAGCGTACATATAAAGAACAGTTACCTGTGGCACGTATATGTACCTGTCTGATTATCATAAATTTGAATCCTGCGATGCCTCAGCTCTCTGTGGAAGAAAGGCTGAGAGGGGGCAGCCTTCAACTATTCACTGACAGTCGTAGTCTGTGGGTGGGACCAGGCAATGACAAAACATGGGGAGCCGATTAATGAGAATTCCACACAAAACACAAGCGGAATTCAGCTTATATGCAGACAACCACATTGCTGGCCATAATGTCTGTCTGTGACTCTTTGGATAAACCAAACAGCACATAAAAGGGAAATCAGAACTTGAAGCTCATCCATCGCTGCTAAGGTTGTTTGAGTTCACTGTTTTAGTAGATTTGCATGAGAAACCATGTGACCACAAAAGTTTGTATTTGTAACCGTTTTGTGTTGTACCATGCTGATGAAAAACCAGCTGGATTAGCCAGTTTATTTAGATCTCGGTGAGGTACATCTTTTATTGTGCAGACAAACGTATGCCCAAAATATGGCAAACATATGACTGAAGTGTGCCAAATAGAGGTTATGAGTCTGTGTCTATGAAGCTATTTGAGAGAGGGAGAAAGAGAAAGAGAGAGGGAGAGAGAGAGAGGCAGAAAGAGGGAGGGGAGCTGTTTCAATCATATAGTTAGCATGTCACACTAGTTCATGAAGGGGCCCTAGCATGGACTGTGATGGATTGGAGTGTTGGACACAAATGACAATATGTCAGAATGCTAATGACTATGTGTGTATATGCATGCATGTACACGTGTGTGCACACTCCGGCAGCGCAATTGCAGCCATTTAGCCTGTATAAATACATGTATTTGTTCAGGTGAGGAAAGTTTCCCCCTTTGCCCCTCACCCTTCTTCTCCCTGCTGTCCGTCACCTCTCTCCTCTGGCCTTAATGACGTTTGGCATCTCCAGACATTGATTATTCAGTCTTGCTAAACACGTTCCTGTTATATAAAATTAGCATGGATGCTAAAATCTAAGCATCCACACAGCATGTTGCCTAATGAACTGTAATTGTATTGCCCGTAGCAGGACAGCTTTAAAGCTTCGGTCTCACCAGCCAAATAATTGATGGCAGTAACTTGGATGACATCATCTGAGCGCCTGTGTTCTACAGTGTAGCTTAAGCGGGGCAAGACGTGCCAGAAGGATTTGATGTGATTGACTCAAAAGTATAGACTCTGCAGAAGCCTGCATTGAGTGGCTTATTGATGTGGGGAGCTCAGAGGAAAGGTCTGCCAGTCAAACTGAAGGAGAAAGAAAGATGCTAGCGATCCGAGATCATAGTCTAATGCTTAACATATCTGTGGGATTGAAGTTAAAACATAATTTAAATGGCTTGAAATGTGTCTCCTCAGCATATTGTACTGAGGGCACATGCCCACAACTGATTAAATGGTTGTAAGAAAGGGGTGGGACCAACCTGCCATGCTTTAACTAAAAGTACACTAAAAGTATAGAATAGTGTTTATTTAGGGGTTTTGTTGTTGCTTATTAGTTAGGTGCCGGATTTGCTTAATAACAGTAAAAACGATGTGCATCCCTTCATATTTGAAATATAAACCTTCTCTGAACGTTAATATTCTGTAAAGAACTATTGAACTGAAGCCTTTTTGATCAGATATGGTTATTCTAAAGAACTATTTTGGCACCTTTGTTGTTATTTTTTTTTGTTTCTAAAATTAATATTTAGAATTTTAAGCATAGAGTTAAGCATAGAGCTGAATACTTTTGGGGGAAAAGGGGTCTAAACAAAATGCAATTTAAATTACAATTATATCTTGGGAAGTAAGATCCAGACCTGCTATTTTGCTATGAATATACATTTTTTTATGTTTTAAGGCTTAAATGTAGAACATAGTACTCTCACTGCAAAAAATGAGATATTGGCAAGTAAAATTATCACAAGAATATCCAGCTTGTTTTCAGTCAATTTCAGTCATCAACTTGTGATTTTAGTAAGCCAAACTTTCTCATTATATTGTCAGATCATTTTACTTATTTTAAGAAATGTGTTGGAAACAAGCCAAAGGATCTGCCAATATAGTATGAAAATTTGGATTACTAAAATCACTTAAAAAAATAAGAATGTTAAGATATTTCAGCTAGATATAAGATCATTTTACTTGCCAAGCTATCTTTTTTTTTTTTTGCAGTGCCAGCCTTCCAGTTAGTTTATCATAATAACAAAATGTATCACAGTGACAATAAAATATTGTTATATTTGTAACCTTTCAATTTAATTTAATTCAATTGAAATGCTACATGCTTTACATTGCAGCTCTTGCTACTTGACAATTGCGCGCTTTCAAATTGCGATATAACAATGATTAATACAGCCCAAGTTAAGCGAACGTGCTCACATACCTAGATTCACAATGTGTGGTTTATTTGCATTGTTTTTAATATTAGTATTTGTCTGAAAACTAATTACTGCTTTACATATTGTTTAGATCTCTGAGACTTTTGCATTGCACAGTACTGTATATGAAAGAATGGAAACATATCAGAATACCAAAATAAACACCCTTTTTTGGCGCCGGCAGGTCATCTGCATGATGTAAATGAACGGGCATTCTGAAACTTTCTCATACATGCGGAGACCATGTCGCAGGAGCCAGTGGAGCAGGAAGATGTATTTTAAAAATCATATGATTTTTTAACACCTTAAACCACAAACAGCCCAAACCACACACAGCTTATGAGTTAAAGATAGGGAGTGGTAGGCAACCAAGGAGATCTAATACAATGCAAACACACTTCTCATGCAGTCGAATGAGAAGTTGCTGGACAGAGGACTGTGACACAGTGAGAGAGTGGAAGTGGAGGGAGTGATTTCTTAGAAAGACCAACAAAAATGGGAACTCCACTTTACTGTGAAATACATCCTAAAGTCCCTTACGTTAACGGAAGTTTACATCACTGCCAACTGTTGAGTGAGACCATAAACATAACATGTCTTTTGTAGCATCATCTCAAACGTCTGTCCATCTGTCTGTCTGTCTGTCTCTCTGTTTCAGCCCAGTCCCAGGTTCTCTATCATCGTTGCTGCACTTGAGAAACAGACAGCAACAGCCTCTGCCTGCCTCCATGCCGGGCACGCTGCCAGACCCCACCATGCAGGGATCCTCCGCCGTGCTCATGCCTGTTAGTACACACATGCACATTCACCCGCTCCACCGCTCAGTAGTCACTGTCCAAAACACAGCATGCATCTCCGAATGATAACCTTACAGGAGAAGGCAGAGACATTTTTATCTGTTAACATGAGTTATACACGGATACATGGGTTTGTTTTGTACAGCAGTTAAATATTCCAGTTGTATGCAAAGGTTTGGACACTCCCAGTCATATGACGTGTGAAAATAAAAGAACACATCGTTTACAAGGAACATACTTAAACATGATATTTTTTGGACATAAAAAACTTTACTGCAGATCAAAAATTGTGCACTGAAATGTGTGAACTTGTTTTCACTTAGAAAATCAACAAAACATTGTGATCTATATGGGGTGCTCAAACTTTTGCATGTGACTGTACTGTAAATACTGCTGTACTGTTACTACTGATATGATATGTATCTGTTTACATTTCATAGCCACACACACACGCACACACATACATACACACACATAACCAAGTACATTTCAAGCCTCAAGATTCGGTCACCATTTGTGAAAGGTATTATGTATTCAATTTGAAATAAGGTATATACATTTTTATGAAAATATACCACTTTCTATACCACTTTTCTTACTATTATTTATTACTCTGTTTACCATTTAACATTTCTAAAAACCTTCCAGCATCCTTCTAGTTATTACTTGTTAAATACAACCTTTGCATTGTTTGTAAAACTGTTCCATTGGTCCAGCTTAAAAAAATACTTCATGCTGTTACAAGCAAATGCACTAGGTTTATTCAACCTAAAAAGAGTACTTTGAACAAACGATTCTTTCACTCAAAGGAATTATTTGAGTTAAGTTGTTCCCAATAAAAAATTAAGTAATTTTTTAGGTTCCACTTTCAGCATATAGTTTTTTTCTATCATCATATTGACACATGTCTGTCACGGTCAGACATGTTAAAATGTAATTCAACCAAAGGTGTAAGTGTAGCTAGTAGCAGATAATAACAGTAATTGCACCTGCTAACTTTCAAATAGTATACTTATGTTTCCATACTGCAGTATCTCGGTGTTAGTTTATAGCTTCCGCTCCTTAATATCAAAGTTAGCGTTTTACTTCATGTCATCTATGTTCGAGAATTTTTGGAGCAGCAGATTTCTTTCAGAAAATCAATGTGACACAGGTACGAGGCTTCTCACTGTCATTCTAACTATTGATATCACTTCTTTTGTGACCCACTTTTCCAGTTAAAATAGACATCATTCATTCAGAAGGTGGTTTTATTTTTCATAATGACCCTGTTTTGCTGATATATACCTTATGTTGCGGTCTAAATATGGTAACCTTTGCCAGCTTAAGTTTAATTTCAGTCTTAAAATGGCTTGATCAAAGTTCCCCTGGAGAACCAAAAACATGCACACACATTTTCTCAGTCTTTTTTTGAAGGCTGTAAAAGTCACTTTTCCCAGGGCCTTGCACGTATTAGTGACTGTTTTAAGAGGAAGCTCTCCTGGAGTATAGATTTCTACCCCAGCAACTCCTAGATTAATTCTGTTGTAGTAAAGTCAATAAAAGCTGGATGTATGGATAGTGCTAGAGCAAGAGTATCAGGGCTCTAATGACACATGTTCTCATTGTAATTGAAGACAGCCCATTTTGACGGAAGTGGGGGAGAGAATCTTGGAGGTAATTGAATTAAAGCGGGACAGTTTTTCAGCCCAAGACTGACATCCCAGGAAAGGGGTGCAGTGCAGGGAATATATTTTTATACCAAATACTTCTCCAATCATTACTATAGGCCACCCAGGCCAGGTTAATGGGGACCTGAGGAGGTCGTGAGGAGGTTGGACAGGAAAAGGAGGGAGGAGAGCGGTGCACACACACACACAAGTTTACACAATGTCAGGATTTATTTATTTTCTAATCAAAGGAAACATTAAATACAAGTTATACAAGTTTCAGCATCAGAGGAAAAACATGCATTCATCAGAAAGTTACACAGAAGCCTCTTATAAATATAATATCACATTTTTTTACTACTTAGTGTGTCCACCTTAGTGTGTCTACATGGCATCTTTCTTTCTTTTCAGGAGGCTTGTTTTCAGTTTTTCAAAGAAATCTGCAGGGATCATTTTCCATATCTCTACAGTTTAGTCTTAGTAGTTGGTTGCATTTTCTGGTTCTCACAAAGTTTTCTCAATAACAAATTTAGACTCATTAGTCTTTGAAACCGCATCTCAGACATCTGGTTTCAGTGGGCAAGTACAAAGTTCCTTCTTTGTCTTTGTCCTTTTTCAGTAAGGAGTTCTCAAGAGGTACACATCCTTTCAGACCCATTGCATCAAGTTCATTCCTCACCAGAGTGGAGAATGATGCAGTTTTTTTTGCCTCTTGTTTTGACTGTAAATAAAATAAAGAAAACTTTTGCACAGCACTGTATGCAAATATATAGGTATGCCTCATATGTATTACATCATCTCTGTCCAATGAAAAACAAGTATCTCCAAAATATTAACCTTACAGTAGAGGACAACAACATTATTTACCTTCAGTATAAATTAATACAATTTAAAGCATAGCATACACGTCACTACCTGTACATAATAAGATTTATTTTAAGCCTTATTTTTCTAACCCTAATCTTTACCTCTGGCCCCATAATATAGTTTTACTCCTACTTTTTTAAATGAAATACAATTTAGCAAAAACATATAGAAGTCAGGACTTGGTTGGTTCTGTGGGTTAGCACTGTTTCTCTGGTTTTGCTGGAAATCAGAACTTTTTCATCCTACAGCAAATACACAGACACACACATGCACCCTCAGTGGGCACACAGTTAACTTTTCACACCCGTAAGCCACGCTGTACTACCACCAGACCGCATCATGCACCTCAGCCTCGTGTGAAGACCAGAAGACCAGGTGCTATTTTGTGCCTCGCACCCCTGCAGTGTCAAACTTCCTGTGATATTTTGCCATTGACCGCTGCTCTGTTCTCATACTTCGAGTGGTGTGAAATCAAGAACACACCACACGCACCCTTTCACATACACACACATACACTGTGCAGAAAAAAGTGATGCACTGGACTTGATTCAAATGTCCTTATAATATACCAATGAATAAAATTTGATATCAACAATTAAACGGAACCACAAATCTGTCTTGGTGCACAATATATCATGCATGTGGAACAAGTACATGCAATCCATTTCTTTCTTGAGAACCGGGTTGCGCAATATACCATTTGTTGATTGTTACTGCAGGATGGGCCTAGGCCTATGTTCTAGCGACACAGCAGAAAGCTACAGTATGCAAACAAGTTTCCAAGTCTTTTCTGTTTTGCTTGCTTGTTTGTTCTTGGTTGTTTTTTGCATGTTATATATGTTATCATGTAGCCCATGACACATGACACACACTGACACTTTAACACATACAGATCTCATTAAGCCCTGCGTTTAATCATGTTTTGCAAAAATGTTTCATAACAGCTTCGTTCCACTGCAATATTAGAACTTCGCCTGCAGTCTGTGTGATATTAGCCTTGTTTGGAAGGATGTGAGATAAGCACTAACAGGTGTTACATGTGACCTCTGTTCGTGTTCTGATGCTTTACTGTTCATTTCTTCCCCTTCACACAGATGGAGAGACAAATGTCCATGGCCTCCAACATGATGGGCATGCAAGGCCCCGCCCACAGTGGCTCCTGCTCTTCCTCTCACGTCCAATCCATGCACTCAGAGGCAAAGCTGGTCAGTCATTCAGTTTACGCTTGTGTACTTACACGCCCACATATAGGCAAGACACAATGAGCATTTCTATCCATTAGTACTGAAAACCATCAGTAATTCACTCCTTCTACTGGAGTTCTAGAAGGGCTCTGATTGACTGCTTACATGTATGTATACATATACTGTCGCTGCTACGTGGCCATGTTGTCTGATGTGTATCTTCATGCAAAGAGCACATACCAGTGTTTCTACAACTTGTTAGCACTAGTTGAACTGTGCTGTGATCTAATCTGCAGCAGAGCAGTCAGGCAGAGTGGAGCAGAGAGAAAACAGGAACAGAGCGACACAACAGAGTTTTGCAGCATAGTGGGTTTGGGTGCTCGGCTCTTGAAAACTTATTGGATGGTTTTAATGCAAAGTGTCTAATTGCACTTCCACGGGTTCTAAATGCTGTGTTAGCTTATGAAGCTTGTGTCTCATTCTTTAACCTTCAGACGTCACACCCAACAAAATAATGGTGTATTTTTAAACTAATTATTTCTCACTCGTGTAATTTAAATAAGGAGAGAAACTCTATAAAAAGTACAGATTCTAAACTTTCAGGTCATCGCTCTCAGAACAAAACACAAAAAGCACCAGCTGCCCTGTGCACGTCAAAACGCCATGGAAAAAAAACTAGACATTAAATTGCCTCTAGAAATTGCCTAAAATGACATAGTATAAAATATTGTTACGTTATATGAGATTGATTATCCTGTTAAGTTAGCTTTTTTTTTTGTTCTGACAGAGACGAATTGACCACATTTATATCTGTAGGCAGAAAGAGCAACATTACTTTGTTTGAGCTTAAAGGAAATGTGTTATTGTACATGCAGTTCTGTTTCATGGAAAGAAAGAAAACAGCAGTTTTACATTTATTACAGTGAAACATACTGCAAAAGTCAGAGGTGACAGCCCAAATATGTCCATACACATGATATAAATGTAATTCATAGAGTAATTACATTCTTACATTGACCGGTATTCCAAAGAAAAACAAGGAGCTCCCCTTCGAAGTGTTAAAAAGCTCCAAAACGTACCAGCAGACTTTCACTTAAAAGCACTGGATTACTTTGCCCCTCATTCATATTCACACGGAGTACAATGATATTTCCCTGTCTGCCCTAAGGGCCGAGCATGTGCACCTGTAATTTCAATTCACATACATCCATGTCCATATATCATTCTTTAAGGCAGCCATGGAAGTTGTCCAGGTTTTAATTTCAGTATCACAGGGGAAACTGCAGAAATAAAGGACTCATTCATTACCTTCGTAATGAAGGGGACCTTTCGAATTCAGCCAAAGTAAGCACTCTCACTTTTGTGTGCAGCTCTACTCTTAAAAGAAGAATACGGAGGGTTCAGGTGTGAACTTACACACATGCATCTTGAAGTAATTGGTACAAATTTCACAAATCAAACAACATAACACTGTAAACTTCCTCAAACTAACTTCAGGATGTTGAGAGTGTTGTGAGTAATGTTTATTGCAAGTCAGTTTGGTTAGTTTCCAGCATTTATGAGAAGGAGTAAAGCATCAAAAGATGAAGTTACACCTGGTCTGTCTCTTAACCGAAAATCGGATGTGTTCAGCATGAGTTCGAGTGTAAATGGCCTTCCTCCACAGTGACCTAGTTGCTGTTTTTGCTCTTGTACTTGTAGTGAGTGGATCATACTTGGCATGCTGGGTAATTAGATTATAATCCGGGAATTGTAAGCCTATTTAATAATCCTGTAATCATTGTGGATTATGAAATCTGGCGGAGAGAAGAGGTAATTACTTTCATCGGGGAGGAAAAGCGATGTGGAGGCTCTTTTAAAATGACTGGGATAGAAAAAGGGACAGAGAGGAGATAAGAGAGAGGTAAAGAGAGAGAAAGGCAATGCAAGTGGAAACAAAAGCCCACAAAAAAGACCACATCCGTGTGTGTGTGTGTGTGCGCGTGTGTGTGTGCGTGTGCATGCATGTGTGTATGTGAGTGTGTGTGTGAGAGACAGAGAGAGCCCTGTGAATTCCCTCTGTCATATCTCAACCACTAATCACTCACATTCTGACCTCTCTCTCTATCTCTCTCTCTCTCTCTCTCTCTCTCTCTCTCTCGCTCACTCTCGTTCACTCTGTTCTTCTCTCTCATGTTCTCAAGATTGATCGCCCTGCGTATTTTTTTAAAGCCCTTCTCTTGTCCCCATGGTAACAGGCAGGGGGAACATAATATTAGTCTAATGTGCTGTCTTATCGCTCCCCTGGCTCAGAGCCAGGCACATCCTCAGAGCTCACTCCTCTGATTGTAATTCAATTAGAAATGTACATCTCCTTCTCCAACAAACACATAGCCAAGCCATCAGCGCTGAGAGTTCCCTTCACCCTAAGAGTGTGCTGTGGTGTGTAAACTTGCTACATTTCTTCATAGTTTGTACTGTGCCGGTTACGCCTGCTTGCAGAAGATCTTCCAGGGGCTGTAATACGGATCCCATTAGTAGCCCACATTTTCATTAATAGTAGATTATCTGTGAACTGCACATGCAATATGCATGTGTCAGAGTCTGTTTTCCAGACAGAGATTAAGCTTAGTTTGTCCTTTAAAACTGATTGACAGAGTAATTTAGGCAGAGGCTAGGCTTAATCTCTCTGTTCTTGTGTAATCTGTTCTTTGTATTGTAAGTGTAACCAAAATGTATTATTGCTGAGACGTTTTTCAGCACAGCTGATAGGGCAAAAGTAAAGCATCATGGTGCATGAAGGTAGTTTCACAATACAAAGTAAGGAATAACAAAAAGGAAACAAAGTAATAAAAAAATAAGTTGAAAATAAAGAAATAGAAAATCATTTTAAAAATTAAGTATGATAATTAATTAGGATCAGCTCCTTACAATGCAGTTTAAGTTAGTGCACACTGGCTGACATTGTTTACAGACTCTATATTTGGTTAGAATCTGTTTTTATGATACATGCAGTTGTTCAGTGTGGTGGAAGATGCCCATGATATACTCAGATATGTGTACTATTACTTATCTTCATAACAATAACATACCTTCATATTGCCCACCCCTAGTTCTGTACTAACCCATCATTACCTGTGCTTTTTCAAGGCACCTCTGTGGTCATCTTAAGCGGAAAAGCTTATCGCAGCTGGCTGCACCCTCTTTACTTTTTGGTTGCTCTTGAGTTCATGAACCTGACTGTGCAACAAAACACAATGGCCCTTTATTACACTTCACACATAAAGCACTGCGACTCTGAGCTAACAGAAGGCAATGTACTCTCGGAAACTATATCGCCCCATTTTTTAATCCATTTCTTTTCCAATGAACTCTTTTTCTGCTCCCATCCGGGTTTGATGATGGCGGTGGGTGCTATCGGATGACCCCCGTGCTGATCAGAGCCATGTGTCCCCCCGCAGCCCAGCCCAGTCCAGCCGAGCGCTGCATACAGCCCAGATTTGCCTTAATCTCATTATCCAGAGATGTTGACTTACTCCAAATGGGAAATATCTCCCCCCACTGTAACCCCACACCCTGCCCCCCTGGCCACTAGAGAGAGTGAGAGAGAGAGAGAGTCAGAAAGAGAGGGAGGCAGAGAGGGAGAGACACACACACACAATTGATTATGGCGCACATTCGCTGTGGTGTTGTTTTGACAACCTTATGCAACATTGTTACAGTTATTTCCATCCAGGCTTGTATTGATGACAGGAGAGTTGATCCACTCAATAAAGTCTGCTTTAGTCCATCCCAAAGACTTTCAATGGGTTTAAAGACTGTGTGGTGGCCAGTTCATGCGTGAAAACGACGAATCTCAGGATTGTCATCCTGGAATATGCTTATACCTTCAGGGAAAAAGAAATCCATTGATGGGGTAACCTGGCCATTTAGTACATTCAGAAGGTCAGTTGACTTCATTTTATTTCCACATGTTTCTGAGCCACGTGGGCACTATGTATGATGGGTGCATCGCTTTATGCGCTTCCTTTCTTACCTGATGCACCCATTGCTCTGGAATACAGTCAATCTGGACTCATCAGACCACATGGCCTTTTCCATATCTCCGTTTTGTTCTGATTATCCTCACCAAAAAGCAGCTTTCTTATGGCCAAATAACTGTCTAGTCCCAATTCTGCAGGTTTTTGTCACATTGTGTGTGCGGAAATGCTCTTATTCTCACTATTAAACATGGCTGTGAGTGGCCTCTGTCCATTTTTCATGAATAGACGTCAATAAACGTTTAAGTGATCTGCCATCACATTCATTCAAGACTTTTAAACACATTTCTTGCACAGTTGCTGGTTCTGCACTATCCTTCCAGGTCTTAATAATGTGGAGACAGTTCCTAACCTAATACCAGTCATTTCAGCTTCTCCTTAGTTGTTTTCTGTGCAGGTCAGATTCTGACCCTTCTGAAGGCCAGTGACAGCTTTTCCAAAACCACAGGATACATCTTCCTGTATGGCTACTCACTGCATCTGTTGCCATCTGACACATATTAATCACTGCAGTAATTTTCCAATCAAAGCCTCTTAAGTATTTGCTTATTTAAATCCAAACAGTAACTTTTTGGTCATATACAGTATATACACACTTACATCCTTTTCACTAAGTAGGTGCACTTCTACAATCACAGACTGGAGTGCATCTGTTTCTCTGCATACTTTGTTAGCCCCCCTTTCACTCTGCTTTTTCATCCGGTCAATGGCTAGGACCCCCACCACTGGGTGCTCATTCTCAGCACTGTAGTGACACGGTGGTGGTGTGTTAGTGTGTCTTGTGCTGCTATGAGTGGATCAGACACAGCAGTGTTTTTGTCGGTAATTGTATATATATATTGTAGTTATAATCCTGGACCAGGTTCGGCCTCACCTATACAGGAAATCCCTGGTACGTTTTACTGCACTGCTACATCTTTTACTACTTGTTTGCTGGAATTTATTATAATGTTACATGGTGTTTTTACAAGTTGAAAATGTGCTTACAGCCAAGATAAATAGTTTTAAACCATTTGTTTAGGTGCATATGATGTAAATTTATGACCCCACGTTCTGACATTGTATGTCTGTATATGTGTGTGTGTAGCTCTGCTGCTATACAGTGAGCTCTGCTCTAAGATTGTGGCCAAATTGATTTTACGGTGGGCTGGGGGTTTCAGGCCTAAATACTGCATGAGCTGCTGCTGTTCTCTTGGGTCAGCTATCAGGGCATCTCACTCACACACATACACACACACACACACATGTGCTTGCAAAATATTTCAGTATTGCATATGTGCATATCAGTATGCAGATATACCATCAGACATGCATACAGCTCTGCAGAATGTTCCATTACTGTCCAACACAAATGCCATGCACGTTAAAACGAAGAAACAGTGAAGTTACATTGGTATATCAGTGTGTGCGTGTGTGTACATGAGTGTGTGTGTGTGTAAGAGAGTGTGTTTTGTTTTTGGGGAATCTGAGCTCAGAGAGGAAGTTCAGTCGGGAATACTCATTCAACTCCAAAGATGACATCACACACTGGGCCATCTAACACTGCACATCTCAGAGACACACACACACACACATACAGGTTTGCACAATCACTGCTACGACGCTTTCTCCGAAGTCTGTCACGTACACTGTTTGTGTGTGCACGCCCGGCGCCGTGTGTCTGCATATGTGTGTGTGTGCGTTTCAGCATGCCAGCGGTGTTTTTGCTCGTCCCTACGCTGGCTCGGTCTGGCTTGTTTGGAGAAATGAAAGCCTGCGCGTTTCTGTGGAGAGGGAAGCCCAAACACACTCTTATCTGTGGGAGTAAAAAGACTGTGTGTCTGTGTGTGTGTGCCAACTGTATAACGTCAGGCTAGAGGCAGATCGAGTTTCTCCTCTTCTCCCCTCACAAACTATCTCAGCTCTGAGGGGCTCTTTAACAGCCGAAATCACCACAAGCTCTAAACACTGGATATGCTGATTCAGTGCCTCAATAACATGCATTACTTTTACAATTCTTTAACATTCGCGGGCCTACTGAAAGGCCTGGACTTCTGTTATCCTAATGTTTATTAATAAATCAATCTGTTTGTTAATTTAGAATATATCAACGCTTTATTTTTTTAATGTAATTACTAAATAATGAGGTGTACAATATTATGGGTTTAGCTCTAGACTAATTATTTAGTTGCTAACCCTTTGAAGTTACAGTCCAGCTGGTGTACAGTCAGCAGCATGGTGTAATTCAGTGTTAATGTCAAATAACAATATTTGATATAATTTTTCACTGATAGCTCTTTTAAACAGGCAGACAAATTCTAACAAAAATGTCGAAAATCATGTCGTAAACTCATTAAGCTCTTTAACAAGAAAGTAGTGGCTGGTATAGTGTAGTGGGTAACACTTCCACCTACCCTGCTGTAGACCTGGGAAAGCAACCTACCCTATACCAATGAGCCCTTGGGCAAGACTCCTAACAGTACTTCACCTGCCTCTATAAGAAATGATCAAGTTGTAAGTCGCTCTGGATAAGAGTGTCTGCCAAATACCGAATATGTATATACAAAGTCAAACTTGTTGAATGCAAATTTAATTTCTTATGTGTTTAACTATGCAAGTGATCTTGTAATCATGTACTTGCATTTAAATAGTATAGGAAAATAACAGAGCGAGGTAGGGAAGTTTGGACCTAATAATAATGCAAAGATGTCAACAAATCATTCGGAGTGTTGTAATGTGGAAGTCAGATTTGTTCACAGCAGTGGGGAAAAGAAGCAGACATCTGAAGCATTTAATACTTCTAAAACTCTTTTATACTAGAAGGTAACAAATACGCTGCTTGATGCCTGAGACATTGCTTTACAAAGGTTTTGAGACAAGATTTGGACCTAAAGTGTCATTTGTAAAGGAGCAATATTCGCCTATGTATCGTGTAGCATGCTACTAAAATTAGCATGCTAACCAGCTAGACCCGGGCCCTTCCTGGCACTTAATACCACTTAGTACCTCAAGAGGTGATAGTGAGTCACTGTAGCGTTGAGTTCAATCAGTGCAACATTAGGGGATAAAGAGGATGACCTATTCTAACCCCTTGTCAATCATGTTGAAGGCTCATGTCACCAGTTTCTTTTAGACTGGTAAGAACTGAAGGGCAAGGAAGAGGAAGACTGTGCATTAGCTTATTAGCTTAACGTGTCTAACCATTATTACCATCATTACAATTTGCATTGTAGACATTGTGAGATTTGCATTGCGACATATGGTTCCTATCACCTCCACTGTACAGAAATCCAAGTAAGTTACTACACAATTAATGATTTCACATCAAAACACTTTGTGAACAATCTCAACAACTGAATTACATTGAAATTTTGCAAAATCTGTGAAGCTCCCCTATAAGGTTCTACAGCACTTCTTTGAGTGCTAATTCAGCCTTTAAAAGTCTGTATAAAAGCATGTTGTTTAGTACATCTGCGAGTGTGATGCTTATGGTAATTATAGCTCCACTTTCTTAGTTCTCCAAGAATGTAACAGAACCGAACTGCCACACAGACTTATGGCTATTTTTCCATGAAGTTTCTTTCAAACAGAGCCTCGCTGGAACGGCAGCCTCGATAGTTATGTGAGTGACGGCACACAGAAAATGTGTTATTTGTTATCAGGGGGTAATTATCTGTTGTTTACATTGTTACTAGGGACAATAAATTTGTCACTAAGCATCAGGCTAGGAGGTGAGCTTTTCTTTTTTATGAGGTAAACAATGCTATATGTTCCTGCACCATTCCTCCGCTGGCTCCAGAGCTGGCACATGCCGCGCTGGGTGACATCATTCTTGGCATGCTCTAAATGTACTCCTTTTTACTTGGAGAGAGGGGAAAAAAAATTGAACCTCTCTTAAAGAAACATCTCACTGAGGGATACTGCCTTCAAAGTGATGTAAAGGCTTTATATGAGAACTAGAGCGCTGGACCCTCATTCAGCCGTGGAAGATCAGGACTAGCCTGGGACCTGTTCAGGAGCAGACATGAGGGGCTGCGCTGTAGCTGAAAGTTTTGTTTAGAAATTGTCTGTTTGTTGTTGCTTTTTTCAACTCTGTAACAACTAAATGTTCAGTGCATCAAACATGTAGAGGTTGAATGTAAATTAATTCTGAGCTCAAAGGGCTGAAATGGTAGGGCTAAAATCTCTTTACTCTTAAAAATAAAGGTGCAAAAAAGAAGTTATTTAAAGGGAATACCATAGAAAAGCCACTTTTAATTCCCTAAAAAACGTACAATAATTCTTCAAAGAATCATTTAACAGAACCTATTTTAAAGAGCCAGCACATTGTGTACAGGGTGCTTGTGTCCCACTCCTTGGATGGATTTGCAAGGGGGTAATAGAAAGAAAACGTACAAATACCCTCCCCCACCCCCCTACGTCTTTTAAAACAGCCCCCACCTTCCCATTCCTACTGGATTAATGTGTAACACTATACTGTAGGTTAGTGTTCATAAGGCTAGAAACCTTCATACCTGCAAAACTCATTTATATAACTCCAATCAGTTAGTCTGTCATTATAGCTGCTGTAGTCGGTTTTGATGTCCAATTGACATAACAGATACATCAGGTGAAAAAATGAAATTCAGTTTTTGTTTTTTTTTTTTTTCAGTAGGTTGTCATGACACTTATCAACATTGCACATTGTAACAACTGACTATAGATTGTGATATACAGACTACAAAGTCAGTTGTTAAGTGACTTAATGCTGATTTCGTGAGTTCGCCAGTGCTGGTATTAGGACTGATTAAGGGAGGGGAGAGAACTCTGAGAACTTGGGCCGGAGTTCTGGGTGGAATCTGCCTGTAGCTGAAAGGCCAGAGCCCCCTCCCTTCATGAGTGTGGTAGGACTGATAGAGGACTGAGGCACAGGGAGGAGATGGGGCGGTGGTGGGGATTGCGAAAACGTTGTCACGAGATCGGAAGGTGAGGATGTGAATTTATAGGGCGTTAGATTGGAAGAAGGAGAGGTTTCAGGGATGGTCCTCCTCCCAAACCCCAGTTATTCCATAACTCCATAATGTGACAGAGCTTTAATCTTATGAATGGTACAATATAACTCACTTTGCAAAAAATACTGAGGCCTGGCTTTGTAAGCTGTCTTATACAATCAATCACTGTGACATACACTGAGCTGCGAAGTCTGTCATTTCAACCCAGAAAGTGTTTCAACCCACTGTCACCTGGTGTAGGTTTAATCCCAGCTTCAAAGTTGGCAAATTAAACTTTTATGATATAAAACACCTTCTGGAATTAAAGTTTCTAAATGTTTTTGTACAATTGCATCACTTGTCATGAAGGACATAGGTGCCATGTTGCTTTATGAACACTGCCTTAGAGTTAAATGTCATTATATCCCCTAAGAGGTTCTCTATCAGATCTGTATTTGAGATTTATTCACCATCTGTTTACATACTTTTTAAAATGATCATGAAAAAAAAAAAAAATACAAAGTCATTGTATGTTTGTCCTCAGCTGTTTAAACTTAGTCGGTTACAACTGATAGCCCAAAATGGGTTCTAATACCAATCCATTAAAAAGTTGATAAGAAGAGCTGGGAAAGATCTGAACTGTGCTAAACATGTAAGAACAGTTCCAGCTCACCGCTGGAGTAGTTTTTACAATGTGGCCACTACCCACACTGGAGCAGCACCTGCAGTTGGAGGACAAGCTGTGGGGGTCGGATTCCAGGTTTTTGGCGCAACATCTGTATGAATGGTGGCATTGTCAAGAGATGATGTCATACAAGAGTGACGATGAGCTCAGGCGCAGCTGAAATGTGCAGCTCCACTCAGCTGAGCACATACAGTTAACATTACAGAGCTGAGCACATACAGTTAACATTACACAGCTGAACACATACGGTTAATTCTACAGAGCTGAATACATACAGTTAATATTACACATCTGAACACGTACAGTTAATTCTACAGAGCTGAACACAAAGAGTTAATGCTAAAGAATTGAACGCATACAGTTTATGTTACAGAACTGACCACATACGGTTAACATTACAGAACTGAGCACATACAGTTAACGTTACAGAGCTGAACACATACAGTTAACATTACAGAGACTGAACACATACAATCAACATTACAGAGCTGAACAGATACAGTTAATGGTACAGAAGTAAATACAGTTAACATTACAGAGCTGAACACATACAGTTAAAATAACAGAACTGAATACATACAGTTAACGTTATAGAGCTGAACACATACAGTTAACATTAGAGTTGAGCCCATACAGTTAACATTACAGAACTGAACACAAACAGTTAACATACATGTAAAGATGAATACATGCAGTCTACATTACAGAATGCCTGAACACCTACTGTTAACATCACAGAGACTGAATGTATAACATTATAAAGAACATATACAGTAACTTGGCAGAGACTGAACACATATATTTCAAGTCATTGGCAGTTTCCTGATCCACGTGGCTCGTGGGTGAGCTTAGGTTTCTAGTAGGAGATGCTTTAAGTGTTTAAGCCTCTCAGCCACTGACAGTGTCCAGTTGTCACCTGGAATGTACCTCTGCTAGTTTGTTTGACAAACAGCTTATAAACATGATGCACAGTTGATACTGACTGGAAAGAGAGATACCAACAAGGATTCCCTCAAATATGTCCTATGTTCATATACTCCACAGGTTACACTATAGAAGAAGAATCAAACATGAAAAATGTGAAGGCGCTTTCCTGGACTGACAGAGTTTACAAGATTCAGAGTTCCTCCAGGAGATGACAGGGGTTCACTGCTTGGGTCACTTGTTTCACAACTGGCTGTGGGTTTATTTATTGAATGGAGTAGGAATGAAGAGAGCCTGCCATGTGTTTGTCTGAGTGTGGCAGCTTGTTGTTTTAGCTGCAATAACAGGCTGCGTGGGCGTCCTGCTTTCAGGCACGCTTCACAGGTTGTCAATGTACTCGACCCCAATAGAGCCTGGACTGAATAAGCGTTTGCGACATTACAGGAAGACCGCAGACTCACTGTCCAGTCTGAGACCACACAGTCCAGAGACTGCTTGCATGAAGCATCTCAGTTGATGTTTAACCTAAAAACCATTTTATCTGAAGTGAGAACTTGATTAGAAAATAAAGGAAATAACTTGAGGGGCAGTTTTAGACCTTAGAATTAAGGTTTTGTTCTTATGGTTTTGACTATCATGATGAACAAAAACACAATACTGTAGGATATGTAATTATAACGCTTGAGTAAAAGGAAAAAAACAGTTAAAAGAGAATTCCACCTATTTGTTATTTCTGCTCAATTAAATGGCTAAGATATAGATAAAGCCATTTAGAGTGGTTTAATATGAAATGCTCCCTTCTAGAAAAACCTACCAAGTCCACATTGTTCACAGCGGTGGTGATGGGAACCAGATGTCCAGTTTGCGTCTAAAAGCTTTGTCAAAGAAAATTATTAATTTGATGTTTTTATGAATGTGTTGCTTTAATGCAATAGTTCACAGATAACATTGTGTTCTAAAATATATGATAGGGGTGTACAAGGAGGACGCAAGGCAAAACAATCCCCAAAGAAAACTTTATTTATTCAGATTTGCTACTATTGTACCATAATTACCATTACATATAAACACTCAAAAGACACATGTAGGTTAAATGATTTTTAAACAGTAAATAAAATGAATATATTTGTGTTGTTGACTAGACGTCTGCATTTCCATGGGACTCCCGCACGACACCCAGGTTCCACCACTATATTTAGGAGCACCGGACTAAATTTCAAGACTGGGAGTGGGCAGTGCGTGCAGGAGCAGGACAAATCCCATTAATGAATAATAAACTCATTCAAAAAGTGATGAACTCACTCTAAATAGCTGAGAAGCAACCAACACATGTGAACAACACATGAATTGCATTATTGCACAGCAGAAATAGCGGACATATGGCAGTCATTTTCAGTTGTGATTATTTCAGGAGAAAATTATTTATTTGTGAACAGAGAATGTCAAATATTGAGAGCCATTTATCCTCGTACGGGGCTGCGAGCTAGAGCGGGCCAAAATTCTATGTTGTGGGTGGAAATGAGACAAATGTTGCCGATTATTGGCAGGAGCGGGACGAATTGTAGCGGGAGCGAGATTCAGAAATCAGTCCTGCACAGACCTCTGTTATAGACATTGTGACCCCTGGTTTCTATCACCACCACGATGAGGAAATCTGAGTTGCTCAGCTTCTCTGCAATGAGCCATTTCACATACAACTTTGTTTACACCTCAGTATCTAACTTATGCAGAAATTTCCAAATCTGTGGAATTCTAGTTTTGGAAGTGTAATGCAAATCCAATGTATAAGCGAAGCAATCCTGTAATGCAAATCAAATGCATAAGTGTTACACTAAATTAAATGAGGAAAAATATGATCATTCTTAGACTTATGGTATAGGCCTGGCACCGCATGTGTTCCCTCTGTTTAAACGGGGCTCTGATTTCAGGCATGTTTTGCTCATTTGTAACTGTCCCTTTGAAATCTCAGACGTGTTTTGCTAATTTGTCACTGTCCCTTTGAAACTGATCAAGGAACGCACAACCTGCTGCAATGACTCTCAGACTCTGGCATTTCTATGTTTTCTCTGCTTTAGAGACCCTGTTTCAACCCATCAGCTTATTAATTAGCAAATTCATTCATGAGCTGAGTCCAGAAGTCATGAAGCTTGGTCTGTGTTTTGAAACCAATCCCATGCGCTAATAAACTGGTCCACATGTCTAAGATAACTGACCCAGGGCCAGAAGTCAAACCTAACCCTCAGCCGCTCATAGATCAGTACCAAATGTGACCTCCATAATCAGAGGCAAGGTAAACCGCTGATTGAACTTTTACTTAGTCTTTGAAGTCTAATGTTTTTCACTTATATTGTCACAGCAAAGCTGGCAACGATGAGTACAATCAGCCTTGTTTTTACAGTTATGTGATCCATGTGGTAGTCAACTGAGAGGCTCTTTTAAACCCTCACTTGTAAGTAATACGGATGGACTGCAAGGTCTTGAACTTCTCCGATGTCATCCGCTGTAGCATCTACAGTGTACAGTGATGGATGATTGTGTCTATGGTGAGAGCAGCCCTGATTACAGCTGCTCAGCCTCAGCTGGTTCTGGAGGTCTGTGTGTTTGTGCTTTTTGTTAACTGAGCCTGATTAGGCCTCTCCTGCATTACCCAGCCTGCCACCCTCAGGCACAACCTTTCTGTTCGTTTTTTTTTTTTTTTTTTTTCGAGGGGAAATTATGTTGCTTCCACTGACAACTCCATTCTTGAGTGAAGGAGATCACTGTCACTAAATGCATAACTCTGAGACATATTCAAGGATTCAAGGATTCAAGGATTGAAGGAGACTTTATTGTCATTCGCATCACATGTGGTACATGGGGTGGAATGAAATTGTAGTACTCAAGGACCCAGTTATACCCAGCAGCAGTACTTAAATAAATAAAATAAAATATACATAAATATATAAAAATATATAAAAGAATATATAAAGAAAGAGAAAGAGCAATGAAACTGAAAAGGTAGCAGCAGAGTGTGTTAAAGTGACTAAGTGTCCTCGAAGTGTCAGTGCAGTGGTTCCATCTAATGCGGTCATATGCAAAGCTTTGAGCACCTCTGGTCTAAACATGACATGTTTTGTTGATTCCCTAAGTGAGGATAAGCTAACACAGTATGATGGTACTGTGCAAAAGTAATGGCACGTTTTAGATTTTATTTTTGTCCCGTATGTTTAACATTTTAGAAAATGCCATATTTAAGTTTGTTTGATGTACGGGATGTACAGGATCAACATAACATGTCATTTGACTGGGAGTGTTCATATGTTTGCATGCAACTGTATTTTTTTGTTGTTGATTACTTATTATTAAGCTCCTAAAATCCCAGGCTCGTTAATCCTAAAATGTGTTATTAAAACGTATTTATCCTTCATGCCAACTCCAGAGAAAGCAGCGATTGGTCTGGGAGGTAATGTTTCCCATGAATGTCGGGGAAAATGTGATAGAAGTCAAAATAAATTATGTTGTATTTTCACCACAAGAAAAATCATGTTTGGTGTGTGAGATTTAATCAATAATACACATTATCAGAATAACGTATTGGGATCTGAGTAAATGTGCAAAGGCCTTAAACTTGAGCTTGTGCTCGTCTCAAGTCTCAGGGCAAGAATGCTGATCTAGAACTGCTTTTGCCTTTATTATCCCAATTAAGGCAATTACGATGGCAAGCAGAAACCTGAAATCAGCATAGTAACCTTGAGATGTTTTAATGACTCTTAGAAATCTATAGTTGTAATCATCATCTCCCTGTTTAAATAACAACAACAACATAAATGATTCTTCCCATGAGTCTTCTTTCGTATGTGTTCTGTAACCCCATCTGTAAATGAAATTGGTTCTAGTAATTAGACATGGCACACATGGTCTTGTCAGAAAGATACGCAGTATGGCTGCAACACTACCAGATTTTGTGCCTCTCCCTCTATAAGAGCCTCCCCCATAAGAAATCAGTTAAGTGGTCCCCTGCTTGCAGCTGCTGGCAGAGCTTGGCTAAAGGGGGTGGTGGTGGGGGAGCTCATAAAATGAGCTAATGGGGGTGCGGTGGAGTGCTTGGGCATGCGCTCTGGGTGCACTCGGGCTGAGTTGAAGAGGGATGGAGAAAGACCCTCTCTGTGTCTGGCATAGAGGTTTGTGAGATGGTGGGGAACCAGATGGGCATCGCATCCCCCGGAGCCCACAGAGAGCAGGAAACAGCGCCAGGAAAGTTGGGGCTCAGATTTATGCAATGAGATGGAGTATGTACATAAAGCCCAGTGTGCTCTCCAAGGGCCTGGAATGGTTATGAGGCTGTGAGTCAAATATCAAGACTGCAGGAGTTCCTGCAGAGCTCTGTAACCTTCTCCTCACAGCAAAGTGACACCAGTTTAACCCTTAACTATTTCTCTGGTTATAAGTATAGTCATTTTGCAATATTAGGAAGTATATTGTAGCATCCACCACTATTAAAATAAACACAGCTACTCTCCAGGTATTGTTGGCCACAGCTATTCTGTACATAAGCAGAGTTTCCTCTTACTAACATCTTGTTCACTACTCAGGTTACATCTCACTCTCTCAGCTCTCTGCTCACACACGTACACCAGACATGATGCCCCCCATGAACAATGCAAGAGAACAAATAACCTAAAATTAACATGTAAAAAAAAATTTCATCATGCTACAATATAATTAAATACTTCCAAAGTAAATAGTATTCGCATTTGACATCTGTGAATTTCATGTTCACGTTTCCAACAATTCCTGTCTGTTCTGGTGCCAAACACAATGTAAATGTTTTTTTCTTTTCACAAAACAAGAGATAACATAGATTAGACTTTCTCTCATATGGTGTATGTGGTTCATACTGCTACTCATACACATAGTATTTGTAGTACAGGATTTTCCACACCTGCCTTTTTAGTCAAGCCAAGTCAAGGTTTATTTATATAACGCCTTTTGCAACAGATGTCACAAAACAGCTTTACAGAGAATCCAGGTCAAAACCCCCATAGAGCAAGCCAAGGGTGACAGTGGCAAGGAAAAACTCCCTCAGAGCAAGAGGAGGAAAACTTGAGAGGAACCAAGACACAAAAGGGGAACCCATCCTCCTCTGGTCGGCACAAGATAGCCAGACAAGCACAAAAGCAAAATGAAAAGATTTTACAACTATTTACAATGCTGAATAATAACTAATGACTGTTAAAGTCCTTTGAGAGTAGCAATAAGAAACTGATCTGAAAGTCCAGTGAAACCAGAGACCACTGTAAGGAGTTATCACAGTTGAACTTTGAACAACAGTAACTGCTGCTAGAAGCCTACAGTGATGATCTTGTGTAAAGAATATGAGAAGCGTTCAGCCTTCTATGAGGAAGAGGAAGAATGTCTGATTAGTCTGTCAGCAGGAGAAGAATAGCCTGTGATTAAATGAGCAGGATCTTTGGATGGGTCATTGGGATTTAGGCAATGCTTTCACATAGCATAGGACAGCATGGAGCTCCATGTTGGGTAAACTAGTCAGAAATGCAAGCAATGAGCGGGCACACAGTCAAGGCAGATGAAGCAACAGACCGCACAGGATGGGCAGTTGTTCCACAACAGACCACACAGGGTGGGCAGTTGTTCAGCTCATGCAAAGAAACACATAGACAGTTAGTTCTGTTAAAAGAACAGAACTGGAAACAGTATATGGTCTTAATAGAGTGCAGCACTCTGGCAGGCCTGGCTTTTATAGCATAACTGTACTAAGAGCATAGTCATGAAGTCTAGTTTGGCTTGTCCAGCTAAGGAATGGCCTGGTCAATTGTGCAAAGCTCCTGAATTCCTGGATTACATCAGATTATGGATTTATATTAAATATCTAGGTCATTTAATATCAGTCTTTTTGCCATGTAGATAATATTTCATCAATGAATATTTAAATTACCTTACTTCAGTTTAATCTAAAGATCTTCCTGCTGAGAACCTTTTAGATTGAGATTTAAATATACACTAAAATAAGTGATGAGTGAAATTGAATTCTCTTGACTGAAATATGCATATTATTGCCACATGAATAATATCACTACTCATTTACAGTATTTATTTTAAAGTAAAATAAGTAAAATACTTTTTTTTTGTTTTATAGAACCAGCTGTAAGAGATTGGCCATTAAGGACATTGGATTGGTTCACCAATACACCAGATAACACAATTTATAATGGAAAGTCTACACTGTAAAAATGTACAGGTTTATTATTTACCTTAAATATAACGTAAATATACTGTCAATACTTTTATAATACACTACAGTACTGCAAAATAATCTATTCAGTCCATTATTACTATGTCAGAATGCTATGGGTCTGAAAGGAAATGTATTTATCATGAAGCCCTTACTGAGAAACGGAAATAGACAAAAATACGTATTTATAGACTGATGAGTATATATTTGTCACTGCACTTACTTGAATTGTGTGAAGCTGGAAATGCAACCAGCTTTTTAGACTGAACTTTAGGGTTGTTTTCAAAAAACATAAAAAAATATCCCTCTAGGTTTTTATTTATTTATGTATTTTTGATAAACTGAAAATAGGGATGAACTGAAGCTGTAATCAAAGTAAAGAGTGAGAACAATAATTACTTGGTATTATATTTACAATTTTGTATAGATTTTCTCTTAATTCTTAATGTGGCTCAGACCTTTCACATTAAAATGCTTTTGTCTTTCAGTTTACCTACTTTTGGCAGCTGTACCTTATTTTATACTGTAAGTGGGTCTCTTGTAAAAGCTGACGCAGAGAGAAATCAAAACAGATAGTAGTCAGTGACGGAGATTGTAGGGAAAAGATAAAGATGGAAACACAGACTGTTAACAAGGAAGAAGACGTTAGGAGAAATAAAGGAGGGAGGACACATAGAAAGTAACAGGTAGAGTATTCAGTGACCAGACTGATGGGAGAGCAATGAAGTCTGTCAGACAGTAGACTGCCCCCAGCCCCTCCCACTCCCACACTCACACTGTCTGCCCTGCTCCACTTCTACCCAGGGGCTCCCTTTTCCCTCTGACCTCATTCAGTCTGATTTATTCCTCCAGCAACGGGCGGGGCGCTCCCTCTCTCTTTACACTCTTTTATTGATATGAAGTCATCCCTCCATCCTGCGGAACCTGAGCCTGTTGGCAGGATGCACCCCAGAGCACTCACTGCAACATCACTCAAAAGACACTGTGTCACAGTGGAAGTGCCAATAAATACCATTAAAGTGCCATTATATACCTGCACCACGACTCCATCAGACTAGAGAGAGAGGTCAGAGGTCAGAGGCTGAAGGTGAGGGATGAAATGGTGTCATTTAGACACTAGTTCTACCTTAAAACATAAAAACAGACAGACATGCACATGAAAAATAACTCTTTTTACAATCTGCAATATAAAAGGCCAAAAAGGATTCTACACCAGAATGTCTTTATATTTTACTCTCATTTTTCTGTTTTCAGTTCTCTTCTTCAGTTCATCTATCTATCTATCTATCTATCTATCTATCTATCTATCTATCTATCTATCTATCTATCTATCTGTTCAAATGTCTAGCTGTTCAAATGTTGGGCACTTTAGCCAAATATGTGCCATCATATTTATTTGATGCCAGCCCAAGCCATTCTCCAGTTGTGTGTTTTTGTTTTTTGTTTTTTGCTTTTTTGTACTTACACTGAGATTCCTCATTCTTGCATTTGATAATTCGCTGATATAGCCAGATGTTAGCATACAGTGGTTGCCATCATAGCCTTTTTTGCTAACGTCTTGAAACACATTTTGGCTTACTATCATTATCATCAGTAAAACCAAAATCTATATATAATCAGATTTGATCTGACATGATCTGGCCATTTCATACAAATGTACATGATTACAATGTACCTTTTACTTAAAGGTACATTTTATTTATTTATCTGCAATTTCAATAAAGTGTTATCTTAAGAGAACCATCTAGCAGACAGAATGCTGTAGGGATTTGAGCTATGGATAGTGACTGAGCATAACAAGGTGTAGGTTGCTGAATCCAATTGGTAAAGCAGTTATGTGACATGTTTTGTTCATTGAATTTGCAGAAAATGAATTTCTTTAAAAATGTTTTCTTTGGTACTGGCATATAAAACATGGCATCGCACACCATATACTACATAAACATCACTATAAATGACAGTAAATCACTGTCTGCTAGGTGCATAACTTAAACAGTACTAACAGTAAATAACAGTAAAACTAGCCAGTATATACTGTGGCTCTACTGTCACCTGCACCACAGGATAATTGTGATGTCACTGTTATTTTACTGTCTGCTTACAGTAATGATCTGTAGTCTCCTGTATTGTTACATATTTATTTTACCAGACCTGTAAGTATGTTAGTTTAAAGTAAAACAATAGAAATTTAGCAAACATTTTAACTTTATCTTAGAATTTGCACAAACATAACCAAAAACTTGCATCTGGCAGCATCAACAAACAACAACATTTTTTTCAGTGTAGCTCAATAAAAAAACTTAAAGTCTGGAGTTAAAAATGACTGGCAGACAAACTCAAGTGTAAACCCCCTCTCTGTTTCCCCCTAAAAACAAACATTGCAGATTACTATATAGCTACAAATGCAACAATATTTTCATTTTATACGTTGACATATCTGTTCTTATCAACCCCTTAAAAATCCTGCCTCTGGGCTGCAGCTTCTATCACACACACCTGGATCTGAGGAATACTTCCGACAGTTATAGATTGTCAATAATGTGCTGTGGGATGCAATAAGCCTGGGATTTTAGGGGGTTAAATAAGCCATAAATAAAATAAAAACAGTCTCATGCATACATTTGATCACACCTGGTCAAATTGCATGTTTCGTGTTTTGAAAATAAAATAAATGGCACATGGCATTAAATAAACATTTAATTTTTAAATATTAAATCAGCAAATTCTAGTTTAACATATTGGAAAAAAATACAACATAAAATGGAAAATGCTGTATGTCCTGCAAAGGCCAAAGTTACCCTCCCCAATATGTTAAATATAGCAAAAAACAATAACTGTGTATTATAAAGTGTGTTCCTGTAAAAAGTGTATAATTATAACATGTATTCTGAAACTTTTGCATATGACTGTAAAAAAGTTGAGATAATAAATAGAAGCCATTTCCAAGGGACCTATTTGAACTCGCACTGAGAATCAGCACTGGTGAGAGATGAAAGACATAGCCCTTCTGGTGTATTATCCAAAACATAAGTCATATGTCAAGAATACCTCCCTAAGTAGAGTGTCAGACTTGCTCTTCTTTCAGTGCTGCTCTGAATGTCTGCAGTTTAGCATTGACTTTACAGACAAGAGTGAATTCGCCTGGGCCATGTTTCACTGCATGACACTGCAAAAAGCAGGCTAGACAGTGGCTAGAAGAAAGAGCGAGAGCGGGCAGAATGCCGGTGCCCCCGCAGGCCTCCACCTGCAGCAGGATAATGAGTGTTTAGCAGTGGCTGTGTCGTTACAGGGAGAGGCTGGACTGTCATTAGAGGCTCAGGCAGCTGCTGCTTCAGGTCTGTGTGAGCAGGCCAGTCAGCCTGGACTGTTCTAATGTCTGTTTACACCTCATCATCACGCCTGATGAGGCTGCTGCTCTCAACTCCCAGCCATGCTGAGCTAGGCTCTCAGCTAACGTCATAGAGGCTTTGGATGTACGTAATACGCACCAGATATATTAGAAGCTTTCCAGTGAAGTTCAGTGTTACCAGAGTTGGAAAAGAAAGTTCTTCCGCACCCAAATGTTCCTATTGACTTGGTGAGCACCTTTGACTTTCTTGTGTATGTCTGTGAGAATACTGAGTGTTTTTATCTGTGTTGTTATATATCATGCGCAAGATTGTTTATTAGCCATAGAATTCTAATTCTAATTCAGCTAGATCTTTATGTCAATGGGCAGAGGACATGTGCAGTTAGTGCAGTGGTCAAGACAGCAGGTTATAGGTTTGACTGAAGGCACTTTCTAAAAAACGAAATCCTGCGCTCCTGCTGGTCTGTAATGTTACTGGGGTTGGTCTTTTCACATTGTGAAATTGTAGAATTCGTCTTTGTACTGTTTGTATGACTTTGTACTGTTTGTATGTGCATAACTTACAAGTGTATAATGTTTACATAGCAGTGATTATAAACGGTACTGAATGTTACCACTATTTCTAATTATCAACACCAAACTATAAAATACACTTGTGTGTAGGTCTACTGGTTGTGTTAGATAGTAAAGAATGTGAAGATGTTTGTGATGTAAACCTGGTTAATATAAGAACCACTGCAAAGAAATCAGAGTTTGTAAGTTTCTGTACAGCTGACTTCGTTCACATCCAACCACTTTGGATGACTTTCTATCATTGGAGTTAGGCAATATTTTAAAAAATCAAAGAAATTACCCATAAATCCATCTAATTGTCGTAGAATCGGTCATTAGTTTTGTGTTATAGCTTATGGTGTACATTTTAGGCCTACTAAAGATGCCTTTTGAATACTGAATGTGTTTATTGTCTGAGTCCATGGTTCTGTCCCAGAAAAGGATGGCATGCCCTCTCTGAGGCCCTTCCCCAGATTGACAAGTTTAATCTTCTCAGGTTTTGTTCATGAGTGATGGGAAGAGGGCTTGTGAGAGGCAGCAGTAGTGTGGTCGCTGTACCAGACTGTAGTGGTGAAGAGGGAGTTATAAGGCAAAGCTCTCTGTTTACCGGTCGGCCTACAACCGGTGGGCCACACTGCCCAGAATGAGCTGGAGGAAGTTGAGGGGGGACAGGGCCTTTTCTGTGCTTTTCTGCTTTCCCTATTGCAAATGCGACCCTAGTATGGATTAAGCGGAGTAAAAAGATGAATGAATTAATTAATGGATGAATTAATGTCTACATAAAAGTTTTATGACTTTGGTTGGGTTGAAAAATGCAGTTTACTTCTATGTAATATGGCATGTTGTCATATTAAGTGGATAAAATTACACCAGATGGCTGCTGCTTACAGGTTGCTGTTGGGGTTGTAATGGTAATAAAGATGGAACTGCTCCTCACTTCATGTCTCTTTAGTGTCAACACTGAGTGAAGCTGTTCGATATTGTCTAAGGTTTGAGAAACCGTCTGGAGGCAAATGTGCAGAGCGAACTGTTAACTTTGAATTAAAGTTGTCCAGGATCCTGTTAAGATGTGTAAGCTGAATTTGGCTTCCTATTTGCCAGCTTGTTTTGTGAATTTTCCCTTCCAAATTTATATGGTGCTGCATATATATTCTGGTGCCTGTACATGCTGTACAGTGTTTGAGGTTTACGGTACATCAGTTCTATGTGCTGAGCTCGGCCAAAAGGCTGGTTTTCCATTCTATGGCACCCATAGCATCGCAATAACACCGAATGAGTGTTAAATTTTTGCAGTAAAAGCTTACTAGAAGGAAATAATAGCCTACAATTATTAACTGGTTAACCAGATTTAAAATATACTTAAAGGTTTCACTCTGGAAGTTGTTTCGCCTTCTGTGCAAAATGCAGTTTTTCGGGCAACAGTTTCTAATCCCTGGTTCACAGAGCAAGCATTGTGGTTTGAATTTGTGCTGTGTGTGTTCTTGCACACTGTCTATAGTGGGGTAGAGGCTCTTATGGCCCCTGCCCCTGGGCAGTGCTCTGGGGGTCTGCTTTGGCGCTAGAGTGATTGGTGATTGCATTAGCGCACTGATAGCACCCACTCTTCCAATGCCACAAAAAATGATGAATGGATGGCTCCTTCCTCAGAGGAAAGAGAGGCACTGCACTACCCCCCACCTTTTCCTCTTTTTCTCCACTCCGCGCACCCCCCATCCCACCCTCCCTGCCTCACGATCTGGCCTGCAGCCAAGCCAAAGTTAAGCACTGCTCCTGCCGATGCTAGCCTGATGCTAGCCACCCCAGCAGGGCCCCAGACAGTGGCATTCCAGTGCGTGGGAACTGAAAGGAGTCTGCAGTACGAGTGGGGGAGGGAGAGATAGGTCCACAGCTGCACTGGTCCAACTGCTGTATGCTTTCTGCTGATTGACAGGTGGTCCAATCAGTCAGAGGTGTTTTTGCGCCCTCTGACCCCAATATGTCTGGTGTTTGGATGGATAAATGATGGTCCCTCGGCTTTGGTGGTTCTGACACTTCCCAGCTTGTTTCAGCCATTATGGCATGATGGTGAGCCTCACCTGCGCTCAAATGACCCCTATCAAAACTTCAAGAACAATCTGTGATGCATTTAGAGACTTTAACTTTAAGCCCCCAGAGAAGCTGGGTCATGTGCATGTCCATCCTGGGCATAATAAAATGTGAAATGTGGAACTGGCAGCTTTCTGTGTGCCACCATGTGTTCTGTCACTGTACAAACAAAGCATAATGTTGCCTGTATTGTCAGATTTTGGCCTCAGCATCAGCAAGGCTAAATAAAGGGCTACTACCGTTAAAATGTAAGTCCTAATACAGTATTTAATACTGAAAAATGTATTTGTGGAGAGCAAACTTTGCTTGTTATTGTAAAGTAACACAGTAACAAAATGTGTCCCACAGAAGAAGGCTGTTAGTTTCCCAGTGTTCCTCTTGGGCAGTGTTATCTTACATAGTGGACATAGCATAACACGTCTTAGTGGACATTCTCAAGCATGCTCGGGCCTAAAGCTTCCTTCATACATTTCCCTTATTGTGGAAAGTCTGTATTGAAATTTAAGGTAGGATGTTAGGACTTGTTCTCCTTTAGATTTCAGCAATTATCGGTCAAGGGAACCACCCCTTTTGCTGGTATTCCAGAAAAATTAGCTTACAGAAACCTCTTACTTGAGATGTGTTTATTGCAGTCTCAAATCCGATGATTCCCAGAGAACAAACATCCCCGGGATATTTAACTGGGATGTAAACAAATCAATGAAATCAGGGATATGGTAAACAAAGGCAAGCTAAGTCAGTCATTGTTCAGTAAAAGTCTCTTTGGTGACCAAATAAACCACCACACACACGCACACATACAGCCACAATGATCCTGAGCGCATGTCAGAGAGGGAGAGAAATGGAAATACAGTGAAACTATGCTTAAGTCATTGGCTCAGCTGTAAAGGGGCCGCTGCGGGAACATTTGTTATTGGGTTCATGGCTGCGGAGTTGTGCAGTTATCTGGGGTTTGTCATATTCTTTATGGCCTTAGTAGTTATTACATGGTTTTTGGATAGCGGTCTGGACCTTTGAGCTGCTGGTGGTTGTTTAGGAGTAATACTGGTAGTTGATAGAAGACTGGTCTTTGGAAGGCAGGAATTGTTAGTTGGTACGCAGTGTAAAGTATGAGATTTTTTGGCATCACCGGTTTGGTAAGAACAGAGGCCTTTAGGGTTTTTTTTTTTGCAGACCAAAGGGCAAAATATGTAAGCTCATTTCAGTACTTACAATTTTAATTAGCCTCCCAAACAGCATCAGTCATGAATCAACATATAAATACATCAACGTAGCAAGCTATTTTTGCCATGTGGCTTGTTGTGTATCTGGTATCTCTGAATAATAGCTTTTATATAGCCCTGCTCAACCAATATTTTCATGAAATCAAATTTATTAAAGGAATGTTTGTGCCCAGTTTGCTGCAATAACAGCCTTTACTGTTCTGGTTAGGTACTGATGTTGGATGATTAGTTCTGGATAACTCCATCATCCCAGGGGTATTGGATGGAGCTCCATCACTACAGAGAACACAGATCCTTCTCCACAGCCCAGTAGTGGGGAGCTTTATACCCCTCTTGGCACTGGACATAGGCTCCATGTTTCTTGTAAACATCTCCAATGTTCAGTCTTTTCTGATGTTGGCTAGATTTTCTGTTTGTCATGATCGAAGTAATCCCAATTAATTGAATGAATAAAACTTCTAAACTCAACAGCCTATAAAACCTTTCATCGCATGTCTGAAGTTCTTTTTTTGTGTTCCAGTGTCAAGTTCCTTTTTCGTTTCCTTTCTGTTAAACATATGTTTCATTGTGAATGTTAGCATTTGTGGCTCCTTGGTATTGGTGGAGTTGGTGGATAGATGCAGCGTGCTTAGTAGTTAGTGAGAAATTGAAGGTGTGAGATGTTTGGCAGGTGTGGTTTGTAAGAGGGCTTTGAAGGGTTTTGTGAAAGTGTAACGTGTGGTTATAGTAAATGCTTATGTTTGGTTGTGGCTGCTTGCTACAGCGCTGGTCAGGTTTTGGTGGATGCACAGTTAAGGATGAGTGCCAGGTAGGAGCAGAGGTGAAGCGTGGGCGGGTAGGTGGTTATTCAGCTGGCAGAGGTACACGTGGAGGCACTGATGGTGGCTGGCAGCTCCAAGAATCGTGGGAATGGAAAGAGCTTGGGAGGCGCTGGGTGGCTTTCCTTGGCCGGCAGTGAAGAAGTTTTCAGCAGTTAGAGTTGGAGGCCTGGCAAATTATCGAATCGATTCGGGTTTATTTTGGTAAATAGCAACCATGATGTGTATGTGAAACAAAGAAAGAGTGCATGCGTGGGTGACAAAAGGTCAGCATAAACTTTGATTTGGTGTTGTTGATTCATATCCTGTCCAAAGTGGGGTCATGTGCTTTAACTCTAAAGCCACGGACGAACGGCATCAGGCTCCTTTATGAGCAGAACAGTCACTTTTGGGTGTCATTTAAGAAAAGGCATCTGCCAGACTCTGTTTTTCATCTAGCCTGAAGTAGTGAGAGTGGGAGAGAGTGGGAGTGATAGAGAGTGGAGGAGAGGAAAAAAGAAGGGAAGGGAGGAGGGGAGGATGGATGGATGAGGCCGTGCTCTGATGCAGGCCAGCTGGCCGCAGCTCTTGGCCAGAGGAGTGAATATGCTCGCTGCCTGTTGCAGACACCCAGCTTCAGACACTGCCTCTGACTGACAGCAGCTGGAGCTGAAAAAGAGAGAAATAGAGAAACAAGCGACTTATTTTGAGTGATCTATGTGAGTGTGTTTTTGATCTAATGCTTATTTTGAAAAGCTAAATGCAAAACCTCCTTCATTTTAATTAACATTATACATTATTTGGTGTTTCCTTCAAAAACAAATTTGCATTAGAAGACAAAAATCTGGACATCTAAGAGGTTTTATGGAGTTATGAGCAGTGCTGGACAGTAACTGAGTAAGTGTAATGTGTTAGTGTACTGTAAGTAGTGTTGGTATAAAGTAACTCAGTAAGTGTAACGTGTTAGTGTACTGGAAGTAGTGTGTTGGTATAAAGTAACTCAGTAAGTGTAATGTGTTACCGTACTGTAAGTAGTGTGTTGGTGCATCTGTACTGAAGTGTTTCCATTCTGGGGGTCTTTGTACTTTTACTCCACTACATTATGGCCAAATCTGTCCTTCCTTTAGGCGTATGTGTGCATAAAAATGTAACATGTCCAAACGAAAGAAGCGTTAAGTGAGCCCACCAATCAGGGTACAGCGCTCACTTTGTTCTGAGCTTGTTTTGACCTGTTGGACAGAGCTTGGTTCTAGCTAACGGAAACTGTTCTCCTTCAGTGTTCTGTGCTGATGATGATTGTAATAGACGTCAGTATCAGACTAATTAATGACCTTCTATACTTCTTACCTTCTATACGACACTAGAGTCTCTTCAGCTAAAATGAGCTGATTAAGAGTCATGTTCCAGAAATGATAATAGGACATCCGTAATAAATCATGCTACTGTTGCTCTCCATACTTGGGTACATTTGAAGGTAAGTACTCTGGTACTTTAGTAAGTGGAGGTCTGAAAGGAGGAACTTCTACTTTTACTAGAAGAATATTTTACCTTGGGTATCTCTACTTCAACTCAACAGTACATGGTTTGTGTATTTTGTCCACCTCTGGTTATAAGTCTTGTAATTGGTTATAAATCTGTAATTGGTATTACTTGGATTGTGAGAAGGAGACAATGCAACCAACCAACTTCTGTAACTGAACTTTGGAGGTGTGGAAAAAAGTCTCTTTAGATTTCTTGAAAAACGTATTATAATTGTTGAGTTTTAAACCACTTATTTAGTGGTCATTTGATGTATCAGAAAATCTGCATAATAGGTTTCCCGTACTACTTTTTGATGATGTCTAGAGGCCTTCTTCGCTGTCTTTCCCAAGTAAAAGCAACATGCTATGTCTATTTTTCTTAGACTTTTATTACTCTGTTTTTTTCAGTGGGCCTCAGTTTTTCTGTTAAACTGAGTTTACCTGTGTAGTCTAAATGGAAATACTGTATATGCTGTAGACTCAACACAGTCTAAAAATACTGTTACTTTCCAGTGCAAAACTAAAGTCTAGGCGAATGGGCATGGACATAGATGCGCTTTTTTTTTTTGTTTTGTTTTGCCTCCGTTTGCTGTCAAGCAGATCACACCGGCGGCCACGTTTTGGCAGCGCACGGTTGGGTTTGTGGGTTCTGTAATAGTCCTCGGTCGTCTTATAGAGCTGCCCAGAAAAACAGCTCAGGGAGAGAGAGCGCAGGCAGGTAAACACACACTGAACACAGACACTTTGACTTACAACTCAAGAGCCGAGCACTCTCTTAAGTAGACCACACGGCTAAAGCAACAGAAAAGAGACAGCAGGGAAGTGGTGTACGGCCCACAGGGGCCCATCGATGCCAGAGCATGCACTGAACAGGGCCCTGCCGGGATGGCCTTCCGAGAGGGTGACGACAGATAGTGGAAGAGTGTGTTTATGTGCATGTAAGAAGCAGTGTAAATAGCAGAGAAGAGCATGTATATTAGTGTGGCTCCGAGAGTAAATATTAGGGAGCGACTCAACTGAAGAATTACAGCCGTATTTGTATCCCCAGTTTTATGTGCGTTTTAACGGGAAGAAGAGTCACATTTACTCGCCTATCATGAGTCATGGTTGCACCCTCTGGCAGCTGTGAAGGTTGTTTTGGTCATGCTTCATTAAAAAAGAGGTTTATGCGTAGCTGCTCAGGTGCAGCCTTCTAGCATTCTGACAAAAGGTGCTTTTAATTAGAGAGAAATTATTATTCTTTGCATTTTCTGCAAAACAGACTGGGAGCAATGCGCAAAGCCAAACAAGAGATGTTTTCCAGCCTAAACTAGAAGTCAGAGGAGAAAATCGAAATAACACAGAAATGTAAGATTTAAAGAGTTTTAAAATAGCATCAACACATAGTGGCAGTATCGATAGCTTATTATTTAATTCATATGTTTTGTGTATATTAAGCCTAATATGATATTAGGATTATTAGGCATATTAGAATTAATGTTTTATTACACCACAAGATGGCACTGAAATAAATTTATTTTTTCCTCATTCCAGTAAATCTAAGTCATCCAAGTCATCTTGCTATAGTATTATTATCAAGAATGGTTGGCTAGTGTGGTAAATAACAGATAAGACACACGGGAGAGCTGGGTTTCGTTTCCTGTCTAAAGGCTGGTTTATACTTTCCGCATTGAGTGTCATGCAAAAGATGATGGGCTTTATAACATCATTGTATCAGAGGCACAATGATGCTCTCCTATCAGCTACTGTAGTTGGTCCTCTCTTCTAAAGTCTCTGTGTTCGCATGGGCATTGCTGTGGAGTTAGAAAGTATTTAAAGTGCACAACAAGGTGCTCGAGAGTCTCACAAAGCTTTTGTGCAGGTGCATGCCTGGGTGTATGACATCGTTGTAGCCACACAGACCTTGCGACTTTTGCGATGCCCCAGGTATAAACCAGGCACAAGACAGAATCAGACATGCCGCTAAAGCATACCGATTAGGGTCACTGTGCACCAGGACTCATGACTAAGGGTGGAAAACACAAGTAATTGTACTTCTACAATATTTAAGTGTTATTTCAGAAGATTCGTGCTTTACTTGAGTATTATTACACTCATCATCAAAAGACAAATTGCAGGGTCCCTTCAATTGCATGGTGGCATAGATTCATTATGGAGCATATCTCCCTGGATTTTCTGACCTGCCTGATGCATGAGAGAACAGATGCTTTTCATAAGATCTGGAAGCCTGTTTTGGAGTACATTGATGTTAATATGTCTGCTATAATGAGTAGAGCATTTATCTGAAAGAAGGACGGTTAATATATAATTAAAAAATATATGATATAATTACATTGCTATGTACAGAATTTATGTTAGAAAGTAGAGCTGTGTTGTGTTTTATGTTTTATAATGTTTTAAATTCATTTTATTTTTTATTTCTTTTTTTATATTTTAACTTTTTTTATTATTATAATTTTTATTTCTTCTCTCTCTCTTCCTGGAATTTCTTTTTCTTTCCTCTTCTTTGAGTCTCGTAATGTCCTTAGCTTAATATTTAAACATATTTAAACATATTTAAAAAATAAATAAAAAAAACAACAATTGCACCCAGAAGGAAGTGTCGGATTGCAATGCTATTGGGAATGAAGATAAAGGTTACCAGGAACAATGAATGATGGTAAACTTGGACTGATAAGGGCAATGTTTACTGAGCTACACATACAGAAGTGTAGTGTCTCTCAGTATGGCATCGAGCCGCCAAGTTTGCTAACCCAACATGCCAGACGTCAGGTCAGAGATGGAGAGATTCCTAACGGTGTCCTGTGATAATCCATCCCATGCAGCCTCGAATATTCTCACACAGTTCCTGCAGATTTTGCAGTGGGGGTGAAGGTTAGAGTGACACCAGGCCTTGGATGTAGTCCTGCGTCGTGCAGCCGTCTGCCAATAGTGCTGGCACTGACAGGATGATTTGTGGAGGGCATCACTGCTCGCTGGATGTCCGCAGTCATGGCTCGTCCATGCGTACTTCATATGTGCAGCCAAGCATGAAACTTGAATCATTCGCATGTCATATGATGTCAGACCTATCCACCAAGTTTCATTCCTATTGGTTAATTCCTTCTGGGTGCAACTATTTGTATGTTTTTTGACAATGAGTGAATATTTGTCATTATTTTATTATTATTATTAGTATTATTATTATGAATGGTTGTCTATGTTCCGTTTTTGTTGTTTTCATTGATGTGAGATTAACAAAGTATATGCCTTATATGATTAACCAGTATGTTTTCTTTGGCAGAGTAGTTTGCCTTTAAAACTAATAAATCTTAGTTTATCACACCACAAGACTTCACAAGCATATACTCAAGTCACAGTTGTATAGTGGTTTATCTTTTCTGATATTATCCTAATCCCAATGTTGCTCTCTTTTTTCTATTCCTCTCTAAAGAGACTGAAAGCTGCTCTGGCTCACCATCCGGGCCCCATCGCCAATGGCAACATGAACACCATGGGTCACATGATGGAGATGATGTCATCGCGACAGGAGCAGGGTGGCCACCACCACCTGCACTCACACCCTCACCAGCACATGCAGGCTCCGCCCCATGGCTACCCACACCACGCTCATCACCACAGCCATGCCCAGAGCGGCCACCACCACCCGCAGAGCCACGGGCACCACAACTCCCACCCAGGTCACCTCCACCCTGCACACGGCCACCAGACGTCCCCTCACCAGCCCATGCACTCCGCAGCCTCTCAGGTACACAGCACAGTGGGGACACAGGGAAATTCGAATTGAGCTAAATACCAAGTAACTGGGAAAATTGTGGGTTAATGCTGTTGCTGAAACCGAGTATTTGTATAATCCTGGTTTAAAAGGCAGTAGCTACTAACATTTGTTTCTTAGAAAAGGTGGTCCCAAAAAAGGTCTGGAAATACAAAATTATTTGGAAATTGGTCATATTGCACTCTAGAACATGGTAGATATTCTACTGAAAAAAAATACTCTGCCAATTCCATAACATGACTTTAAGAAAAATGAAAGAATTATAGGTTTTGACCCTGGTGCTGATCTCTGTGTGGAACTTTCCAACTCAGTCTGTGTCTTTGTGATTCAGAAATTCTGCCTGTAGTGTATTATTAACCCAAACAAGTGGCCCTGTATCCACACTGCCCATCAAAGCCGCTGCATTTTCCATCACCCCGTTGCAACCTGCAATGATCTGAGGACTGCAGGTACCAGCCACTGCCAGGTCCACGTCAAAGACTCTTTTTTGTGGTCGTGTGGTGCTGCTAGCAGGCCTGTTTCGCCGGATGTCTGAGGGTGTTAGTGTGAGCGGAGCTGGGCGGTGGAAAACTGAGGTGTGACACCTCTTTACGAGGGCGGGGCAGCCTGTAAATCAGACTGTTTCTCATGCGCACATGTCCATCACAGGGCCGAGGGGGCACATGGACAGAGCAGATGTTGTTTTAAATGAACCTCCCAGACAAGCCGCTGTTGGCTGAGAGTGGGGTTGCCCGTCTGCAGAAGTCAGGGACTGGGGTGGGATTTTTTACACTCGATGGGCCAACTGCCAGGATGTCTGGTACTCTGGTATAGATGGAACTGTGGTGATGGATGGCTGGTTTTATGAAATAAAGAGAAATAGTTTTACTGGCAAAACATTTGTTGCATATATTATTGCTCAAATGTTTTTTTCTCAATAATTCAGCTTCAGCTCCAGATAAACCCTGAGTCCAATGTAACTTCATGCCAAAGGTTTCAAATAATGTTTTTTAGACATTTTAGATGTTTATAGAATGATACGCGAGAAACCCACTAAAACTGAGAAAGCTATATAGTGAGTGAATCAGGAGAAACAGCCTTGTGGCCAGGGATGTACTACATTCCACTTCATATTCAAATGCATTTTAATAGATACTTTGTTAAATGTTGCTTAAGGGAAGGGGTTCAGCTACAAAGCATCATGTTAACATTATTATTATTATTATTATTATTATTATTATTATTATTATTATTATTATTATTATTATTTTTGCTCCCAAAATACTTGAATTGAATGAAACATTATTGTATGAAAAATAACAAATAGAAAAATTATTTACAAACAGAAGTGTTTATGCCAGTAACAATAAATTCTTTCAGTTAGGTTAGACTGTAATAGATTTGTAATTTGTAATTCATATACCATGTTGTGTGTGGTTAGTGTTTTACATGTAAATTCAATTGAAAAATTGAATTATTATTTTACAGTTATCCCCAGCTGCGCAGCAAATGCAGCCAACACAGACACTGCAGTCTCCGCCACCCAGCGGGGGGCGGCGCAGACGGGTGGTGGACGAGGACCCCGACGAGCGACGGAGGAAGTTCCTGGAGAGGAACCGAGCGGCCGCTACGCGCTGCAGGCAGAAGAGGAAAGTATGGGTGATGTCTTTGGAGAAGAAAGCTGAGGAGCTCACTCAGACCAACATGCAGCTACAGGTACCTGATATGTTCCTATTCACTTACAGCAGTGCTCTCCAGTGCTGAGTACAGCCGTATTTCCCCCGTTTGAACCCCTCATCAAATTCAACTGTATTTTGTAGTCTACTTTTTTCCTGTAACAGTGAGATTACTGGTGTTTTATTTATTCGGTTTTGTAAAGAACTTGATCTAACAAGGCCATATTTTGACTTTGTTTGTGTCGCAAATTGTTTTTTGGAACAAACATGTATATGAATGCATATAATTCACCTCTTATTGTTACTCTAATGAAATTAATCAGTAAGAAAAAAACATTAGATCAGAATTCCATTCTAAAAGTGTGAGCTTTTTTATAAACGATTGCATTAGAGTGGATCCAGCGATAAAGGTGTCATGGTGCATCTTTTTTATAGTGATAGAAAGTGCAGTAGTACACAGAAAGCTCCAATTCCCTATACATGTTGCTATGAGTTAAAGGATACAATGCCAAAGTCATTTCATATAATGGTGATGAGATGTTAGGAGTATTTAGGGGTATTAATTAGGAGTATTTCAAGACCAGCGCTGGGAACTAATAACCTACATACATTCTGCTGTTTACCTTCAGCTGGAAAGTTTTCAAATGCACTTCACTGAGACCATTATTCCTGCTGAAATCACCCTGGTGAATTCCGCTAAGCCCTTGTATTCCACAACGTATTAGTTTGGGGAAGCTACAGTAGCCCATAAATGTTGAAGCTAGATGACAGCTGAAGCTACCGTAGATAAAGTGCAGATGGATCTCAGACAGGCCTGGGTCTAGAAGGGGAAAGGGCACAGGCTGACCAAGGCCTGCTGAGCAACTAGAGCAGCCAGTTGCTGCAGAGAATGAAGTTTGTAGAGCTGTAAAATCAAACACCATGGGACCCAAATCAGTACGCGACAGAGGATGTGACTTGTTAGCCAGATACAAGTCTGGCTTTGGCAAAAACAAGGTGGTTTAACTGGAGGTCAGCTAGCAAGGAATATTAACCCTTTGGTATTTATGCTTTGGTCCTCTATATAAATTAAATTACATTACTTATTATGAATTGTATAAAAAGCAATTGCTTTATGTTCTGTACTGACAGATTTGATCTTCTCTTCTACGTATGACCACAAATGTGCCATTGATGGAAAGTAAGAATTCAGTAGAATTGAGAAGTGATTCAGCAAAATGTAAAACGTGTTGTATATACACCTTGTAGGATCGAGGAGGGTTAATGAGACCATGACAGGATCTTACTGCTTGGTTAGAGAATCCCTTCCACATGCTAGTCATCATTATTTTCTGGGAGGTTACAGGATTGTTGAACGATCCTGTAACTGAGATGGCCACTCTAAGGGTTAGCCCTGATTCACTGTGCTCTTCTTTCTCACTGGCTGTCCTCACGGCACCATCCTCATGCTTATTATTTTGCCCTATCCAAAGTTTCCACAGACAATATGAGAAAAAAAAACATGTTTAAGTTGTTTGTTTTCCTTCATCTCTGCATAGTTGAGCGGGGTGTGACAAAAATACGTTCCCAACACCCTGGCACTCCCATAGAAGTCCATTGTTCAGGCTTGCTTTGGTTTTCACAAAGCACTCACTGTACACCAGCACTCCAAGATGTGGCGGCCGTCAAAACGGAGGATTTCTTTCAGCCAGGCATCCCTGAAGTGGTTGTGTGTCTTCATAATCCAACCACAAAAGATGTTCTTGAACGTCATATATTCAGATTCGTTGTTTGATAAGACGCTAACCGCAGCCGTAATTGCAGCCAGTATTCTGTATGCTCATTATGAGGTTTTTGTAATGAGACTCCCAACTACAGACAGTCTGGCTTTTTATGAAGGGTGTCTGCTATGAAGTTCGCTAGCCACCCACTGGAGTACATTTTCTAGACTTTGTTTATGATGATGATTATGGGAAAATTTTAAAGCTATAACCATAATTTTACCTTTGTAGGAAGCGCTTTGAAAAATGTGCATATGACTATTTTAGGTGTCATGTATCTACAGGTGTAGTAAGCGGCAGGCTGAGAGTTTTGTGGCAAATTTTGAATTTCTTTATGTGTGTAGATGTGAATATATATGCAAACCTCTCAGACACATGCACACATATAAATATAGGGGCTCTCTTACTTTTGAATAGCCAGTGATAGATGCAGAAGGTGACTTATTACTGTACACTGATGTTTAATCCATGTGTTCAATAATTTTAATAACCATTTTTTTGCAGATAAATATATAAAATAATTCTAATAAGCAAATCTGTATAATTTCAAATAACCTGTAAGACACTGGGAAGCTCTAAAATAACAAATTAAAATCAAACTCAGCAAAAAAAATCATGTAAACAAAATAATTTCAGTATATAATTTATAACTGTATTGAAATTTAATTGATTAAAACATCACAAAATAGGAAATTGCTTGTAATCCACATAGTATAACTTATTATTGTATAGAACATTTTTAAACAGTGAAATGTACACCAGTAAACAAGTACAGCTCCTTTTAGAGTGTTCTGTAATATGTTTGTACCTGACACATCAGCTAATCATCTGAGAGACGTCTGAAGTGGCTTTTGATGTTTATGTTGTTGACAGAATGAGGTGACCATGCTGAAAAACGAGGTGACCCAGCTTAAGCAGCTCCTGCTGACCCACAAAGACTGTCCCATCACAGCCATGCAGAAAGAGTCGCAAGGTTACCTCAGTGAGTCCAGCACCTCTCAGACACACGCACACATGGCCAGAGGGGACACAACCTAATGGGTGATGTATATTGTTGAGTCTATTTTGGGTACAGAAACAGGCATATGCAGGGACGCACCCAGTGATATGGATACTTGTGACATTTCCACGTGTATGCAAGCAACCCCTCCCTGCTTTTATTCCGAATGGAAAAACATGCTCTTTTTCTCAATCAGTGAAAGACCCCATTACGTCTGCACACGCACACAAAAACAGAAATATAAGAAACCACGGCTATTTTAATACTCAGGTATACAAAGTCAGTGTTGCTTAGATATGATAGCTTGCCATTTGCTGTGAAAGGAACTCTCTCAGACTTCTCATGACTGTATAGACCAGCCCTCGTAGGCTTAGATTCCGTGAGGATCATGATCCCGCTGACACTATGGAACAAATGAAGAATCCCACCAATACGATATATATAAATTCCCATATAATACTGTATATTTGGATCTGTAATATAGTTGATTTAGGCAAGCTAGACTTCCCCTTACATCCAGCAGTTCAAACAAATCATATAGCCCCGATACTCAATGAAAACAGTCTGTAAGCTCAGACTTCAAGTGAAAATACAGGAAAACTCTTCATTTTTGTTTGTTCTATGTTACTAATGAAGCTCATATAAGTTATTTATGTGTATCCCAAAAATTAAATAGATTAATTTGCCCAATGTGTTGCAGTAGTTAAGATTAAACAGGGTTATTTATTATTTCATTCTTAGATTTTACAGACGACAGCTATTCCATTAAATACAAATCTATATATTGTCGCCAAAAACAACAAGAATCTCCAAAATGACAACTTAGATAGACCAACGATAGACCAAAAACCTAATTTAATCTGAATGTAAGTCAATGGAACCAGATATTTGTCAAACAATTTTGGACCATTTCTGTTGGTCCATTCCTTATGAAAATGACAAAAATTGAGATACTTGTTTTTCTTTTTGGACAGCGATGATATTTTATACTGTTAGTTATGCAGGCTGCTCATTGAAACATTCCTGTACTTTCACTTGGAAAATCACACTGCAGCATCCTGAACTACTGTCTCAGCTAATTGCTGTCTTCTTAGAGCCTTTCATATTCGTCTGTTAATATAGTGATTAACAATAAATGCTCACAGTGATATTGTTTAAAAAGGTGCACCTTGGGTTCTTTGAGTGATACTGTACAAGCACCACTTTTTTATTTTACCAATGTAAGGGTTTTTTTCTAGCACCTTTACATTATGCAGAGGTTCCTTAAACTTTAGAAAAGGCTCTTCAGACTAGCTGATCTCCTTTTCAAAACCCGTTCTCTAAAGAACAGTACTGTATATTGAAAGGTATTTGATCTTTGTATGGCATTTAGTAAAGAACCTTTTCTGTCACTATTTGTACACTCTTAATAAGAAATGGGCCAGGCCCAACATACAGTAGATTTTACTGATTGTTTTGACCAGATTTAAACCCTATAGAGAATATTTTGACTCACATTAAGCACAAATGAACTTGCCAGTGTTTGAAGCCATCAGTCAGAGAATTGAAGTTTCTTTCTGTAAAAGATTGTCTGCAGGTTTATCTGTTTATCTGTTTGTTTAATTATTTGTTGTTGAGCCACTGAAAGCTTAACGTTTTGCCATTTTGGTCTTGGTCTTTTTTGTCCAGGAGTGTATTTAGCTATAAAACAGTCCAGTCAATAATTGATCATTCACAGCAAATGTTTATTTTCATGGCAATTTGGTGAAATAACAGTCGATATCATTAAAATAGCAGCTCCTAATAATAGCATTCCTGCTACTGTGTGGTGTCTAAAGATCCTCCATTACTGAGAGATTGTGAGAGAGATTGGATCCTCACAATACTATTCACAAGTCTCTATGATCATGTGTTAACTGCTGGTGCTTTCTGTATGTGTGAGCTATAAAATTCTAGACTAGTGCCAACTAGACAAAATCACGGTTACCCAGTTTGTTTTTTTTTTTGGCACGCTTGTGATTTGCTAAAGAACCAAAAGAACCGTAATTGTTTTGTTGTGATCTCAAGGATTCATAAGTGACATGACGCAACTAAATAACCAGTCTATCCTGTTGCTCCTCAGGTCCAGAGAGTAGTCCGGCAGGAAGTCCCACTCCTGTGACCCAGCAACAGGTCATCCAGCACAACACCATCACCACCTCCAGCACGGCGCCCAATCACCGCACAGACATCAACCCCATCCACTAGAGAGTGGCCACGACCTGGACAACCCCCACAAGCGGACACTCTTAATAGCTGCACCATGAGCTCCATGCACAGACACACAGCTCTGTGCCTCTGCGGCAACTCTTTCTTCCATATGTGTTTAGTACTTATAAAATCTGTTTTGTTTATTTTTGTTTTTTTGGTTTATTATTTGGAACAAGCTTCCACATTCATCCAGTGCTGAGCTGGGTAGCCCGACATGCGATATGTTCACCGGTTAGGTACAGAGTGGAGGGCTTGCCGTGGTTTCACAGAAGAAGACGGAGCTCAGAGACTCCTGCATTTCTGTATGTTTTACTGACTCACTGTCTGGCCCTTCGTCAAATACTACTGCCTTCACACTTATGCAACACAGTCTGATTGTAGCCATGATGTGTGCTTTCTCTTTGCTCTGAACTGTAATGCCAAAACAAAGCTGTTTCTTCTCTTCTTTTCTACTAAGGATTCAGAATACTTATTCTTCTATCCCCTTTTTTGCTCTGCTCTTCTATACCCCTTCTGATCTCCAAAGCGATGAGCTAAGAAAGTTGCCTAATTAATAAGCCATTATGCATTGATAAAAATGCTGGATGGAAGCAATATACATCTCCCTGACGTATGCTCAACATTGTGCCTGTCTTTACATTTCCCAGAATTAATTCATCATCTCACTGCTGTGCTTTCTCTTACCTAGCTGTTGTTTGGCTCTCCTGCTTTCAGCTTTGATAAGTGACTTGCCTCTGTCGTTTGAAAGAGCTTTCTTCATAGGCACGGCTTCTCTGTTTATTAACCTGGCGTGATCAGTCATTCGTATGAAGTGTAGTCTGAGCACTTGCCCTGTTGATCATGCGTCAGCTTTCTGGTCATGCCCAGAGTGGATGAATCTCATTCGCTGCTCCTGCCATATGCCCCCGGAGACATCTCTGCATTATAAAACTTCTAGGTCAGTGGTTCTTTGTCCCATAGTCCTGGAGCACCATTTTGGAGTTTCTCCAGCTCCCAACACAGCTGATGCAAAAATTGAACTAATTATCAAGCCCTTTCTGAAGTGAACTGGCTGTGTTAGAGCAGGCAAAACTCTAGAACCTGCAGGGCAGTGGTACTCCAGGACTAGGATAGAGAACCTTTTACTGCCATTAATGGCCAGGAAGCTACACACTGGGGGGGGAAATGGGCAAAAACATCCACATGGATTCATATCCAGAGATTTTTTAGTGTTGCCCAATGACTCTTTTTTATTGTGTATGGAGTGGTGTGGTTGTCCACTACACTGTAGTACCAACAGCATAGGACTAATAGGCTCTTCCCTTGATATTAGTGGGAAAAGTGGGCAAAATAACATACAAAGCTCTAACATACAAAGGCCTTGTCAGTAGTAAGAACATAACAATCCAGTAATTAATATCTGACTAGAACTGCTTGGTCAACATTCTGTTGTAATACCACTAAACACTCCACAAACTCTATGTATGGATTTACAGCTTTGAGCATGGCCAGAAGAGTCTGTCTCTGAGCTGTCCATTCCTGGACCTGCACCACCATCCAACCTGACCTGTATGTACAGTTTGTTCGATTTCGTCTTCGGTTTAAGAGACAGTCATCATTCAGTATTTGGCCCCAAAAGATGCCGGTAATACTGGTGTCTGGATTGTGACACCTTGGTGTGCAGGAAAATGCATGAGCAGCTCTGCCTTACATGGACCAAGCAAAACCTCAGTAGAAGTCTACAGAAGATTCTGTAGAGGTCTATGGGAGGTTCTGGAAATGTACTGCTGCACTGGAAATCATTATATAGCTAGCAGCCCATTCTTACTATAAGGACATTCCAATATCAACCTTTTTTGCCCTTTGTGTTCTTCTTTTGGGATGTTTGTGCAAAGGACCTCTATACCTCAGGATTGCATAGTCGAAGTCCCGTAGCTGGCCACCGTGGCTTTAAGTGGCTGAGTAGGGCTTGAAGCCCTGATGAGGTCGCATCTACTAGCTGGCTCCCTTTAACTTTGACTTATGATCTAGTGGTTTAGTTCAGTTGTCTGCCTCTAAAAGAATGTAGCATTTTACTATTTCTAAATAGGTACCTGTCTATACTATGCTTTCCGAATCTCACAACGTGCCTGAACTATTCTGTGTCTTATTCATATGCAGAAGAATGTCAGTCATTATTAACTCGTTAATGCATTTTTCTGTTTATTATTTTTTAAATCAGGTAGTAGTGATGAAGCTTTTGAGACATTTTTAGGCTCTTTTGTAAACGTCTAGACTAATTGCTTGGTTGCATTGAGGTTCAGGGATTCGTTTTGGTGTCGATGGACATTGGCTTACATCTCTGGACCATGAAAGCCTGTGATGAGAGCACCTTGACCTTCTTCGAGTTTTCTCAGGCTTCCATGGCCGAACATGAACTGGGTCTCGTTTGCGCATGTAAGGAGGAGAAACCCACCAAAATGTACCCCCCACCCCCCACCTCCCAGCAAGAAAAAAGGGCCTTTCTTCCAGCAGCTAAGCTCTGAACTCTGTTCCGCGCATCTCACAGATCACTGAGGACTTCTCAACCACCCTAAACGGAACATATTGATTCCCTTCGCCTTTCCACGCAGCACTGTGTCTGGAACGGGAGCGTGCTAAACAACCTCCACATTGAGAGGAGAAATCATGTAGCTGTCTATGCACTTTTGACCTCTGTGAGTCCAGCAGAGGATGGAATAGCCATATTGAAGACTCAGCGATTATTCTGTTCCCACACCAGCGAGAGACAGCCACTGTCGTCCTCTGTAGACAATGGCACCACAGCCTTTTGTATCCCGCCCCTCAAATCCTCTCAGAATTAAAGGAATGACCCCAGCTGGGCCATCAAGGTTTGACTCCCAGCTTTCGGCCTCACGTCTTAGAAGAGACTGGCATTAAAACATTTCAGATATCTGTCTTTCTATCTGCAAAACTTTGTAGGTAACTTGTTTTTTGTCACACTGTGAATGTAGCTGATGGTAGTAAAGGTGAAAAAGAGAGCAGAATTTTGTATTGAGTGATAGACCTCATCCACGATATTATCAGTTGCTGCAGTTTCCCTAATCTAACCAGTAAACTATGTAGCTTAAGCCAGCACATGCTACATGTAGCTTTGAACAAAAGGGGGTTTCAGGTTTCTTTGCATGATTATGGTTTGCTACAGCAGAGTGGGAACCTGTTGAGAGTACATTGGTGTCATCTCAGTGTGATTTTCACTAATGCACTCTAGTTTCTGGGTAGCAAGCTAGTGAGCTAGCCAGTTGGCCACTATCGCTATCCTGCTATCCTACGCCAGAATAGAAGTAAATGTGATACTTGTGCAAAATTCTCAATCTTTACATTCGCATTCTCCAGAATGTCAAGCACTGCAGGCTTTACTGGAGATTTCAATGGGTCCCCACGTAGGACCATATGGTTGTTGTTGAATACAATTAGCATTGCTTGGATCGCAAGCTATCCTGGAGTAGCAAAGTTAAACAACCATCAGAAGTCTCCTGCCATATTTGATCTTGTTTTGTCTTTTCTTTACAAATGAGAGCGAACATTCAACTGGAATAATCTGTAACAGTGCTCTCAGAAAAAAATAATACATGTTTAATCTCAGCTCGTTGGTTTAACAGCGGGACATTGGTCCTTTTTTAATATGTGCGGATGAGTTTGTCTTTTGTATCCGCGTTCTAAAGGCAATGGAGGGAAAACTGTGTGTGCAAGTATGCTTGCGTTTGTGTGCATGTGTGCGCGTGTTATTATTGTTTTGTTTTCTTTGCGAGGTGGTGGACTGAGTACACATTAATAAAAGTATAAATGTATCATTTGAAACATAAAACTATAAATATTGTATAGATTCTCATTAATTTCTGTAATCTTGCTCATGTAATGCAACCACCTTTCTTTTCGAAAGGAGTAAATGTTTGGTACATGTTTGTAAATAATGTTCGCATAGCACTTGCAGTCTTCAAACGTACGTCTGTTTATTTCTGCGCTTAAAACCTTCATTGTTTATTACACATCATGAATTCAAACATGCTTGCGTAACTTTGTACATTTTATATATGTTCATTAATGCCTTGAATGTTTGTGTTGGTTCATTTGTTTGTTTATGCATATGTACAGATGTGAGATCACAGCAGCTATATTACAGTATGGAAATAAAGCACTTGTTCGGTAACAATGCGAGCTCATTGACTTTCATTTACTGAAGGAGAGTCTCACTAAAGGGAAACAGCTCACCTTGTTCATCACTGTGCATTATTATGTCATTTATTACTGTGGAGTGTTTCCTCAATGGTACATATCTGTGTCTTACTTATGTAAGCATTTTTTAAGGTTTTATTTTTATTTGTTTCCAAATTAAACCTTGTATTATAGAAATTCAGTTCATAATTTAAGCATATGCATGAAATTAAATATATATCATATGAATTATCTGTCATATTTTTCTCAAGTCTTCATTCTACATTTTACCAGACATTTAGTGCAGAGTGGAGAGAAAACATGGTAATGACTGTTTAAAGGGGAATTCTACCAGTGTTTCAAAATGTCTGTGTAATCCAGTCTTTGAGATGTAAACTGTCATTGAGAGTGGTTTGAAACTTGCAGACTCTGATGTATGTACACTGGTGGTGATGGGAACCAGAGGTCATCATGTCTACAACACAAATACAGCCATTTTATTTAGCACCCAAAACCACTAGTGAACCCACACGTACCTACTGGGTTTTTATATGTCAAGATGGTAAAAAAAAATGTTGTTGTTTTTTTTTTTTAATTTGGAAACTATTTTGCCTTAAAACACCCTGCATGTACCCCTCTGCCATGAATGGGTTAAAATAAATGGACTGAAGTAGATTTTAAGCCAAAACCGTATTACATACCAATGTGCCAGACATCAGGCAGTGTATTTACAACCATTCCATGTAATAACTTTCTGTGGGGGAACTTCCAGAGGCAATACACTCTACAGATTCAGTCTGGTTCCTGTCACTACCACCGTGAACGATTCTGACCGGTTCTGTTTCTCTAGAACAGAGCGTTTCAGGCCAAACCACTCTGAATGAATTTGATCACATCACACCATTTAATCATGCAGAATTACTGAAAAACTGGTGGAGTTTCCCTTTAACATACCAGTTCCAGACCTTATACGAGAGCATTCTAGACTGATGGAGCTGTGACACAGAACTAATGTGACTGAATGTAGTGAAGCATACTCTGGACTGTGTCTGTAATCAACAATATTTATTCTCCCATATTTATAATTTTCCACTGAAGGCATAGAGGTCATTTGTTACCTGCATAACCTACAGAGCATCACAGTGCTGGCTATACGATTATAGATAATGGATAACTAGGTGATCTAAGGAGGAGTTTGTTATGATGAGCAATTTATTTGTTTGTGTGTTTGTTTTTACATGATGGTTCTCCATCACTCCATAATGTTCTTACCAGAAGCTCTTGAACTCATATAGACAGTATTCTAATTCCCAAGTCATATGAACAAACCGGAATATTAAGACAGCATTAGGACATCTGTTACATTTGTTTTGTAATGGCTGCACAACAAACCAGTAGTTATTTGCATACACAGTGTTACTGCTTCGGAGTTTTAAAGGTTTTACTGTATAGTCTACGTCCACACAGAGCCTCGTCGTCAAGCTGCATTGGGGTTATTTTACTGTGTATTGCTGCCCCCTGCAGGAGACACCGAGGAAGTGCAATTCATTATTTGACGAGTGTATTTTAAAAGCTAGTATATTTGAAAGGTTTTAGGTTTACGTAAGAAGGTGAAAAATCACATTTACACGGTTTGCCCTTCACTCCAAATGTCGATGATAAAGTGAGACGTGTTTTGTGGCTGAATGATGAACTTTAACCATTGACTGAATAATCTGCAGTTCCAGTTACAAGTTAAAAAGACCTGAGAGTGAGATGAAGTGGATCAGGTGTGTTGGGAACAGAGAAGCACTAAAATGTGGAGGGCAGGGACCAGGGTAGAGAAACACTGTGCTAAGTAACTCCACTGAACCACTAGATGGCAGCACATGATGGCATAACTACCCCAGTTTCTTCTGCTGCACAAAATGTTCTAGTTTTAAAGGGCAACTCCACAGATTTTTTTTCAAAAACTCAACAGAATTAAATGGTTGAGGTGGAAACAAAGTCATTCAGAGTGGTTTGATGTGAAATGCTCCAGTCAGAATTTATCACAGGGATGGTGATAGGAACCAGACGTCGGAGGAGTTTAATGCTTCCAAATGCTCCCTTGCAGAAAGTCATTACATGAAAGGGTTAAATACATGCTGCCTGACGTCAGAGACGTTGCTCTAGGACAGCTTTGTGATGATGTGGGTACATGCAGGATGTTGTGAGGCAAAATAGTCCCAAAAGACTCACATTCCAACGGAACACTAAGCACGGTTGTAAGTCGCTCTGGATAAGAGCGTCTGCTAAATGCCGTAAATGTAAATGTAAATGTAAATTTACAGTGACTATTAATACAGTATGTGCAGAACATATTGTATAGATGGCATGTGTAGGTTCACTGGTAAATAAAACAACTATGTTTGTGCTGTAGACATGATGACCCCTGGTTCCCATCAGCACCACTGTAAAGAAAGCAAGTCTTTAAGTTGTTCTACAATAAACCACTTCACATCAAACTGCCCCGAGTGTCTCTGTTTACATCTGAAAGACCAAATTATTCAGAAAGTTGTGGAATTCTCCTTTCATGCTGCTATACAGGTCTTTGCAATTTTGCAAACCTCATTTGCGCATGCATGCAGACTTCATACGTGAGGTCCACTAGGCCATTTCAGGATTGGATCAGTGGCCTTCTGTTTTTACAGTTGCCTCTCCAGTATAACAGAGAAGAAGATAATCAAATGAGTTGAAAGGCTTTTCTTAATTTACACTGTTTATGGGTTGCAATTACAGGGAGGTATATACACACGCACACATGCACACACACACACACACACACACACACACACACACACACACACACCTTATCTAAACTTTATGGAATACTATTTCACCACCATAAAGCAAACGGTCATCCTCTAATCCTGAGGTCAGGCTTCTTACTTGAATTTACTACTGGGGAGATTAAGTTAAAATCACAAAGCATTGTATTGGTTAAAAGGTAACTTTAATCAAAAACTGATCAAGTTCAACAAAAAAACCCAAAACCTATATATTCCCTGGAATAATGATTTACTATATCAATAAGTTGCCAAATATACAAACACTGTACTGTGATTCATACAGTGGCAGTTGTCAGTCAAAGGAATAAACAGCCATTTTGTACAAAATGAACCACAAAGTGATTAAAACATTCAGAATCTAAGTGGAGTGCATCAGACGGATGAGAATCCCTTTGTGGACAGGAATCTGTCAATCATGTCGAAAGACCTCTGTGGTTGGTCGTAAGGCAAAATATGTCCCCCGCCTCTAACGATTACCTGGAAAAAACAGAAGAAAGCTTATGAGAACTGAAATATTCAAGTATGTCACGAAAACATTTCGTGATAATTTTCAATGGTCAGGATCCCCACAGATTACCACAGATTGCACTGCTGTAACTGATCCATTCGTACCAGTGCAACACTCACTAACACACCATCACCACCACACCAGTGTCAGTGCAGTGCTGAGAATGATCTACATGCTGTTGTGTTGTTGGCGGCAGTGGACAGAAGAAGGCACGCACCAGCGACATGAAGGATCTGGGAGACCTACACGAACCACGGAGAGAACCAACGGATTGTCCAACATGCACAAAGTGACCCAACAGTCATGATTTGCGGACATTCAGCAAGCAGTGCTGCCCTCCATGAGTCATCCGGTTAGTGCTAGCACCATTGGCAGATGGCTGCGCGCTGGACTACATGCAGGCAAACCATTATGACGACTGCTCATGTCAACGTTGCCAAACACTGCAATAGTGTCATGATTGTCATTGAGAGGTGACCAACGAGTCTGTGTGTGGAGGCACCATGGTCAGCGCCAAGAAGAACAGTTTGTTGTCAAGCGTCACATGTCCAGAAGGCCTTGTGTCACTCCACCTTCACCCCTACCGCACCATCTGCAGGAACTGTGTGAGAATATTCAAGCTGCATGGGATAGATTATAGGAGGACACCATTAGGAACCTCTACAACTCCATGCTGAGACGTCTGGCATGGTGTGTTAGCAAACACCGCGTCTCGTGTCTCGTCATACTGAGAGACACTACTTCTGTAAGTGTAGCTCAATAAATATTGCCCATATCAGTGCAATATACATGTGTGTCTGTGTGTGTGTCTGTGTGTGTGTCTGTGTGTGTGTCTGTGTGTGTATGTCTGTGTATCTGTTAGTTAAAAGGTACTAGGTTATCACTTTCAGGTATTTTAGGACTGTGTTAAATAGCACTATAGAAACTATTTTCTATACATTTTCTAGCATGTAATTAGAGAGGAAAAAAAAAAACGTTTCGTCACCATGCGTTGCAGCAATGCGGTGGCATGCAAGTCAATACTGGGGTTTGTAAATTTCTGAAATTTCCACACAAACATGCTACCAGCTTCTTTACTTCACCCCTCACCCTACGCTGCATCTGGTTTGAAATGCTGCCACCTATAGTGTAGCATGCAGACAATGCAGATTATGTGGGAACAAGTGTGATCATAAACGCGCACGTGTCGATGTTTAGGTGGCTCAATAATGACATTTGGTCAATGCACTGATGCAGATCAATGAATTCTGGCATGACAAATAACTGTATTAGAGTTGAAGCACAAACCATCTTGTGATTCCAGTTTTTAAAAAAGTAATAATAATAATCATAATAATTATTATAATGATAATAATGTGTATGATGACATGTACATGCAGTAATTCCTTTATTTGAGGATTTAAAAATTGTATTTTTAAACCTTTAAAATATTCATCCCTGGTAGTAAACAGAACATCATCAAAACTGATCCTTTGCAAATCACAGACCTGAAACACCACCTTGAAGTCGTTTTCTGGAACCATCTCTCGCTTACCTGGTAGAATTCGTTTACTTGCCGGACATAACCTGCCACTTCCGTGTCACTGGGGCTGACCTTCCAGTGGAAGCGTTCGACACTTTTGTATGCATCAGCTCCGGTCCAGTTCACTGTGGGCAGGAACCGCTCAGTCAGTGGAGCCGCCACAATCACATCCAGCTGGCCGCTGTAGATCAACACCTACACACGCAGAGATGACAGAGTCACTCTCGACCGCATTATAGAGGTCAGGGTTACTGCAATGCACTGTACAGCCATATCATGAATTACTATAATTCTAAATCACCAAAATTAGAACTGCTCTCACTCTGTAGTTGTCCATGAGGACACCCAGCCAGGGTTTAATGGACTTCATGACATCCTCAAGCAGATGTTTCTCTACCTCAGAGCCATCATTGAACGTTAGGTTTCCAACATGGATAGAGCTCCTTACTGCCGGCAAAGTCACAAACTTGGCAAAGTACTCTTGATCTGCAGGCTCCTGTGAAAGAGGCATATGAACATCTGTCAGCCAGTGAATGACAGCAGCATAATGTGCAAAAAAACGACTTATATTACACCAGTGCAACACTTTATTAAATACAATCAGGTGCTGCTGACAGAACTTAACATATGCATGCAGTGACTGGAGTGCACTAAGAACTGAGGAACCAAAGTGTACTCTTCTAACTGTATTTGTCCAAGCAGCATATTAATAGTCTTCCTAAAACCCACTTATGCAGTTTTCACAACAATTCACACAATTTATTTAAGATTAGTTCTTAGTTAAAAACAGATTCCACACACTCAAGAGCACAAAGGTGCAAATCATTCTGCGGTTTAAGAACACGGCATGAATCTGATGTACGTGTTTTCTTTAGAACCTTTGTACAAATGTCCAAAAGAAACTTTAGGAATATATTAGTGGAGCCAGACCATTATTACACTTTTACAAAACATTAAAAATATGTCTTTAACTCAGTGTTTAGTTAAAACTACATTAACATGGTATTTATAAATTACACCCCCACCAAAAACACATTTTTGTTACTGATGTCAACTGTCTGTAAACCACTTTGAGCTGCCAACAGTATGAAAGGTGCTCTATAAATAAACATTATTACTAATATTATTATTATTATTATTATGAAGTTTGGCTGTTATTGTGTTTATTTGTATTTATTCTAATGCTACATAGTGTTTTTACTGGTAAAACAACCCCCCCCCTCCAATACTTCAATAAATCTCTTCAATACTACTTCAATACATTGAGTAGACATTTACTAAGAGATATACAATCCAAATCTTAAGGTTAAGGAAATGCATGGTATATTAAAAATGAAATTTACCAGCTATACGTGCACTGAATATAAACATGAAGTATGAACATACTGAATACATGATATGATAGCTAGACAGATGTTTAACAAACTGGATATTTGCGATTAACATCAGTTAAAATCTCTAAAAAATGTGTCTCTTAGTTATGCCTGGAACACATCTGAGATAATATTTTGTGAGATTTCCCTTAATATGATAATTGAATTTTCTCAAGAAAGTGTCTCAGTACCTGACACTGCATGTAGTTAAAGTAGTTAGTGCAACCAGTAACATTCTGGAAGAATGAGGGATAAGGAACAAGGTCTCCATTCAGCAAGCTGTCGAAAACCTACAGGAGAGAGCAGATATGTAATTATGGAGCTAAGAAGCAACAACATACAAACAAGTGCCCTGTTCTTAGACAGTGATGTTTACATAAAGGCTTCTTTCTCACACGTGCCTCAAAGGCTTCTATCCACCTCTGCTGCTGGATTAGCCGGACACCAGCATCTGTCTGCATCTTCACGTACTGCCTCTGCTGCTCGTCCACCATGCCTGTCTGATACAGGAAATCAGCATAGCCACCCATCATCTGACAGAGGATAAAAAGAGATTAGAATCAGGTTCCTTTGTTCACACAGACACCAACACGTATCTGAATGTGACTGGTTTTAAGGGCCCACTCACCAGCTCAGGATCACATAGACCATCCCCGATGGCCACTCCCTTAAAGTTGATCTTCACTTTAGCTGAGGGATTATTCTTGTGGATGTAGTAGCCGACTGCTGGTACATATTTCCCTGCGTATGACTATGAAGGAAACAAAGCCTTGTAACTTTATATGAAAGGGAAAAAAATATTTAACAGGCTAATTTATTTCCTAAATGCCGTAAATGTAAATGAGTGTTTTTCATTCAGGACAGGCTCTGCGGTGTAACTTAAACACTTCCTGAGGTGCCCTTGAGCAAGGCACCTAACCCCCAGCTGCTCCCCGGGCGCCGTGGATAGGGCTGCCCACCGCTCCAGGCAAGTGTGCTCACGGCCCACTAGTGTGTGTGTATGTGGGTGTTTCACTTCACGGATGGGTTAAATGCGGAATACAAATTCNGATTATTCTTGTGGATGTAGTAGCCGACTGCTGGTACATATTTCCCTGCGTATGACTATGAAGGAAACAAAGCCTTGTAACTTTATATGAAAGGGAAAAAAATATTTAACAGGCTAATTTATTTCCTATGCTTAGAGAAAGAACAGCAAACTTGTTAACTCAACCCAAGATTAACAATAGGAGTCTGTCTTTACTGATGGTATGCTACAGAAAGATACAGCGGAAAGTGTTGGAGCGCTCTCTTCAATGTGCAAGAACTAAAATTTGAATGAATTTCTATTGTTCCAAAATGATCTGTCATTAGATGCACATGATGTAAATGGAGGCAAGGTACCGTCAAAGACAAATGACAGCACACGGCTTAAACGGTCACAACAGTCCTTTATCCTACAATCCTGACCACAACTCGGACTTCAAACCTGAGAATCTCTCTGGAGATCATGTGACTCTGCCTTCCTTGCCATCAACCAATCACAGATCACCTCTCACCTCTCCATTCCAGCTCATCTGATTACAAATTTCTGTCACCTGCTGATTCCTCTGTATAAGCTGTTTGTGTTCTAGCTTGCCTTGCTAAGTATCGCCACAGTTCTGTAGGTACTGAGCCTTTTTTTTTTGGTCACCGATTGCCTTTCTTGTGTTTGACCACGGCCAGTATTTCTCTTTTCAATGTCTGTTTTTGCCCTTAATATTTTGTCATTTCTCAATTTTTTTGGACCCCTTTTCCATTTTTGACTACTCTTTTGGTTTCCTACCTGGTTATTGTTTGCTGTATTCTAATACCAACACTGGACTGTATTTGGCTTTGTTTTTAGATTCCCTTTTTTGTGTTGTCTCTAACCTAGTTCTATCTACAAGCATCTGGCCTAGTCTGTTGCATTAGATATTTTATGTAATATGTATGTAGCATCTTGCATAGCTCAACAATGCAGCTCAATTAAAGCTCAGTTAAAACAACATAAAATAAAGAACACTCATAGAAAGAAAGACCAGAGTAACAATCCAACAAAGGAAAGCAATAACAAGGACATGGGGCAGTCGTGGGCTGGAGGTTAGGGAACCAGCCTTGTGACTGGAGGGTTGCCGGTTCGATTCCCTGAACCGACAGCAACGACTGAGTTATTGAGTGGTTGGTGTAGCTCAGCGGGTAACACCACTACCCACCAGGGAGCCACCACCACATGCGGGTGACTATGCTGTGCTACACCAATAAGAGTCCTTGGGCAAGATTCCTAACACTGCACTGGCCTACCTGTAATATGATTAACCTTGTAAGTCGCTCTGGATAAGAGCGTCAGCTAAATGCCGTAAATGTAAATGAGGACATTCAGGACAGGCTCTGCGGTGTAACTTAAACACTTCCTGAGGTGCCCTTGAGCAAGGCACCTAACCCCCAGCTGCTCCCCGGGCGCCGTGGATAGGGCTGCCCACCGCTCCGGGCAAGTGTGCTCACGGCCCACTAGTGTGTGTGTATGTGGGTGTTTCACTTCACGGATGGGTTAAATGCGGAATACAAATTCTTCTGTGTGAAAATCACAAATGGCACAAAATGGCTCAAAAGCTCTCTACTCAGAGAATGATTGGCCTC
>CM067479.1:37555112-37580195 GCA_034552555.1 Semaprochilodus insignis
CTATATATATATATATATATATATATATGAACAGGAACCCGTTCAGCCAAATTCAGACATGATTGGCCAGAGTCAAAATGTGCATGTGTTTACAGGTCTGAGGTCGTTAACTGAACCAAGCATGAACATGTTGTTTAAGAGCAGTTTTGGAGGAAGGGGACATAACAGGTCTCTCATGTACCACTGGCGTGAGGCTTTCAGAGCACTAAAATCTTATTGTAGACGTCAGTATTAATGTGAGTTTCTCCTTGCCAAAGCCTTGTCTCTCAGAGGGGCCGCAGACATAATAATACGTTTTGTTCAGAGTCTAGAGATTATTAAATATGAATACGAAGTGGTACAAATGGCTCAGGTAATAGCTGCAGTAAAGCCGAAGTCATGAAGAGGTTCTGAGTGTGAGAAATGTTTTCCCACTATGAGTGAGTCATTAAGCTCTGTGCTGTGAGCCCAATGAAAGCTAATTATCCAAAGAGCTCTGCTTCCCTTCGTTTTGTTCACTTGAGGGAGATTTTCTATTATCCTGTCCATATTATCCTGAAAAATTATTGCAGTTCAGAATGAGCTTTTCAGGTGCATTGTCGCTGTAAATGCTGAGAGGTCTGTTTACCAGACGGCTAAAAGGCCAGTCATTTGCTATCAGCGTGCACCTTATATCTGAGCCTCAGCTAATCATAAAACATGCTTTGATGCCTATACGAAGGGCTCTGAAGCACATGTTCTGAATGGTTAACATGGATGTTATGAGTGTCCGCATTATGGATTTAGATGGCACAGTTTGGACCTCTGAGTCACTTTGCCCAAGGATCTAACGTGTCCTAAAGCCACGATAAAGACGTTGTGTACGGCTTGTATCATGTTGCTTGGTGACGTGTGAAGAGCAAAAGAGCATGCAGGTGTTTAAACACACTGAGTGTTTTGAGGGAGATAAGGGCTGGGTGGAAAAATGTTGGGTCCAACTCAGACTCTTTCCCCCTCTCCGTCTGGGAGGACAGAATGAGGCTTTTTGGAGGCAGAGGAGTGATACAGGAAGAACTAGCCCTAACCTTAGCGCAGATAACCCGGAATGCCAAAGCAAAGGCTTTGCTCATTGGGCGTGCCAAGTGCAGGAATTTTCTGTTGCAGTTAATCATATCATAATGGTATCTTTGCTGTCATGACAAAACCACTTCTTCAGAATCAAAACTTTATGAGACAAGAAAAACATTACTAACTTTAATTAGGGTTAATTACTAGTGGATGTTATGGCAAATATCAAAATTATTTTCGTAGGTTTACAATGGCTTTATTCCTCTGGGGTGTCTTTTTACGTTTATTACGAGTCGTATTAAACAGCTGAAGTGAATTTAAAATATTGTGCAAAATGGTAGAAACAAAACGGGGCGATATATACTTACATTTGTAGCGCATACACATAAGCATGCAGCGGCTTCTCTTGGCCCAAGGCTAAAACTTGTTTCACATCCAGACTTCTTAAGTCATTTGTCTCACATACACATGTACTTAGATTTATAGCTGTCAGTCCTCGCAGGAGCTAAGCAGATATTATACTACTAATTCACACATCTGTAGTAGGTGAGTCCAGGCCCAAGACCAGGGAGCTGTCTGATGCAGCTGACCAAGGGTGGTGACCCCACAGGCCATGCAAGAGAAGAGGCTTTATTTACAGCGTATTGCCTTGTTTGTACATTGCACTACCAAATGGATTGGTATTTTAATATATGTGTATTATATATGTATATATATGTATATTCTTAATGCACTGTTGTTGTTTCCGCAAGGAATGAGCAAGTGCTGACCCTATTATCAGGAGTCACTAATCCGATGCCCAGTTATGTCACTGTCGTTTGTGGTCAGGAGAGCATAATTGTAGAGGAGAGAGGATGGTCCTCTTTTCCCACACAGCATGATGCTAAGGTGGCTGGTTAGCTGACGTAACAGAACTGGCACTTAGCGTTCTCCTCCAGGTTTGTTGAGCTGTTGCATTACCACCTCCAGGCTTAGCATCATGTGATAGAGACAGAGAGATAGCTAGCAGGTGGAGTTGGGAACGATTTTTCATTGGAGAGAATAATGGTTTTGAAAAATAGAAAAATAACTCGTACCTTCAATATCAGCTGGATGAGCCTGTATATCAACCAAGATGTATTCCAACACCTTTGGGGCATTTCTATTGGTCCATTTGTCATAGAATGTTCACACAATCTAAACGGCAGCTGGTATTTTTCAGGATGTGTAACAAAAAAAAGGTAAAACAAAGAGGAAACAGAAAACAAGTTTTTGAGCTTGATATGATTGTTGTGCAGTTGCTTTCAGCAGAGAGACTTTACTTTAGAAGCTTGTGGTATAAAAACACTGTGGTTCAGGAGTTGTGGTATAAAACGCTGTTGTTTAGTACTGTAGTGTGGAGGAAGATAAAGTTTCTCTGAGATAAAATACTACTCTGGAGCTGAACAGAGTGAGCTGTGTTTGCACATGCTGGCCTCCGCTCAAGTTTGGGTTAGTTGTGTACACTGTGATTCACTCCGTGCTTCCTCCAACTCCCCTACCACCACATATATACACGCACACACACACAAGCTAAATCACATTTCCTCCTGCAGGCCAATCCAAGAGAGGAGGAGGCCAAACCAGCCCAGCTTTGTGGCCCCCAAACATTCTTGAATACATTATCTCATGTGCGCGCTGCTGAAGCAGTAGATCGGTGCTGCGACCACGAGCTGGGAGCGGAGCAAAGTCTCCTCGGCCTGTGGTGCGCAGGGCTGTCATTAACGCCGTGCCCTCAGCCCAATCATCAGACGCTGCTCGCCGCGCCTCTGCCAGGCTCCCAGACTCGCTCACAAGGGTATCATTATTTTCCTGGAATGCTTTTTGGCACAGCTCGAGGTTGAACGATCTAACCCGTTCACATGCGACTTTCAAGGGACACGAAGACGTGTTCGTTCTGTTTCACGCACAACAGTAGCTGAAAACAACCTGAGAGCAGCTCCGGCTGACTGGATGCTGCAGCGTTCAGCTCTTCTGACATGAAAGGCCAGACAGTGCCCTTTGAAGTTCTCCTTAAAGGAAGACATCCACCACAGGAGACAAAGCCTGCCCGAGGCTGTAGGCTTGTGAACGTTAAGTAGTACAAATCTAGGATTTTGTACAACATGACGAGGGATCGTACGCTGAACTGTGCGAACCTAGCCATCCTCTTTTATTTTAATGTATCATGCAATTATGCCTTGTACTGTGGGCATAGCGGTGTTCTACTGCACTGCAGTTAGCCAGTCATCCCTGGCTTGTTGACTGCTTAAGCTGGCGTCATAAGACAGTGGACGAGAATAAAAGCCTTCCTGGTGTCCCTGCATGTTGGAGCTCCATATGAAGCAGTAAAACACATGAATAGAGACTTAATGGGCCCTTTGCCCACAGTGAGAAAGCAGGAAGTTGAAGCACATTTTCACTTTAATGCTTAGTCTGGAGTCAGTGTTGTTGTTTTGCTGTAAGTGTAATTACACAATTATTGTGTAGTTTAATTTTAGAAGGAATTATATTTATGTACGGTTTACATTGAAAGCCTTTCATGAGCACAAACTAGCATTTATATGGATGGTGGGGGTTACTGTAATGGATGCTATGTATTTTTGTGTATTTATGGATATTTTCCACTGCGTATGTCCCATGATTCAATCCAGAGCTCAGTGAAATATGACCAGAAATAAGACCAGTGAGGCTCAGTGAAATATGGTGCTTGTTTAAGCCTATAGTTTTATAGGTGTGTGGGGTGTCCTTGGGCCAGAGAGTGGGGAAAGCCAGAGATTTGGACAGTCTCTGTTTAAAATACCCGATGCATCCTCTGTCTCTGCATTCATTATTAATTACAGTTGTAGACAGCTTCGGTGTCATCCATCACACAGTGCTGGAATCACATTACCAAACAATAGATCTTCATGCTAACATCAATGTGTGTATGTGTGTGTGTGTGTGCGCGTGTGTGTGTATGTGTGTCTGTGTGTTACCGAGGTTAAGGTTAGGGCTGTGTTTTGAGTAGGCTTTAAAAGGTCTTATTGTAGACATGGTGCTCTGTAGCAGTCAAAAACCACTCTTCATTTAATTTCCAGTGAAAATAGAAAAAAGCAGAAACCCTTAATTTTAACAGCCTCAACAACTTCTTGTTTTACTTTCGAATTTCTCAGTATTTAGTGTGTCCACCGTGTTTATAACAGCTTCCATCCAAGAAGTTGGTTGCATTTTCTGCTTGTCACTAGGCTTGTGCAGTACACCATTGTCAAGTTACGCCCACTAGCCATCACTGATTGATGGTAGTGTCGTAGGGGGGCACAAAGAGCGGTGTTTTCAGAGCACACAGGAGAAGGTTGCCACAAATATTGCCTGAGAGGCTGTTAGTACCCTGCACGGTAGAGGCTCTTCGTGGAGATTTGGGTAGTTATGGGGCGTCAGTAACAGCTTCTTGACATCTACACATCTTTCCAGACCTATATTGAGTAGCTCCGAGTTGTCTTTCCACAGTGGAACAATGGACAGAAACACGGGTAGACTTTTTTCAGATCTGAAGCGAGAGTGGAGCTTGATTTTCTCCTCTTGAAGACAAAGAAAAGCTTTTTCTGTAAATCAATTGTAATATTTTTCATTATTAGTAGTAATGATTACAATGAACATGTCTTCTATCAGAAGTGTAGTTTAACAGTATGCTGACTGTCAAGCAACATTGCTCCACGAATAACAAAACAGTCAGATATCATTCCACAAACAGCACAGTGATTTTTTAAAAATGGCACATTATTACAAACTTCACTTGATTTGTGTGGTCATTTAGATTTAATAGCCAGGAGTATGCATTATGGATGTACTGTTATAGGAATCGTGGGTCAATGCTGATATGCAGTTTTTTTTTGAAGTACATACAGTGGGACTCAAATGTGTGAGGCTGCATTGAAAATAAAGGCTTTTTTTTTTTTTCATTCCAACCTGTAACAAAATGAAAATAAAATCTAGTAAAATGAAGAGAAAACATTAGCGATTGTGCACTATTACTAGATCACGCTTCAAATGTAAGCACATTTGTGAGATTGACTAGTTAAGGCTTTTGTGCAAAAAGATTAAAGTCTTACTGCAGACTCATCTGATCTACTCATCAGAGGCTTGTTTGTGTTAATCAGCTTACAGCCGTTATTCATTTCTCATTGAAGATAAAGCGGGACATGCCAAATACTTTGTCCTGAACTTTATTGATTGATAATATAGTTTTTAATGAAAAACAAATGCAAAAACAGAAGAGTTTTCACTAGTGGCCTCAGACTTTTAGCCTCAGACTCCACTGTATATATCAGTTCTGATACTGATGTGATACATAGCTTTGCGACTATCACCACTTGGTCATCACTGCAGGGAAAATAAGCATTTTCATCTGTAAGGTTACAAGTGCAGGAGAATGAATAAAATCATTTTAGGAGAGTATCTCACCTAAACCTTCCTTAAATGCACAATAATACATTGTACAATAAATACATCATCAGATATCAGTTTGAAATATCAGTCAAGTGTAAACATGTGTCCAATGTCAATATTTGTTCTTTTAACGCAACGTCGATTTGATTCAGAAATCATTGTGCATCCCTGCTATCTACTTTATACGCCGTGTTCAGACTGACGTCCCGCAGCCGATATCTGGCATACCCAGATTGTATACAGATCGATTTTTGATGGTCTGGACAGTGAAAATCTGGTCATGAAGGTGGTTTGTAATTCAAATCCACTCATTTTTAATGGCTGCGTCTTAATCTGGACGCTCTGACCACTCAAATCGGATTTTAAAGACCCTTCACTCACAACATGACAAACAACAACAATGTCAAATCCAGTGTGGCTGAAGAGCTGGGATTCAGGAAGGCTGCCAAAGAGTTGTGAACCGTGACAGGACAAAGTGATGAGGGTGAAACATGACAGAGTTTGGAGAACGAAATGATGCACCTTGTCTCTCCTGCTTCCAAGTATGAAAGCCACGTCACCAGCTTGGCTGCATAGTTACTGATGCCTATCTTGTTATCACAGCAACCTATGCAGAGGTTCCAGGTTATGTCTGGACACACAAGTCTGACCACTTGCAAATAACAGTGCAGACAAATCTGATCTGAGAAACAAATGTGATTTGCCTGCAGTCTGAACGCAGCTATAAAGAAGCACTTTCCAGCATAGGCTTTTTAAGGTTGCCAAGTCTAGAGTTGCTTCTGAAAACAGCTTCAAATGAAAATCACTGCTATTTTGACTTGTTCATGCAAATCCTCGCCCTGTGCTAAGTAATACCCACACGATGTGTGAATTGGAAAAACATAACGAGAGGTGTCTCATTAATGGGCTGTTTGTGACTAAGAGAGTGCATAATGTGCTGTATCTCTGCATAATGTATGGCAGCACTTACAGAGTGATATGATGTACAGATGGCCTCCCCACAGGAGACAGCACATGTCTCCGCAAATACTAGATCAGCAAGGGTGTGTGTGTGAGTGACTGAGTTTGTATGGGGGTTGGGAATGGGTAACGTGTGTTTGTGCGCGTTGGGTGGGAGAACTGTGCGTAACATATGTGTATAGGGTTTACTATGGCTGCTTTCCTATTTTTGGCTGTGGTTTGGGTTCATGTTTAGATGTATTGGAATAGGACTAAACAAAGTCCTGATATGAATCTGAAGTTAGTCACATTCATATTGAAATGGCAATTTAAAGTGCAACATCAAGAGCAATTATAATTCTATTTTATATTGTTCATGTTTGTCATCACAATTTTTGAGAGGGGAAATTTCATGTTATAATAGAGCTTGTGAAGTGACAGTCTGGCAGTCTTTAGGGTTTAAGCTTGAAACCTGAAAACGTGTTTGAGCTGGTCTTCTTGTTGGAAAATCTCAGGCTTGGAGCTCAGTTTAAAGAAAATTATCAGCCACAACACTGGTCTGAAGAAATGCAATTTGACTTTTCCCTAAAAATGTTCAGCCCTAGAGTGGAAGCCTTGAGTGTGTGTGTTTATATATATATACATATGTGTGTGTGTGTGTGTGTGTGTGTGTGTGTGTGCACACGGCATTGTGGGTGTTCTATGTTTGCTCTTATCCACATAAGTTTATAGTTTGCAGGAGATAAGAGGCAGCAGTAAGACGGAGGACATGGGGAGCTGTATGTATGAGAGAGAGAGGCAGAAAATCAAGAAGGAATGAGACACAGGCAGAGTGAAAAGGAGGATTCGGAGCCTGTGAGTGGGTGTAGAGTATTTGTACATTGCTCTGTGTGTTTCAGATAGCAGCCAAAGCTCCTTGCTCAAATCAGCCGTCACACGTTGGAAATGCTCAGTGGAATCGTTTCCTCCGCCAGCTTTCGGTGCCTGACAGACTGCTGCCTACGCAAGAAAATCCTATACACATCACTCAAACGACATCTCCGACTTAACCCCCAAGAAAGATGCTTCAAATACACACCTGAGGTGTTGCTATCAGCGAGCACAACAAACATGGCAGCTTTTATCACGGCCTGGCATTGGCGCAAGCCATCTCTCCACAAGGATGTTGTCCTTGGCAGGCTCTCTCCACGCTGTATTCATCTGTGGCTGCCTGTCTCTTTTTTCCTAATAGCAAACACTCCTCAGTGCTCTCCTCAAAAAGAAAGCCACACTGTCAGCATAGTGCAGAACGGAGCACAATTAATAACTTTCTCTCCTTCTGGAGAAAAAGCACCTCTTATATTCATATCTTTATCTTTCAAAAACATAGATGCGTTTTATGAGCGGTGTATTTATAATGCGAGATCTTTAGGACTTCGCTAGTCAGTTACATTGTCTCATCTTATTGACATTCGTTTAGTTCAGAGATGCTCAAATATTTACACTCATCATCAGAAAAACAGTTGCACAAATAGTTGCACCCAAAAGGAATCAATGGACAGGAATGAAACTTGGTGAGTAGGTTTGACATTTTGAGACATACAAATGATTCAAGTTTAACGCTTGTCGGCACATGTGATGTAAGGACGGATGAACAGTGATGCCCTGTGAAAGTGATTCTGTTAGTGCCAGCACCATTGGCAGACGGCTGCACAATGCAGGACTACATGCATGCAGACCGTTACGAAGACTTTTAACACCATATCAGCATCGCCAAAGACTGCAGTGGTGTCGTGCCAGACTGTCATGGAGTGATTCAGAATGGCAGCGGGTCATCTTCAGTGGCGAGTCCCACTTTTGTCTTGTTGGAGATGACCAACGAATCCGTGTGTGGAGGCACCGTGGTCAGCGTCAAGGTGAACGGTTTGTTGTCACGTGTCACACGTCCAGAAGGCCTGGTGTCGCTTCACTTCCACCCCTACCGCCAAATCTGCAGGAACAGTGTGTTAATATTCAAGCTGCATGGGATGGATTATCACAGGACACCATTAGGAACCTCTACAGCTCCATGCTGAGACGTCTGGCATGTTGCGTTAGTAAACAGGGCAGACCGACGCCATACTGAGAGACACTACTTTGACACTACTAATGTGTAGCTCAATAAATATTGCCCATATCAGTCTAATCAGTCCTTTATTGTTCCTGGTAACCTTTATCTTCCTTCTGAATAGCATCGCAATCCGGCACTTCCTTCTGGGTACAACTGTTTATTGATAATGATACCGATAATCGACGTGTATTATGAGTCATTTTGATATGACAGCCTCCATCAGAGTTAATGAACAGATATTCAGTTAATGTAAAGGTGAAAAGGACTACACCTGATATTAGCATCGGGCTGTAGATTCACTTTTTTAAGTGACTGCCTTTACGTCATCCATTTACCCCTGCTTAAATGTAGTGGACAGTGTGGCAGAGCATGTGATTGTACATTAGAACCTCATACAATCAACCCCCCTTGCAGTGCCACGAAGGCTGAAAGATTAGTCATTTTTATATCAAAATCCCAGTTTGAAAGAGTACAGTTTTCAAATTGCATAAGCTGCAATTTTACTTTTTATTATAGAACACATTGCAAGTGTGGAAATGTAACCTGATAACTCAGAGCTTGCCAACTGCTTGTAGATGCGTTAGCGCAAGCAAACCAAATGTCCTGTGCTGTGACATCACAACCACAAATAAGTGGTAGTCTGGCACACTACATTCAGCATTAAAGCTTTAAAGTGTTAAAGCAGTAAAACGTTATGGGCAAATGCATGCAAGGACCTCAATGTATAGAAAACAATTGTGGTTTAAATCGCAGTGGCAGTATTGGTCCGAAAAACTGCAATTAGATATTTTGTCCAACTCGTTCAGCCCTAAATGGCACTGCAAAATAACAGAGTCAGACGGCCCCTCTCATCAAAACCACTGGAAGAGGAAAGCGAGCGTCTGGCAAGTGACCAAGGGAAATCACATTTTCCAAATGGTTTGCAGTAAAATAACTAATTTAAATGGTTTGCCAGGGCAGCTCAGACAGCTTGGCCCTCCAGCCTCCATACACAATGCATTCTCTGAAACATTCGCAAACCGTGCACTCATGTAAAGCCTTAGGAAGGACAGTCCATCAAATCAGAGTGTGGAAAGTGATGTTAAAGCACAATCGGTCATTTCCCTGTGATTCACTCCCCTGAAGAGAATAAGAGATCAATTTCTAAAGCTGTCCCTACCAGTATTATAGCACTTTCCAACAGAGGCTTTTTAAGCGTACTGTGTCTGGAGCTGGAAAGTCACAGTTACAGTTATAGTTAATGCCTAGTTAATAAGATTGGAGAAAGAAATCTGTATATAAGAATATATGTATGTATGTATGTATGTATGTGTGTATATATACATATATATATATATATATATATATATATGGGTATTGTGTTATGATCCTGATGTGCAGTATTTTTTTGTACATGAAATGTAGAAGCTCAGACTTCATCTATCTGGATTAGCATTGCACAGTACTGATAGATAGTATTGACAGATTTGATCTCATATGCACAATTATACACATTTGTAACCCTATACATATAAATGTTATGTGTCTCTGCAATGCTAATCCAGATATATGACGTCTGAGCTTCTACAGTTAATGTACAAAAAAAATACTGCATATCAGCATCACAACACGATACCCATATATGTACATTCCTGGTTAATAATTATGGTGCTAAAAGCTAACAGAAAATCTCAGGTGGTATTTTTATGGGACATATACACCTTTCCACAAGTCTGTTCTTTTATGTGCTGCTCACATTTTTATACATTTCACTATCTGTCTCATACTGTTTTGTCCTGAATGTTTTTTGGACTATGTTCATTGTTGGACACAGAGCTCAGTGTGCTTAGCATGGTCCAGTTAGCATGTGGAAATCCAATGCAGTTTAGTCTAAAAACATGGCTGAAGAATTAAAATGCCTTGCTGTCACAGACTGGTGTTCTTCAGTGTTCCAAGAGACCTAATGCAGAAGTATCAGTATAAGTAATGGGAGATTAGGGAGGAAAGAATATAGATTTGTTATTCTTGAGTGAAGGTGTTGTGGTGTGTTTGGTAAGGCCGGGATGAAACACAGTGGTTCTGGATGAAGCTCAAGAGTGTTTCTGGTTTTGTGTGTGTGTGTGTGCCTGTTGGTAAGTGGCTATGTGCTCTGTGTTCAAGTGTCTAGGCAGGGGAAAGTGCTGACTGTCTACAGGCTGAAAGTGCTGACAGAGAGTGAGAAACCCTGCCTGAAATAAGACTGAATCCATAGAGAGCACACATGCACAGAAGATCAGAAACCGTACACGTACACATATGCATGTATGCTAACTCACTTTTAAACCCTCTCACAACAGTCTCTTGTAAAATACTGCATTTTAAAGCGCAAATAATTGCTAACAGTTTTCTTGAACCCTGCTATGTGAAATTGACATGAACATGCCATAAACATTTCATGACAAAACATAAAGTCCAGTAATGGGGTGGGCGATATGGCAAATATGTCATATCACAATACTTACGAAACATTTTCACACAAATTTTCATACTAAATATCATGATATTTGGACATTCGGACACAGTGCACTCGCAGTGCCACATTTAATACTGCCATCAAAAACTCTCAGCAGACTATTTTATCCCACATTTCAGAAACTGTACCGCACTGAATCGAATCAAACAGACCTAATTATGGTCTCTTTTTGGGATGAAACATGCAGTTTGTCAGTGTTCTATAAGTACAGACAGATATTCACAATATTCTCTGGAAAGCACATAGTGTATAGCAATATTATAATTTTTGACAATAAAATATTATTATATTGCCCATTTCAGCCCAGTAATATAACAGGGTCATGTTGTTATTATTACCATTAGTTGCCATGATCATAATGTTTAATGTCTTTCCAGCTAACCGGAGCACACTTAGCAAAAGCTGGCATAATTGATATAAGTGTGTGATATAAGTCAGCATGATAGCATGTTAATAGGGCTTGCAGTTAAACAAATGTCTGACTGAGCCTACAGGTAAAGATGACTAAATGAAGTAAATGTAGTCTAAGAAAACAAAACCACATACTCAGCAGTACAGTGTGATGCCAAACATTCAACAGTTCGGATCCAAACACAATTGGTTCAGCGACCATAATATGAAGCTTCCAAAATTTGGGACCTAGGACCGTGGTGGGATTTGAAGTGGTTCTGTACTGGGAAGTGGTCTTAGATTGTTTGCTCTGTATTCTGTATTCAGTCTCATCAAGCATTATTAGAGAACACTCATTGATGTTACGTTGGCAAACAGATTGCACAAAGTACTGAATGCAAGAATGCCAAAAATTGTGGCTTAATGATTTTTGTTTGCCTCCTTGCTTTCGTTTTGTTTACTTAGACTAAATTTAGTTCAATTAGAAGTTAAAAATTTTCATATATTTTTAGTATGAGATTAAGATAATTAACCACAAATGCTCGCTTCATGACCTTTTTATGTTTCATGACCTTTACCAGTAATTATGGAAGTGACTGTACATGCACATCAATTTCAAAACAAACCACACCTCTCACACACACACACACACACACACACACACACACACACACACACGTTGGTTCAAATTCTCATAGCCAATAAGTGTGTCAATCTCCTGCTACTTACCATGCAGAACGTCTTAGAAGACAGTATTGATCATTTGATGAATGGCCGGAAAGTCTGCTGCTTTCCTGAACAGGGAATATGTTAATATCAGTTTAAAATGTCAATAACATCAATTTTAGAGGCAATTATCTGCAGATTGTGCCTGTTGCAGTTCATTATGTTAAAATAAATAATAGGAAAAATTTTCCAAGATAAACACTGTGCTTTGTTCATGAGCATGGTGAGTCCTAAACCTGCAGCTTTCTGATATTTCACCCTATATTGTTTAGGAGAAGTAGCTGATATGATTTTCTATGAACGTTCTTATTGTTTTTGTTTTCTAGCTGCATCTACAACCCCTTATCTCCATTAATGACCCTTTAATCTTTAACTGTACGGAATGACAGACCAGTGTCGGACTGCAGTGACACTGACGTGGTGGTGGTGTGTTAGCATGTGTTGTGCTGGTGTGAGTGGATCAGACACAGCAGTGCTGCTGGAGTTTTTTAAAACCTCAGTGTCACTGCTGGACTGAAAATAGTCCACTAACCAAAACCAGCCGACAGCATCCGGTGATGAGCGTCCTCTGACTGCTCCAACAACACTGCTGTGTCTGAAACACTCACACCAGCATAAAATGATGAACCACCCGTATAATACCTGCTCTGTGGAGGTCCTGTGGGGATCCCAACCAGTTAAAGAACAGGGTAAAAGGGGATTAATACAGTATACAGAGAAGCTGATGGACTACAGTGTGCAATTGTAGAACTACAAAGTACACCTGTATGATGAATTGAGCTGATAAAATGGACAATAAGTGTAGATACAAAGAGGTGTAGCTTATGGCTAGTGGGTGTATATCTTACTGCATATTCATATTTGGTTTCTAACTTCTAACTTTCTAAAGAAGATGGATGACATTAGAGGAGGGCAAATGAAGTCAGGGGTTGTTAGCCCCTGAGATTTACTTTTAAGGGTTAAAATGTATTTAATAAGCACAATCTCCTAATTCAGGGTGGAGTGGTTTAGTTTATGCTTTGCACTATTAGGACTACATTGGTCATTACAAACATACAGTTGTATGCAAAAGTTTGGGTGCCCTGAGCCAAATTACATATTGGATTGATTTCCTATGTCCTCTACAGAGAAAACACACATAATGACTTTTTTTTGCAAAACTGCTGTTTATGTGTCCGTAATTGTGCAGTAAATTGTACAGAACCATGAGAGTGAGTGTGAGGGAGTGTTTCGGTGAGTACAGGTGTGTGAGTGTGAGCTTGTGAGAGATAGCGTGGATGTGTGTATATTGATTCTCCTTGAGCATGGGGGCTAAATAGAATCACATTAAAGCGCGTGCCCCCTGCGGGGATTTGAAAGAGGATTGGCAGAAACGTGTGACTGTGTGCAAGCAACTGTTAGCAGAATAACTCTCACTAATGAAACAATGTAATAACCTTGAAACAGACTCCCTCTCGCTTCAGTGACACTAAATAAGCCAATGACCTATTGAAAAGGGAATAAGCCTTTGATAGAACTGTATTTTAACACACAGGTACACGACCCAGGCTGGCAGGCTTGCACCATATTAACTAGTTTATTTTTTGTGTGTGTTTTACAGATCCTGAAGACTACCAACCACCAATATGGAAATCCTACTGTAAGTATGAGCTAGCGTAAAGGCAGGCATACACTGTGTGGTTTAACCCATTTTTAAGCTTGATTTGGATGTTGTTGATAAATGTCACTGCTGACGGGCATTGTGAGGAGGGGTAAGGTATGTCTGATTAACTGCCAGAACACTCTGATCAAAGACTGGATCTGAAATTTTGGTTGCTTGTCTTGCAGTATGAGCAGTCTCATAAACCGGCTTAACAAAGGCACATGCACGCCACCACCACCACTGTGCTTACACAGGTGAACACAAATAACCGCAAAAAAGTTGTCATTTTATGTTTCAAAGTCTGTATATGCTCTGTTTGTCTAAATGGAATTGGCAAGTATAAAAAGCTCAATTCACTTTGCAAAATGGACCACAGACAGTCCGTATTGTCCCATTTACATCATCTCCTGGTTGTAGTTTCAGCACAGAATTTGGGACAACACATTTCCAACGTTTTTTCTTGCATCTTTGTTGGAAAGTGTTGATAGACAGAGCTGTCAGTAGAGGTTGTGTTTCACATGCAGTGTGAGCGCCCACGTCACAGCATGTCATCTGGACGAAGCCTCTTCCTACAGCATGAGCATATAAACTGTAGGCTTTGGCAGTTTGTGATGGATGGTTCACGCAGTCTGAGTTCATCTCATAACAAGATTTCTAAAATTGCCCAGTGTATGCCTGGCTCAACACTACCTGCTCTCCAGTGTAACTGACTCGATGCCAAAATCCCAGTTGTGTAATATAACACCAGGAGGTTCTTCTGTGTTTCCTTTTAAAGCAACCTGAGAAGAAATGTGTGTGTATGTAACCTCGGCATTAAAGCAAGAGCTCCTAACCACAACAAGGCTGGACTATCGCAATCGCTCTTATCACACAAACATTTCATAATCCGTTTTAGAAATCCACTCCTTTCAGGGGGCGTGTACATGACAGCATTGGAATGTGACCTGGCCTACTCCTCTGGAAAACAGTGATAAATTTAATATACTCGATTAATTAAAACACAGTTATTGCCATAGGTACTTCCTGTACTAGCTGGAATATTATCCAACGGAACACTAAGCGCGGTTGTAAGTCGCTCTGGATAAGAGCGTCTCCTAAATGCCGTAAACGTAAACGTAAACGTAAACGTAAACGTAAACATTAGCTAAATTCAGTGCTTAAGTGTTTTTAATATGGAGGATGATTTAGGCTCTAAGGGTTTGTGATATTCTTGCTTTCATGGCAGCTCACTTTTGGCCTATTGTTGTAGAGCTCAGTGCTCCCTCTGTGCGGTATTTTGGGGCCTGCCACGTCCTTGTCGTGTTGGTGGACGTTATCCAGGCCTTGCTGCTTGTCCAGAGCACCCCTGACAAAAACGCAGCATCACCGCCGGACGCCTTCCTGCTCCCCACATGGCAAATCTGTTGCAAGTCCCCGCGTCTCTCTGCGTTTGCATCATGCTCCTCTTTGGGACAGCCTGCTTTTCTAATAAAGTCATCAAGGGCAGTTCTAGTCCGTGTCACCCTAAAGTGCCCCGGGACATCTGCTGTTGTTTTTATGTCCTGATCAATCCATATAGCCATGCTGCTTTCAACACTTCGATCCATATGCCACTGCGAAACTCGTGTTGTTGGAGGGAACTCAAACTGGTCATAATGGATATTGAACTGAAATCGGAGCGGATATACTACTCATTACACCTGAGTTAGAATCTGAAACACAGAAAACACTTAAAGGTTTATAATGTGTAATCTATTGTCTGCAGATCTCAGAAATCTTAAATGGCAGTAGCTAAAAATGTCTTTGTTTATTAATGAAATTATTATTATTGTTAATATTTTATTATGTATTAAATACATAATAAGTTATTCAGTCATACTACAGAACTGAGCTATGTCATTATGGAAGCCAATCGTTATGTGCGATCGTCCATGATTCCTTGGATTTCCATGTTTTGTAGTTATATAGAGGACAGAAGCAGTGGCATTGCCTCCAAACCTGGCATTCCTGGAGGCCAGTTACCTCTGCAGCCCAACACCCCGATCTCCTTCACTCTCTCATTGACTTACTGCTAGTGCTGATTTATCAGCTCGCTTCCTGCAAAGCCCGGAATTTATTTTTTCAATGGCTTTAACCAGCACACATGCATAATCCATAGCCGCTTGCTTTGATGGCATATGCTGGTGCAGCCCTGTTTCCCAGCAGGAAGGATTAATAAATAAGCGAGCATCATGTGGTTGGAACAGTCACTTTCATACAGGCCACTCAGATATATGGTCTCTTTGCTGGTACAGGGAGAGAGAGGCTGAGAACATGATGTACACAGAGAGAAATACCAATTCTCAGAGAGATTAGTCTACTGTCCAAATGCAGTAATGTGACATTCCACTTTCTAGAGCTGAGTGAACCCATTAGATTCCCTAAAAGAACTTACAAATGGGTGGTTTCAGGTTTTAAAAGGGAACCTATTATGGTTTGCCATTTTTTCCCCTTTTCTATTAGCGTGTTTTGTAGCTGTTTTGTACACGTCCGAAGAAGAAACTTTTTTGGGGTAAAACTGAAGCTTGTAAATCTATTCTAGTAGACCCAAAAATCTATTTACATTAGACCGAAGTGGTTTATTTTTACCACCTTTATTTTTTATAAATAGGAACCAACACAATAATTACACAGTTCAGTTGACATTTCTTGGAGTTGGAATTTCTGTTTGTCTCCAGTTGTGTCTGGATCAAACCGGGATCAGTATCCATTAAACATATAGCACCTCTATGCTCTGAAAGCTACTGGAATGGCTTGTAATCCTGTGAACTGAATGTGTGAGAGCTTTGAATGTACAAGATTGAGTTTAAGCCTTTTACACTACATAGTAATGATTCTGTAAGAATTTGAAGTGAGAAACTAAAATTTGTGTTGTATGTTATTTAGTGTACCAACTTCAGCAAGAAGCCCCAAGACCAAAGAGAATCACGTGTCCACAGGAGGTCAGTAAAGGTGCATGTCATGCTGTACATTTCTGGTCCATGAATCACTTGTGCTGTGTGACCACACCTTCAACACTGGAATGAAGCAGATGCTCTTACTCTTACAGACAGCATGTTAAGGTCAGACTGAGTTACCACTTGATTGGGTTAGGTGAAGAGCATCTACTTACATTAATTGGCCATGGTCACATTTAAACTCAAGCTGCATGGTGGACTACATGTGATCTACACACAAAGTTCTCTCTTTTGAATTTATTGTTTTCATCATGTGTTAATCATGTTTTTAATTTCTCTTCTCCTTTAATTTGTAAGGCACTTTCACTGACTGCGGTGTAAAAGATGCTACATAAATAAGCCTGTCTTGCCAGGACTTCTGAAGAATTCATTTTATTACCATGCGTTTACAGACACATGCAAAATCTTTCAACCTCAGATTTCTCATCGAACCTGTTCCATCATTTTAGCTTCAGGATCGGGTTCTTCCCTTTAAATCTGTGAGCAATTATGTGGTTTCCTGCTAAATGCACAACTATCTAACATGGCCATCTTCCATTTTCAAAAAAAGAACTATGGCATGAGCTTCTCTGTCACTTGCTATATTCAGTGCTAGCTAAATTACTGGCCCCTCCTGACATGTTAGCTGTTTACCGAGCATTTTTCTTTTCCCTCTAACAAAACTCCCCACAGCAATTTGCTAGTGACAACAGAAGCTAGAAACAACCCGAAAAATCCCTGCAGATTATAAGATCCAGTCGTCTTATTAGTTTCAAACATGCATCACTTGTTCTCACATATCTTGCTATATTGCATATTATCAAAAAAAACATGACTTTTCTGCACACCCCCCTTAACTATACATGCATGTGTGCCTTGACCCGATTGTCATACGTTGACTTAAAGAACTCCACATATGGCTGAAATGATAGATGTCTTAAGTATTATCACACAGTCGTGGGCTGGAGGTTAGGGAACCAGCCTTGCAATCGGAGGGTCGCCGGTTCGATTCCCTGAACTGACAGTAATGACTGAGGTGCCCTTGAGCAAGGCACCTAACCCCCAACTGCTCCCCAGGCGCCGTGGATAGGGCTGCCCACCGCTCCGGGCAAGTGTGCTCACTGCCCCCTAGTGTGTGTATTCACTAGTGTGTGTGTGTATGTGGGTGTTTCACTTCACGGATGGGTTAAATGTGGAATACAAATTCCTCTGTGTGAAAATCACAAAATGGCTCAAAAGCTCTCTACTCAGAGGGATGTCACGCCCTTGCAGACCCCCCTCAAATTGGGCCCTGATTATTGGCCTTTGCATATAGCTGCAGATTGTAGGTACATAGTAAAAGACTGTACCTTATTGTTTCCTGGTTGTTTGTACATTGAGTTGCTTACAAATTACCCCCAGATGCTGCTGTGGCTCATTCGCCTGTAACAGTGACATGCTCACTACCAGTTTGACATCATTGCTGTGGTCCTATGGCAGTCGTTTTCCATTGATAGGGTGCTGATCAATTTTGCAACAACTAACAAACTACAGTACAGTATAAATACAGTAAACCTGCAAAGAGACACCAAACATCAGTATTATATTTGCTATGTAGCAGATAATTTCTTAAAGAACTGAATCAATAATTGACAGTTTTTTTCTGGAATATGACCAATATTCCACTAAATTTGTAACCCTCTAATGAAAGTTTGTATGGAAAAAATGGAAATATATCGGATATCATCATTAACACACAGTTTTCTTATCAGTGAATGCTTGTTATAAAGTGTACATGTATGGACGCTATAATTGCATTTATTTAAGCTAACTGCAGTCACTTTATGTGGTCTTTGGATCTCACTGTTGTATAATTCTACAGCAAGCAGAATGTGCATTTGGGTGTCGTGGTTTGAGGCAAATAATTATAAATAAAAGAAAGCAGTAAAAGATGCCGAAAGTCTGCTGACTCATTAACTGTTCCAAACCTCCTCTTTCATGCAAGCCTTACATCACCAAGCACAGTGCCAAGCGTTGGATGGAGTACTGTAAAGCCTGCTGCCACTGGACTCTGGAACAGTGGAAACATGTTCTGTGGAGTGCCCTAATCATGTTTCTCTAGCTGGAATTTTGGCTTATGCCAGGACAACTTTACCTGCCTGACTGTATTGTGCTGACTGTAAAGTTTGGAGGAGGGTCAATGCTATGGGGTTTGGTTTTTACGCTTTAGCATACCAGGACATTTTGAACTGTGTGCTTCTGTTTTTGTGAGAACAGTTTGGGGAAGGTCTTTTTCTGTTCTGTGTCCCAGTGCACAAATAAAGGTCCATAAAAGCATGGTTGGGTAAGTTTGTTGTGAATGAACTTGACTGTCCTGCACAGAGCCCAGATCTCAACCCCACTGAAAACCTTTGGAATAAACTGCGAGGCAGGCCTTCTCACCCAGCATCGGTGCACCAGCGGGTCCTCTTTCAACATGTTGTGCCACCAAGTCTTACGGTAGCCCTGAAACAACAAACCAAACACTGACTCTAGAGAGCGCCTGCATTTTTATGTGTAAAGTGGCAACTTAGTTTTGGTGGCACTACAGCACCTGTTGAAAGATACAGAAATAAGAATGAGTGGTTGCTACTGGTACTGTTTAATCACTGTGTGTTTGGGAGCCCACACTTTGACAAAAATATCATACTTATTATTTAGCACAGGATAAAGCCAGGGAGGGCGAATCATCATCGCCGAAGAAGTGTATGTGTGAAGAAGCAAAATTAGGAAAGGCGACAGCAGAAAACCTGATGGCCACCATATGTTCTCCTGCATGCTTGGAGAGGGAGGGTAGGGGGAGGGGTGTTTGTTGGTTGCAGTCTGCAGCCTCGCCACTAGATGTCACTAAATATTGCACATTGCACCTTTAATCATCAGCTTAATTTTCATGCTTGTGGCAACCCTAGGTAGATCTACTTGGTAAAATGGTCAGTGAGTGTAGGTACAAGGTAGATGTACCCAGTAAACTGGCAATTTGCTGTATATTCATGTGGGCTCTTTTTTTTTTTTAATGTCTCTGTATCAAATAGCTGCAAGTAGAGCAGATTTGCATAGTTATTTAATAAGAAAGTGACTGATTATGGGACTGCATCTTATTGGATATCATTAATATGTGTCTCAGTGTGCTTCTAGATTAAAGCTCTCTAATTAAATATAATGCCTGCACTGAACTGCTTTTGTACAGACTTGCCCATGGCAGATGTGATTTGGGAAAAGGCGTGTAATAGCAAAAGCTAATTTGTATGCTTGCACTTTTGTTCACATGTCTGTGTCTCTCTCTTTCTTTCTCTTTCTCTCTCTTTTTTCAGATCGAGAGCAGGCCAAAGTACTACGGCCGAGAGTGAGTGTGCACATTTATTATTATGATCAGCATCCTCGGTCTCCTTCTCTAGCATCTGTCTGATGTGCAGAGAGTGGGCGAGATGTGTCATTTATGATTGGAATTAGATGTGGTGCAAGACTCTCAGATGTGTGGGCGTTGATAAGTGGTGATATGAATGAAGGAGGGAACTAGAACTGGAAAGAGAAAACAGTGATGTATGTATGTGCCAAGTGTGTGATGCACGTCCTGTGTTTTGAGAGTGAGTACGTAAGGAAGTGAGGTTTATACATACATGTAAGCATATGTATGTGTGTACTGGTCTCAGTAGTGTGTGGACTCTTGGTGCAGGTTTCATGGGCTGATCTCTAGAGAGCAGGCAGATGAGCTGCTGGCTGGAGCAGAGGGGGCTTACCTCATCAGAGAAAGCCAACGACAGCCTGGCACCTGCACACTCGCCTTGAGGTATACACACAGACACACATGCCACACACACAGTCATGTGCACAGAAGCGTAGTCAAGTGCCCTTTTGCAAACAGGTCTTTTCTAATCATACTAAATCTTTAGTTTATGAAATGGAAAGAATATTATGTTTTGTGCATGGTAGGAACATATGCGCACAGGCATATAGTGATTATACACAGTCAAGTCACATTATTATGACCACCAGCCAATTTCCAGAGTAACCACCGTGTGCAGCACGGACAGCAGCTAGACGGGCTGGGAGTGACTCAGTAAGGTCCTGGCAGGTTGTCACAGGTATCAGCTGATGCAGGGTGCATGGGAGAGGATCTATAGAGCGAACATGACCATCAAGGTGGTCCCACAGATGCTCAGTTGGGTTCAAGTCTGTGGACTTAGTGGGCCAGGGTAGTACTTGGAAGTCTTGATCATGCTCTTCCAACCAATGTCAGACATTTCTAGCTGTGTGATATGATGCATCGTCTTGCTGGAAGATCCCATCCGCCCCAGGGAAGACAATCAGCATTTATGGGTGTAGATGATCTGCAAGGATGGTTTTCTACCCAAGTCGGTTGAGAGTGCCTTCCACATGGATGAGTGGGCCCAGAGAATGCCACGGAAATGTGGCTTCCTTCATGAGCTATGCGTTGCCGCCATCAAAAGTAGGAAGTGGTCATAATGATGTGACTCCACTATATAGTGATAGGCCTTACATTAGGCTGTTGTATTTGTTTAGCAGCTGTTGTTTCTTGAGGAGCAATTTGTCTGATAAATCGACAGTTTAGTTAAAGGGATAGTTCGGCAAAAAAGCAAATTCACGCTTTAGGCTAACATTGATAATAAATACATCCCCAAAACTTCTCTCAATCTGATCTAATATCATCCAAATATCAATTAAGAAATCACACAGATTTCTTCATGTGGTTTAAGACTCAGTATGACATAGGAGTATGGAAACGTGCACGCAAAGACCGACTGATAAAAACACGTTTACATTCTCACTTTACAGTGACAATGACAATCCTCTCCTTCACTGCTCCGTCTATCAGGTTTGGGGGTCAGACTCTGAACTACAGGCTCTTCTATGATGGGAAACACTTTGTGGGAGAGAAGCGCTTTGAGTCAGTGCATGACCTGGTCACAGATGGCCTCATCACTCTCTACATCGAGACCAAAGCGGCCGAATACATCGCCAAGATGACCACCAACCCCATCTACCAGCACCTGGGCTATACCTCCTTACTGAGGGACAAGATTACTCACCGCCTCAATCGGGTGCGCTCCGAGCCCAAGAGAGTCACTTTCCAACAGGATGACAAGGTGAGCACTAGCCAGGCATTCTTCAGGCACTCTTTGGACAGGGCAGACATGCTTTGTGGTTTACCACCACGATCTCTGAGCCAGGCCTCACAGTGATGACCCCTTCTTTCTTGTTGTACAATCTCAATAAGGAAATTAGAGCTGGGAGCTGGAAGTGTGATGAATGATACTAAATTTGCTAGCTTGGGGTTAAGTTGATTGCAAACTTTGGAGTTCAGACTGTGCAGTTCTATTAGGTGGCATGAATAACAGAACACACCTGATATTGCTCACTGATGCGTGATTGGAATCAGCTAAGATTGCCATTGGTGGATTTTTCCCTCAAACATGCAATTAACAAAAGGTCAGTTTATTATCTTTATTTTGGTCGATGTTTGTTGCAGTTTAATCATGTAAGTAATGTGAGTCGATTAAGTGTACTTGCGTTGTAGTTCAATGCTGCTGCTTCTCAAAACGTCATAAACAAAAGCCAGCTGCCTCTTATTTTCAATGTAGAATTTTATTTGATTCATAAAAGTTAAATCGGAATCAAATTTTGAGGTAAGTAATTTATTAAAGCTTGCCTCTTTTAAAAGGAAATAATGTTAAAGAGTTCAAGCTCTTGAAGTCATAGCTGGCGGGAGTCACTGCGGTTACGTCCACTGTAGGGCAGAACGGCCAACTGAGTGACTGTTGGGTGCCTGACTGTACAAACAGATTTAGCAAGAATTCGGAGCGATCTTTATTCAGACTGCAGAAATATAAAGAGCAAAAAAACAAATGGATCACACACTGCTGCAGTAAGCTTCCTATTGCCCAGCTGCTTGTATAGATTTTCCTACCTTTAAAGGTGCAATGATGACATTCTTGTGCCTGAGGTCAGATTATAACTGCCACGTCATTTAAGGTGGAACAGGAATATTTGAACAAAGCTGGCACATAGGGAGCTGACTTTAGCCTTACATGGATCGCTGCAAGTTACCAAAATGAGAATTTGCAGTTGCCATGTTTTGCCAGATATGCTGGACTCTGGGGTAAAATCATACCTAAAGTTACATATTAAATTGACTACTCATCAATTACATTTTTAGCAACTTTCATTTACATGTATATGCTGTATAACTGTAAACAGTATAACTGTTTTGTCAGCAGTTAATAATAAAAAAAAAAAACCATTCACAATGACAAAACAAACCCAATTTTCCTTAAAAGACGGTACTGAAATGTAGACATTGTGCCACATAACATCATAGATTTGGAAGTTATATTTAGAACAAAGAAACATGTACAGATTACACTGGCCACAGTAATTTATATTGTACAATACTTAAATGCAGCTTTGTTGCAGATTGTTTTGCCACTCAGTCCAACTGAGGAGGTGTATTCGGACAGGAAAATATTATCAATGCATACTGCTATTTTGACTTTGACTAAATGAAAGTGGTGGAAATGTGCCAGAAGTTTGCCGACGTGCCTGTAAAGAAATCAAAATCAAGAAGCTCAACAACAGTGCACCTCTAATCGGCACATACATTCAAAACATCAGGTGCAAATAGTAAATGACTGCCCATTTTATGCTTCCTGAGAGAGGAGTCAATGAACAGACATGAACATCATTTTCTCCAATCACTCAGGGTGTGTGGTTAACAGTAAGACCACACTGTGCAGTGAAGGTCTGTCTCCATCTGTGCATGTATTTCATATAGCTGTACCAAAAGTAGCACACAATATGCTGTATGTCATATCACATTATAGGTTCAAACGTGCTCGTTTGTGTATTTCTCCATTCAGGTGAGATTCAAGTGAGGCTCCATTGAAAGTCAAATAAGCCTTTCCATGATTGTGGTGTATTAAGCTTAAATTATCATGCGTAGACATGCTATGACAAGTATTTGTCCTCCAAGCAGCGTAAGACAAATGTTAAAAAGGAAAGGATCTCAAAGTTTCGACACTTCTGTGACAGAGCGTGATGGAGTGTCCCAGGAGCAGGGTGCTTCTGTACGCCTGAGTGGCTCTGATGGAAGATAATGGTGGCAAATGTGCCGTTGCCTCTCTCATCTCTCATACCCTCCGTCCGATTCAGCCTCTCATCTCTCAGACACACCGTCTGATTCTCTGACAGATGAGTCTGAGCCCATCAGGCTTGCACAGTCTACTGTGTGCATTCTAATCTGATATACTTCAGGAGAAATCATATGCTAGTGAATGATTTTTCTATTAAATGTCAAAAGTAATAACTGCACGTTACACTTGTGTTCACATGGGCCTTACTTGATAACAGCAGTGCTGTGATACTCTGTGAGTTTTCTCAGATAATCACATTTGAAAGTTATTTTCTGTTGGTGCTGAATTCCGATTTAGATTTGCTAATGAACTGTGCGCTGCTTAGGGAGTTGGTGGCCTTGAAAAATTGTCAATTATTTTCACTAATTATTTTCACTCTTTTCTGCTGGACACCACTAGAGGGCAAAAAAGACCAAACCGGCTGATGCAGCATATTTAAGTGAGGTTTTGCGCAGTATGTTCTATTTCAAGACCATTGTTTAGCAAATAGTAATGCAATATGAATAGACATCTAAAAGTGTCTATTCATTGGGTGGGACCGGTTTGGTCTGTATGTTGTATTTCTTCTTTGTCACTGAGGTTGTTGAAGTCTGAGTGAGAAAAAAAAAATTGCGTAATTATCATTATTCCTATTAATGGAACATGCTGACGATGTGGCAAAACAAATTTGGGGCTGAAAACAAAACAAAAAAAGAGTGGGGCATTCATATCAGTGGTCAACCGCTCCAGAACACCATGCCCTGAATTAAAGGCAACATCCTCTTTTGGAGTTCATCAAGGATAACAATAGCAAATCCAGCTCAGTTCTTGTATGAAATGAAGTACAAATAATGAAATTATAGCTGCAATCAAGTGATTTAGGACACGGATTGATTATAGTGTTCTTGAACTGCCAATAAGAAAACCCCAAGTATTTGTCCTCACAAAGAGAAAACAACGCGTATTATGTAAGAGCTTATTCAAGTCGTTGCATGCAGTAATGCGATACAGCTTTGTTGCATCCTCGAGGCTATCAGAATTGCAAATAAAATTCCTCCTGTCTTGGTTGCTGCAGGCTGATGAATGAATCTGTAGGACTGATGTTCCCTGAACACTTTGATCTCAGTGTCAGAACATTTCTTTCATGCCTCAGAAGTTCCTAAAGAAAGAATAATATATAATATAAGTACAATTTAGTTGCCCATTATTCATAAATATATATGTATGTATATGTATATATATATATATATATGTAT
>CM067479.1:37580340-37595521 GCA_034552555.1 Semaprochilodus insignis
TATATATATATATATATATATATATATATATATATATGTATATATATATCATGCATACCACTTTCATAACGTGTCACTTTCATAACATGTCACTTGGCAGTAAACTTAACATCATTTGTAATTCATCATTTCAGTTGTAGTACATCCCCCAGCACCTAGCCGGAGTTAAATCACCAGGGCTGCACACTATCTGCTGAGAGTCGCACAGGTACATTGTTCAGATCCAGTACACTTCACAGCTGGAGTTCAGGTTTAAGTCACAGCTGTTTTATGTGCCATTTGTTGTTGCTGATTATTGAGGTAAATGGCAAGTTCTCTCTCCCTTTAAACAGGTGCCTGGGTTGATAACTCCAACCAATATTTGAGGTGTTGTAGTTAATTAGATGATCAATTGTCAGGCCAATATCAGAAGAAAATGCTGGACTGAGATCAGACAAAAAAATAATCTGATCCAAACCTGTAACAAATCTGTCCTGAATTACACTAACGCTGTGCAATGTGATGTTGATAACTGTGCATGTAGTAGCTTGAGTATGTTGACATACTTTAAGATGCTCATCTTAAGTGCTGCAATTAAAATAACTCATTATAGCTGATTTTAAAAACAAAGTACCAGATTGTATTGGCACAGGGTCCAGGTTTACACTCTAATGTGTATGGGACTTGCAGGATCTTTCATGTTTCTTTTGGAACATTTTTTGCATGTTGCTGTTAAAATGAAATCCCGTGTTTGCCTTGCATTTCACTGTTTTGGTTTCAGTTCAGAGAGGCAAACACATTTTTACAAAAAGGAAGTCAAGCAACGTGAAAACATACAGCAGCAGTAGTAGTTTTGCTTTTCATTTTGGCAAATATCCCGCATCTCATCTGTGGAAAGGTGTGCATGTCGTGTGTACATTGTGAAATACAATACTATTTACACTCTTAGAACTGTATTTGAATGAGGCCAATCCTGGTAAAGTACTGCACAGTGTAAAACAATATGGCTGTGCCTTCATTACATTTCAAGATGGACTGTATTCAGTTCTGACAGATTCTGCATTTCATTTTAGTAAAGAGGTAAAGCGATGGGAAAACAATGTAAAAGGGTTTAGAAATTTCAATTTAATTGGGCGTAATTCTTTTTACTTCTTCATAAATGTACATTACCAAACCAGAAAATGATTTTTGATAATATTTAACATTACTCCAGATCCAGGATCCAGGAATATAACNAAAGGGTTTAGAAATTTCAATTTAATTGGGCGTAATTCTTTTTACTTCTTCATAAATGTACATTACCAAACCAGAAAATGATTTTTGATAATATTTAACATTACTCAGCAGATGTTGCTATCCAGATATAGATAGGAATATAACATGAGGTCTTGTTTAAGGGTTCTTGGAGTGACATGCAAAAGTTTGAACATATGTGATCAAATGACATGTTTTTGTTGGTCTTCTGAATGAATATAAGTTGACACACGATCTAGTGGGAACAAACATATATGGCAGCAAATTGTAGCACAGAATTTCTATTTGTCTGCAGAGTTTAACACAAAAAAGTTATGTTTTCTTTATTTTCCTAGTTGTTTGTTATTCATTAAATAAACAGTAATTGTTATATTAAAATTTACAGATATGAGTTTAACAAAACATTTGTTCAGCGCTGCCCAAACATTTGCATGTGACTATATTGGTGTAGCAGTGGTTTTCTGTCACACTTCCGGGTTTCCTCTCTACCTCCGATCCCCGGAACTCCATCTCCCAGAACCCCCTACACAGTCACATGTCCCTCACCCACCAATCCCGTCCTGTTTCCTAGATCGGCCTCTCCCGAGTATTGATCACGCCTGTTGTCAGTTTAGTCTGTTTGTACATATACTCCTCTCTCACACTGACCCATTGCGAAGTATTGCCACGTTTCTGTAGCGTACCGAGCGGTCATTCTCTGTTTATCCTCTTTTTGACTTTCTGGCTTTCTCTTCTCTGGTTTTCCCCTGGTCTTGTCTTGCCCTCACTGATTGTCTTTTTGGTATTTCGACTCTCGCCTGTTTCCTGTTTTTTGACTTTGCCTGTCCCTTGCACTTTGTTTGCCTGGATTCAGTTGTTGAACCTCACTGCTAATCTGTTAAATAAACCCAGCCTTGATTTTAGCTCAGCGTGCGTCAATCTGACTTTGTCCGGCATGAGATTTTCCTGTGTGAGCCCCAGTCTCCTGTATGTGGAGCAGGGATGTAATTCACTATACTGTCTAAAAGAGTGTATGCAAAAGTATAAAATTGTCCAACACTAGTGGCTAAATGTGCAACAGCTTGTGTGTAGACTAAAAACAATAGGGTGCTCAATTGCAGGGTAAAATTATTAACTGAAATTTGAATATTTGAACAATATTGTGATTAATATACAGCCATCAATACAAGATGCCCCACTAATAATATGCAGGGTTTGTCTTTTGACCTATATGACATTAGGGAGAGACATCTTGCACAACAATTGATCCATAACTACACTGGGATCAATAATCTAAAAAATATAACTCCGTTGCTTAAAAATGTGTAACGTGCAGCTAAATCATACTTTCATCATGTACACTGAATACAGTCTTTGTCTGTTTACAAACTGCTCTCACTCACTGGTAAACCTCCAGTATAGCTCCGATTTAGCACCAGTACATTGATGTGCTGTGATGCTCTATGTGTTTCTATATCTCACTCCACCAGCCATGTGTACAACCTGCCAAATCTCACTTAAAGCAACTGGCAGATGATGCACTGAAGCTCCATGATGTTGTTTGTTATTTCAACACAGGGTTTCTTTGGCTAATGTTCTGGCTGGACTTACTTTTGCTGCAGTTTCTGTTTATCCCCTAACACGCCATGTTTTTGTTCAGTCCTTTTTTTCGCAGTCCTTTTTCATTTTAGGAGATGGGTTTGCATATTATAAACTTATCCTTAGATGACATATCATCATGGCATGTCTGTCCGCTGAATGAAAACATCAGTTTAGGGGTTTTTGTAAGGAACTGAAAGGGTCTGTGTTTGTGTCATCCCTCCTTTAATTAACACAGCAACTAATTAAGGCCAAACTCTTATTTACAATCAGTCTTTCTTTCGTAGGTCTGAGTTGTGTATCCCTATAGACCCCCTTTAAAGAAGCGTTGACTGCTTTTTGTTTGTTTCAGCCAGTGTTTTTTAGAGTATAAAAGCATAGAGGATTTTTAAGTCACACTGTACTGTACTCTGTCTTCGCTGTGCTCTGTACGCACCAACAGAGAAACACTTGTGTATTTTGGTTTTATGCCTTAGTGTCCTCATTTTGTGTATGTTCAGCTGTCGTGACTGAAGAGAATAGACCGCACTCTGAAAAGAGACCAGGCCGCTTTGTCTCTGTCTGTTGTGCTATTTCTTCTCTCGGCCTTCTTTAACAGGAAAGAAGCCATCTGCCTGAGGACAAAAAGTGCAAGTCCTGCTCTCTTTCTCTCTATACAGACACACACACACGCACACACACACACACATGTTTGTCTTACTATATTTGTGAGGTCATCCATAGGTTTCTATTGGTCTTTGTATTACAGTACTCAAAATAATACTACACCTACACTCAAACCTAACCCTAACCTTAACCTCAGTATCCAAAAGGCCATTTTTCTGCTGTGTCAGATTTTACTAAATGTGCTTTGTGGTGAAAACAACATGGGCTCAAGTGGAGACCAGCAAATTATCCTCACTCTGCCATACAATATATGGTCCTTGAAAAATTATAAAAAGTTTTCTATGAATCCTTTTTATAATTTTTCAGATTTTAAAAATGTAACAAATTTTTACTTTAATAAAATGGGTGTAGAAAAGGTTTGGTGATTAATGAAATGTATAAATGTGTGAATTAATTTATGTCACACTCCCTTACTCTCTAGCTCTATGGTAAGCAGGCTAAAATCTCATGGTAGCAGTTGTAGTATGACATCTCTTTCTGGATGTGAAATTTTTGCTCGATCAGACCAGCGATACTCCAGCTAGGCCAAAGAAAGCCTCAGTCAACCAACTAACCCATGGGATTATACTGCCATGTAGCAGCTGGATGTAACAATATACACAGAGGCAAAACATTATTCCTGCAAAGTACAGCATTCACTAAAACAACAAATGTGAACATGTTATCCAGACAGCGCACGGACAATGTTAACACGACCAAAAACTTTGTTTTTGCCCAAGTGTCCAAATTTCCTTGTTGTGAAATCTGATTCTCCATCTGTCTCAGTTCCGTGATTCCATCTGTGTTCTCTGCAACACGGAAAGCTTTTTATCACTCGCTCAACTCTTCTCTCCCTTTAATTCACGCCCTTCTTAGTAACAGTCTTTCTATTTATGATGGCCAGAATGTGTCATACAGTTCCTCCATATCAGCCACGTTTATCTCTGTGGCCTGCAGGCTCCTCTGCTGATCTAGATCTCCGCTCAGCTCACTGTAGGTGGCATCACCTGTTCTGCCCCCCCAGGCTGCACCCCCAGCCTTGCAGGACTGAGGAGGTCAGCAGCAGTAAAATCACCACCCTTCTTAGCAAACACTGCTATGCCAGCAATCCTGTGCTCTTCAGCTTTGGGTTTATGCTCTTAGGCCTTTAATGCTGATGAAAAAGCAGCTATTTCTGCCTGTTAATCTACTCCTCGCCTTTAATGACATGATTTTTCAACAATGTCGCTGGGTTTATTTTGATACATAAAGAACGTCATGTAGCGAAAATGTGTAGAATTCAATTTTGTGTGTGTCATGAGCTTCTATTTTGAACAGGAAAGCAAATGCATGCAAAGATACTCCACAACTCGCTCACATTTTAGCAACATAGTCTGATTAATCAAATAGATGAGCAAGTGATCTCGTGTTCTGAATTTTGTTCTGAGCATGCACACATGTTCACTCAGAAACTGACAGTCCGTCCAACAATAAAGGCAACATCTTCCATCTTGCAGGGATAATGGCACTACTACAGTAGCACTCGGAAAGCTCTATCACTAAAAGGCATCACCCGAGAGTCCTGAATGTATTGCGAGAAAGATTTTAGGTGAGATAAAGTTAAATAGAAAAGCTTCAGTAGCCTCTGTTAGGGAACAGACTACTTTGTTCCTGAGTAGTCATGAGGAACCTTTTCATAGAGATTCCAAAATGCTATGTTAAGCTTCACCCAAAATTAGAAACCTTCATTATTGTAATAGAAGTCATCATTTCTGATGTGATTTTGAATTGAAATGCGTCACTCAGTTTTAAACCTGATCTGCTGCATTGGCCAATCTAATAGGCTATAGTGTCTGCCCGTTACCACTGGGCACTCGTAGTAAATAGCAGTAAATGGACTCCACTGCGCAGGGTGTTTAGACAGAGGTTCGGACTCTGCTTCTGGCCTTGGCAAGTGCCCCCTGCAGTGAAGTCAAAACCCACTGTAAGCTGGGTTGGGGGGATTTTAAGACTCCAGAGATTACACTCTTGAGGCGAGATTATTTTTGTAATCTGATGGGTCATTTGGATTGGGAATGTGGGTAAAGGATGATGAGCAAGCCTGGGCTGCTGTAGAGAACTGTAAAGATCTTTGATAAACATCCTGTTGATTATACAGACATATCAGGTGGCTCCTGTATTGAATGAAAATGTAATTTGTGCTGTAAACTCAAAGAAAAGTGGAGGATGAGCTATGTCTGAGGGAACTGGACTGGAAGTGCTCCGATAGACGCATGCAAAAGTCTGGACTCCATTGATCCTGCCCTTTGAAAGCTACTCGGCCGTACAGAAAGGCACTGACAACCCCTCTTCTTCTCCTCTCTTATACCCTACATCAGTGATCCGCACAATATTATTACAAGCGGCACAAACATCGTCCTCGTCCAGGAGGCAAAGGGCCTTTTAGAAACATTGCATATGGTTTTAATAGACTATAATCTGATTAAAAACTTGGATTTTGGATGTTTGCAGTGAGTAATATTTGAACTGTGTTTTATGAGACTGTGTTGCTAATATTAATAAGCTTGTACTGCTAACATTACATTTCATATCAGATAAAAAGTATAGTTCATTGTGTCTGGCTTATGTGTATTTTACAGCTATGCTAATGCTTGAGGTTCTCATGGATACCTTACGTATAGGGAAGCTTTACCTTGCCATGAGAAATCCACTCAGGCTTTGTGTTCCATCATTTGTTTATATTTTATATATGGACTGAACATTTGTTCATTTTCATAAAAAATGTATTTGGGAAAAAAAATCAATTAAAAATTGATCAATTCGCAGGAACCATTGTCCTACACGGTTCTCTCATCCCCTCCCTATGCCTCTGCACTTCTTCGGCAGTGCTGAATGAGTCCCATTGTGTGAGGCACACTCCATCCAGCCCTCAGGCAGCCCCTTCCCATCAACTCCCCACCACCCCCCCGCCACCCCCACCCCTCCCTATGCAGAGTGGGGGAGCTCACCCTGCTCAGTCTTGCCCCCACAGCCGGTCAGCAGAGAAGCAGCACAGTCACAGCGGCCGTCTCCCTGCTGAGCAGCCGCCACACTTCTTACCTTCTTCTCTCCTCCTTCTCGTCTCCTCCCCAGAGGAGATGCAGACCCTCCGAGACCCTGGTGGGCTCCAAGTGCCCACGGGGAGCGAGCTGGCTCCTCTTAGAGCCAAGCGACAGGAGCGTAAGCGACAGGAGCTGCTGGCCCTAGCTTTAGGAGTGAGGCTGGGAGCTAAGGGCACACTGCTCTGGAAGCCACTAAAGCTTTTGGCTTGTCCACAGATATCCACGTCTCCAGCGGGCAAACGGAGCGCACTGAAGGACGGGCCTGAGAAACTCTGCAACTACGAGAAGGTCCATAACTTTAAGGTGAGTGCTGAGCAAGCTGCTTTTGGCATTGTAAAAGCAGACAGAGCACATTAAGCTTTACTGTATGTCTGTATATCCATCAGTAAGCTATGATGTAGTATTGGATGCATCTAATTGACTAGCTTTTAATCAATTAACAGGCGTATTGATGAGTAGGGATTGATCACTGAGCTCAGAAGCTCCCACACTAACAGCACCTCTTTGGTGGATCTGTATGGCAGTATAGATTTATGCATCTATGCATTTTGTGGTGTGGTCCAGCACGTAGAGAAATGAAGAACATAAGACTGCTGAATCATCCCTGTTTTTGTGGCCATTTTGAATCATGAGAATTTTAAGTTCCCAGTCATGCCACTTGTACGTCTCTTCTTTTCACGATGTGCTGCTCTCCAATGAGAAGGACAGGCGTGGATTAACACACACCCTAACCTGACACTCCCTCTTACAGTTCTCACACTGACGCTCATTACGCAGTAATGAAGAAGAGCGTCATTACTGTCATCATCACGGGACTGGCTTTCTTAGAAGTTTACCACAGCATGAATCTGGAATTGTATGTTTTTGTTCTGCGTGTTGTTTTTTCCTCCTGGTCTGCATTGTGTCTTAGCTTGAGGGCATGTTTGAGAACATTTTTTGCATGTGACTTTCCTACACATTGGCAACAGATGCTAGATGGGTTGTTTCAGATTATGGAATTCAAGTGGCATGGTGAAAATTCAGGCCTGTGTCACAGCAGGGGGGTTCACCCAGGCCTCCCCATGTTATCCCCCCTGCTGAGACCAGTGCTGTAATCTTTGTTTACTGATTGAATTGCTCAAACTGGATGGCAGTTGCCTACTGTCCACTGAGATTCTGCTTGTTTGTTACTGATTACAGTTCGGCGTCTGATTTAGATGCTTTTGTTTTTTTAAATGTAAACAGATGGAACATAGAAGAGCTTCAGTTTCAGTTTAGTTGATGCTCATTTGCTGATTCATTTTGCTAAATATTTGCATGCCTATAGCCAAAAAAAAAAAAAAAAAATTCATTTTTGTGTTCTGTTCTGTTCTCATAATTTTCAGTTATATACAACCATGTATCTTGGTTGAAGATAACTGTATTAAATGGTTCAAATATACCAGTCCTCTATTACAATGACTGAAAAAGCTGAATGTGATTTATTATATAATATAATAAAATAAAAGCCTTGTTATTTTAAAGCGATGAGGAGAAAAAAAACTGTTTAATAATGAATTGGAAATGTAAAGGGAAATTTGTTTTATTAATTTTTTGACTTTAAAATACCTGCATTATTAAATACATCATCTAAATCATCTTTATGTGTCTACTTAATAATATTTAAATCTACCCCTGTAGAATGTCATCCAAAAAAAACGTGTTTCCATTTTTCATTGGTTTTTATATTCGTACATAATTTGAACATCGCAGCTGCTCTTTACATGTGTGTGTAATTAACGTACCAGTAGAAATTCTCCAAAATTACCTGAAATACTCTCTTTACATGCATGTACATAAAACATTTTTGCCTTCTTATATATTGGTAATATAATTGTGAATAAGTGATTCCACACTTTTGAAAGACTGTGTGTGTTGACCATTTGAAGGGATAGTTTGAGGGTACACGACTGGACGCAAGACGTTTACCAGATTCATTTCAGTCGTGTTTTTAGTTTGTGTCTTTATTATGCAGAGCGTTATTCAGCGAGAATTATTTTAGCAAGGATTAGACTGTTGAGCGTCTGTGGGTTATGTGACTCATTGTCTCTGCTGTCTGCTGTGTAGGTACATACCTTCAGAGGACCACACTGGTGTGAATACTGTGCCAACTTTATGTGGGGTCTCATTGCCCAAGGTGTACGTTGCTCAGGTAACCCACCATCTTTCACATACACTCAGCTTCGTAAGTGGCTCCTGGCTTTCACATACGTTTCTAGGGAGAAAAAACCTGAGTCGTTATTGAACCTTTCCAGTCTATGGAAGTTCTTCTTTTAAAGGACCATCCATCAATAGGTTCTATAGGGCTTTGGTCCTTGGGGGCCCCAGACAGTCCACATTTTTACCCGATCCCACAAGAATATAGCAAATGTGGACCGTCTGTGAAGAATCACTGCCAAAAGTTTTTCCATGACCGTGTTTCCCAACCCTGGTCCGGGAGGCCCACTGCTCTGCATGTTCTAGTGTTTTCCCTGCTCCCAACACACATCATCCAACTTATTTGCTCATTATCAAGCCCTTATTGAGCTGGAATGGGCAAATTAGAGCAAGGAAAACACTAAAATGTGAAGGACAGTGGGTTTTCAGGATCCTGGTTGGGAAACACTGTTTTACGTCATTGATCCAAAGACTGCAGGGAAATCTTTGGCACCTTTATTATTAAAAGTGTTTCTTGCAGCACAAATGAACTCATTACGTTTGAAAAGCTATAAATATAAAATTCATATTAATTGATAAGAAGACTATTCTATGAGTCGATCTGAGTCATCCCATCAGAGCTAGCTTCCTGTTTCTATGGTAAGTCAGTAAGTTTGGCTTCTGACCTGCCTCCTTCACATAATCCCAAGCAAAGGCTTTTAAGCGTGTACTAAGCTCATCTAGGCTATTGCAATGTGGGTATATAGCATTCCTGACTGACACCTGGTCCAGACCAGTTCTTCCTCCAGCTCACCAAGGAACTATTTATAGTGTTATACACTATACACTTGCGTACAGAAGAAAAGCAAGAGGCGCACCCATGTCACACGAGGATAGGCACAAACTGTATCAGTACAAAGTAAAAACTGGCTCTCCACCAAATCTGTCTTTCACACACACATATACATCCTGCAAGATCTCTTTTGAACTTTTACGGAGCCAGACTGTCTGCATGTATGTAAACAATGATGCACTCTTAAAAATAAAGGTTCCAGAAAAAAATGTTTCTTTGTGTGAGGTTCCTTAAAAACCTTCCAGTGGGTGATTTTATAGAGAGACATCTTTATAAATGGCATATGTGTGTGAAATGTGTGAAGAACCTTTTTTTCAAAGGACCAAAGTTTGACGGACCTCCAGATAAAGTAAAGATTCTCTGAATGTCCCTTAAATAATCAAAAAAGATCAAATTTCTGGCATATCTTGTATCGAGACTGATTTTTGATGAAATCAGATTTTTGCAAATAGAATTCAAACCACAGGTGCATCTCAGTGTGGATGCTCTGGACACGCAAATCAGCGTTTGAAACCTGCGTCACCAGTCTACGTCATTACCACAGCAGCCCATGCAGATAGGTTGGTGATGTCTGGACACACAAATCCAATATGATCTGCAGGAACAGTGCAGACAGTCATCTCAAAAGTTCTGATTTGCCTGCAGTCTGAACATGGCCTTAGCCTTTAAAAGCCTCTTTGCTGTCTCACAGTTCATTTACAAACATGCTTTTTCATGGAACCAAAACTGGCTCCTCTGTGCCATCACACAAGGAACCCTATGTGACATTTTTAATACCATTTCCTATATTTGAAGTTTTATCCAGGAATACCATGTTGCCGATTTCCATCTTTTCTCTTTACACCATGTTTCAGTTCATCTTAATCTCTAGGCCAGTGTGAACCAATTTGGAACAGAGTTTGTGCAATGAATGCTTCCAAATTCCAAGATCATGCTCTTAAACATGCAGTGGCTCATGTTAATAAGAGATAGCTTGGGTGTTTTGGTCTTAGCAGACTGGGAGGCCAGGGTCTAGTCACAAGGCTTTATTCGGGCTTTTCATACATGAATAGTTTTCAGTGGTTTTAAACAGAACTTGGGTCTTTATCCTCACACAAGAGCCACTCTTGTTGGTGCCTGGGCCCCAGGCGAGACTTGGTATCATCAGACATGCTGAGACGCGGCGCTGTTGTGAACGCAGCCCTAAAACAGAATGGAGAGACACAGAACTCTTTTCTGTTCATTTTCTCTTATTTTCTCAGTGCCCTAAAGACAGGCTGAGCAAGGGAGGAGTGGAGTCAGGCCAGGGAGGCTGTAAAAGCAACAGCGTGTGATGGACAGTCTGATGGAACTGGAGAGAGGAGACAGCATGTGAAGACAGGCAGATAGACAGGCAGATAGACAGACAGACAGACAGATGAACAATGAACAATTAGTGAAGTTAGAGAAAACAATAATAGAAAAAGTCAAAGTTTCAGCATCTTGTTTACCTAAATACAGTGCTTTATCATGTGATGCACATAGTCATTCCCATAGCTTGCAATTCATTACAGGAAGCATTAACTACTCCCTCAATTATCATAGCACACGTGTCACTGTTCTTGTTTGGTCTTTTTAAATACGTTTTTTTCTTATTTAGTTCGTTCTCATTACATACAGGCGGCTTAGGAATGGCCACACCTGTATAACATGTGAGGTTTTGCATGTTCACATGTTTATGTCTGTACATGGACTCTGTGTTTTTCTTTTCCTTTATATAAACTGCTTTTCTGTGAAGCTGCTTTGAGACAACGTTAGTTGTAAAAAGGGCTATACTAATAAATACTGACTGATTAATTGATGTTCACAGCACAGCAAAGCGTATCATCAGAGTCCGATCAAGGCATGATAATGCTTTAATTGGGCTCATGTCAAGCAAACGTGCCGGCCACACCGTTTGTCGGAACTCTCCAGAAGAACCATTTTGCCCATTGTGCTTACACACAGAGGAATTCAACCTCCACATCCTATCCGTGCAGTGAAACCCCCACACACACTAGAGGGTAGTGAACACACAGGCAGCCCTATCCACGGCACTCAGGGAACAGTTGTGGGGTTGGGTGTCTTGCTTAATGGCACTTCAGCAGGCACTGGTCAATCACATGTTTAGACAGACCAGCAGACCCAACCCGTGCCATTAGAACAGACCCCACACCAGTAGGGAACCACCACCAGCCTACACCGTGTTGATATCTGAGGTCCATGGCTTTATGGGATCTGCAGCACACACAAACCCTACCATTAGCCTGAAACCATTGGCACCATGACCCAACAGACCGAGCCACATCTTGCCAGTCCTCTAGCGTTCAATTAGCAATCTCACGAGCCCAGGGTGAGGCAGTAATTCACACTGCCTTGCCGTAAGCACGCTAGCCAGTGTTCAGCTTCACTCACAAGATTACACCTCACAACTCATACACGTGTGGGCGTTCTCAAGCCATCCTGAGCTAACACCACTTCATAATCAATTTACAGTATATACTGCTACCCTATGACTTTTGGTATGTCACTGCACAGTGTAGCTCCAAGACAATGATGCTTCAATCTAAAGCTGAAGTAAGCAGCTTTTTCAGTACGGTGTAAACTAATAGAGTAAATCTAGTCATCTTTTCTTCTTGCATAACATATGCCTTTTCTATGGCCTAGGTTTGCTAAAAGAGACATCTGACTGAAACTATTACTTTAGCCAAAACCAAAAATACCTGACAAAAGTTGACTTTTTCACGCCTTTTAAATATCTTTGTGCTCTCTGGGTATTGACGCTTTTATAGAGAGTCTGGACAGGTTTCTGCTGCGAGCTATTACATAAAAGATCTTTATCATATTATAAATTGGTTTAGTGGTGATTATAGAACTAATCATTAGTTGCAGCCCTAACAGAGACAGAGAGATGAACACTTCTGCTTCTAATATCGGGAGTCCAGAGTCATATGTAGCCTGAGGGTATTTCACACAGCACACAGTTCGCAACACACCCACATACAAATACAGACGCACAGGGTCACACCCAATCACACAGAGACATACACATACACATAAGTATGTACAAAAGCATCTTGGTAAACACATCACTCACTGTCCCACACTGGCACTGTGATAAACACATCCACTCATCCATTCCTGCACTCTCCTTTACCACCCAGTCTAGCTGAGGTAGTCATTCTGACTCACCTGTCTCCAAACCCCCCAGCCGAAAGCCACACACACACATTACGCACACACAGTCCTGTTGTGGTTCCCAGGAGTGTCTGCTGGTCTGAAGATGTTAGGTTGATGTCCTCATGACCTTATGACCCGTGACTCTTTGCAGACTGTGGACTGAATGTGCATAAGCAGTGCTCAAAGTTGGTTCCCAGCGACTGCCAGCCAGACCTGCGGCGCATCAAGAAAGTCTTCAGCTGTGACCTCACTACACTGGTTAAAGCTCACAATACACCACGGCCCATGGTCCTGGACATGTGCATCAGAGAGATAGAGCAGAGAGGTAATGAGTTTTTCTCCATAACCCTCAGGCCCCTTTCCTTCTTCACTTTGCATCCAAAATGGGTTAGATCGCGGTGTCAAACTGGGTTGCTTCTGGGCCATAGCTCTGCAGAGATAAGCGTTTTCCCTCTTCTGTTGCTCCTAATGAACTTGTGACAGTTGAACACATGAGCTATTTATCTCACATTTGAAAAAAAAAAAAAGTCTCCGCTAAATATTGCATGCTCCGTCACTGTAAAGTTAAGTTTTGGTTGTAATGTAACTCAATATATAGGACAATTAATCTGCTTGTCATATTTAATAATTTGTATTATTAAATTATTTGTATTAATATATATATATATATTTTTTTTTTCAAATATGTAATAGGAAGAACTGAAAGAGATTAAATGCTGTTATCTAATAGCATTAGCTTCATTTTGCATTATTTCAGTGCACCTAATGCGTTGTTTTTGTTTTCACTTACGTTACATAATACTGTAATGCTGCTTTTAAGCTTTATTATATACATACGTTATGCTGAAGCATCATAACACTATCTCTGGTGCAGCATCATGAGTCACCACACAAATGATCTGTATAGTTTAATACTAAACTGCATCAACCTGCAATTTTAATGCTCTCAGTGGCTTGTTCCCAGAAAGCTCGGCCAGTGATTTTGCATATTAAAACAGAAGCGAGAAAGAACTTATGGGAATTGAATCATCATCCAGAGCTTTAGCTCATTTCCCTCTTGTTTTATCTTGTATTTTCCTTTTCTTTTTTTTTTTATTTGATGAAATATTAAACATGTAATAGAAGAATCTTATGCAATACGATGTAAGTAGGTTCATTTTTCTCTGGAATATAACTTTTATTTCCGATTAGCAGTTAAACTGTATTTTTAATTCAGTTATATGGTTGGCTTTAATGCTTGGAAATAGTCTCTCACTGCATTCCATTGTATGCACTCTTTTTCTGTGTTAAGGGCTAAAGTCAGAGGGGCTCTACAGAGTGTCAGGCTTCACGGAGCATATAGAAGATGTGAGGCTGGCCTTTGACAGAGGTGGGTGTGCCAAAAAAAGACAAATTTTACATCAGCATCTGATGTAACTACGATGAAACTGCAGGAAATGTATAATTTAAACTAGATTGCAGTCAGATTTCTTGTGCATTTGAACAAGGACAGTACAGTCTGGGCATCCATTCTCATGTAACAGGTGATTCTTCTCCACAGATGGCGAGAAGGCTGATATCAGTGCCACTGCCTATCCAGATATCAACACCATTACAGGAGCCTTGAAGCTCTATCTGCGCGATCTGCCCATTCCAGTCATCACTTACGACGTCTACTCCAAATTCATACAGGCAGCCAGTAAGAGCCATCAGACAGCATCACCTTAACCTTGAATGCATTGTCTGTTCCATGTCCCAGGGAACTAAATTAATAGTAAATTATTAGGAACGTTTCTATGATACTAAATTTGAGTGTTGTATTAAACATGTAGCAAAGCAACATTATAAATATGATGAAACATGGCTGAAAAAACACTGATCAGCCATGTCTGAGAACTGTGTGGGTGTGGTTGATGAGCAGCTTGATTGACAGCTGTCTGCCCAACACTCTTAGCCTGCTCTGCCTCTCATTCAGATCTAAAATCTTTGTCCAGCTTTTGTGTGATGAACTAGACGAAAAAAGTCATGGACTAATAGATGGACAGACAAATGGATGTACAAAGCAGCTTGTGAAAGAACAGAGAGACATGCAGATGTTAGCTTTAGCTCGCTAAGATTCTCTGACTCAGAAACTGTTTTGTGTGGGTGGGGCAAGAGACATCAGTCTTATGATTGGTTAGGCTATGCTTACGAAGCATTGCTTAAGATTAGGATCACCCAGATTACAACGAGAGGACTCATATGGTCAAATATATCTGGAACATTATTCAAAGGTGCCTGCAAGAAGTAGTAAGAAGTAAGAAAACACAGACGTAGGTATGGCTGCCCTCTAGAAGTCGACGAGTCGAATCGTCAGTCCGAGACCCTTTAAGTCGACTGAGAACCTTCAAGTCGACTGACAACAGTGACGAGATGTTTTTGGTTTTTTTTTGTCGTGAAACAGACAAAAGCTTACAAAATGCACAATAACTTTAAGAAAGTA
>CM067479.1:37595756-37652405 GCA_034552555.1 Semaprochilodus insignis
TCCTGTGACTCTGCTGACTTTCTAAATGAGGACATCAGATCTGAACCGTATGCAGATTGATTTACTGATTACTAGATAATGTATATGGAGAAAACACATGAACGAATAGTCGAATCGTCGGCCAGGACGGGCGAATCCGATTCGACTGACAAAATTCTGAGTCGGGTACAGCCCTAGACGTAGGTTCCCTGGGTCCCCTTTAAATCATCTTGGGGACCCACAGCAGCACCCATTTTAAATGCGTTCCATCATCTGCCACACCTAGTTAAGCTCATCAAGCTTTCTCCTAATGATGAGCTGAATCAGGTTTGTTAGATAAGGAGGTCATCTAAAATGTGGAGGTTTAAAGGAATGATTCACTGAAAAGAGTTACACAGTTGTTCCCTTTCCCTGTTGCCATTCTCGTTCAGATGTTCAAATGTTTTTAAAAGAATTTCAGAAATGCAAAAAAAGCTATGAAAGTTTAATGCCTTTTTTATTTAGTCCATTGTGCTCTTGTGCAGAAATAAATGACCCTGACGCCAGGCTAGAGGCAGTCCACGATGGCCTTCTACAGCTTCCTCCTGCCCACTACGAAACTCTCCGCTACCTGATGACCCACCTGAAGAGGTGAGACGCATCTCAGTATTACACTATATTACCTAAATTCATTACTTTCTACTCTAACTTTAGTTTCTTTAGTTTAAAGCTGTAATCTGTAAGGTTTTGAAGTTACAGGAAGAAATAACTGTTTTGATGGTGTGTCAGAAGACATCTATGTATCACATTGCAGAGATTTTAACAGACGTTAGCATGCTAACCAGCTAGCCCTGGCCCATCCTGTCTGTACTACCACTTTGTACCTCTAGAGAAAGTGAGTCACTGTAGCACTGAGTTGAATCAGTCCAACATGACAAGTAGCTGAAGTAGAAAAAGTAGCTCTGCATTTTGTAATTGCTTGCCAATCGCGTTAAAGGTCCTGTTCCTGGTTAAGTTATTTAAGGACAGGTAGCCAAAGAAAGGAACTGTAAACACTACAAAGGCTGAAGCTCTTGGCAAGCGGTCAGTACAACAACCACCGCCAGAATCCACTCTCAGCAAGAATCTGCTCTCAGCAAGAATCTGCTCTCTTCCCTTTGGCCAATCTCGGTTTTGGCAACAAACAAAGAAGTGATGTAAACAGAAGCAAAACAAGAGTAACATTTGCATTCTACTGCTTTCCATCACCATTCTTGACAAGTAAAAAACTGACGTTTGATGCCAAACAAACCAGAAACCGGTTCATTACCCAAAGTAGCTGAATAAAACCTGATAGGATAGCACCGGTTAAATTGGAGCCTAGTGTTCTACAAGTAGTAATAGCCATCATTAGATCATAGACAAATACACTTAAAACAACAGAAATCTATACACTGAAATAATCAGCAGCCCAAAAGAGTGTGGATAAACTTCCCGAAATGTGCTTTTCTCTTACAGACAGATGTTAGCATTCTTATCTTTAATCCTAAAGCTCTATTTCTGTACTCTGTTTTGGTCTGATCTGAGGATAACACACTTACGTCAGGCAGATACCTGTGAATCGCTCTAAAATGCTCATTTTGCTTAATCTACCATGGCATACTGGGAGTCAGGGGCAACCCAGGTTGTTTGCGTGTGTCTATACCTGTCACCTCTGCTTCGTCCAAATGTGCACGTGCGTGTCAGGTGTAAACAGAACACCTATGGTCTGGCCTCCTGGGTAATGGGCTTCACTGGTATGCTCTAACTTGTCTAACTAGGTTCCATACATTTTCTCATCAGAGAAAAATAGGTTGCTTGCCTCTTTTTGCACGCTCACTGCTAAATCATTGCTGTTTTGACATATTTTGAGTGCATGCTCTTTGCCTTTTCCATCAGGGTCACCACGTGCGAAAAAGACAATCTCATGAATGCAGAGAATCTGGGAATCGTCTTCGGTCCAACTCTGATGCAGCCGCCGGACCAGACCACGCTCGCCAGCCTCAACGACATGAGGCATCAGAAACTAATCGTACAGCTGTTGATCGAGCATGAAGATATTCTGTTTTAAACACTTCAGCTGTACAGTTCATACTTTTGATGAATGGTTTCTGAAGTGGTCAGTGGTGCATTCCTCACATCTGAAGAGCCCGTTTTTGGTGGAGAACTGCATAATACGGATGCGTTATGTTCTGAATTATGCCAAATGTGTTGTAAACCACGAATAATAGTGTTTTATAAAATTAGTAGATATACAGAGCGGTACTCTGTACTCTTACGATGCAATCCTGATCAGTAGACGTGCTCTTACATTCTATTTTTAATATGTATTCTTATTTAATGAGATGCCATCCTGAGCAAACCCTAATTGTTTTTATGAATTGTTTGTATGATAGAAGTACAGAGTCGAGTCCTGTTTCCCCCGAAACCATAGTTCCATGTTCAGTGTGTTGCACTGATGATTGAATGATTCGATATGATTTAAAAGTTGCTCTTTCTTTGTAGCAAGGGTGGTATGTATAGAAGATGTACACATTTGAAATGTGTGCTACGAGGACAAGGCCTGATATGAAGCACTTTTTTTTTTTGCTTTTGCAAAGAGTGTAAATATTTTCATCCTTAATTTTCTCTGTATTCAGTGTTAATAACTATAAATATAAACCCTAAAGTCCCTTTCAGCTTTATTTTTGCCAGAAAAACTGGAGGAAATGGCACCGATATTATACAGTGCGGTTCCTTTGGGCTTGTATATACTTCTGTAGCACATTGCTTGTTCTTATCTAAAGGATGAAACGGATCAGGAGCGTTTTGACCGTCTTTGACTGTGATGTTCGGCATGCGAGCCAATGCGGATTGGGTGCTGGAAAGAAATAATCACAGCTAGTTCTGTTGCCTTTGTCTATGTCTGTTGAAGTCGTTCATTTGATATGAGACCTTTCTACAGATTTGTTTTATGAAAAGTATTTTCTGTGAAGAATGTAATTATGATTGTAATTTATCAAATATTGATTTATTAAATTATGTAAACCTGATTTACTCATTTCAAAGTTATAGTTCTTTCTCGGGTGCAGATTTTCTTTTGCTAAGACTGCTAAGACAAGCAAAAACAAAAGGCTATAATATAAAAATGAAAATATATTATACTGTGCAAAATTCAGAGACCATTCTAGTCATAACTGTACTGTACTGTAGTTATTAAATTCAAGTTATTCATTTTCAGGAGATATTTCTGAGATCATACCTAATCCATTTGGAATTTGAGAGTCAAAAGAAAATAAGTAATAAAAAAGGTGATATGGCAAAAATAAGCTCACTAAACAAACAGTTAATCACCTGTCATGTTTAAGGTGGTAGTAACTTCAGGATCCTGCCGATGCTGTTGCATGAGGATGATCAGGCTATAAATACCTGTGGGGCGTATGACGGGATTCGTAGATTGAGAAGAGGAGGACAGTGCAGCAACTGTCTCAAGTGATGGGTGGAAAATCAGTTGCAAAGCAGATTTAGCAGTTAATGATTACCTCAAAAAGACTGTTTGCATTTGGGCGTGCCGAAGACCATAGTGTGAAGGAAGTAGCTGAATTTGCAGGTGTATGGAAGCGTACGGTCATACGGGTCTACCAGCAGTGGCACAAATCCCAGTCTACAGGGAATTCTCCTCAGAACTGTGCCAGGGGAGGCATCTGGTGCTACAGAAAACTGTATATAATGATTTTTGTTCAGTATTTTGTACATTGTGTTGCACTTAATGCAGGGAACTGTCTATGGTGCTTCCTGTCTTCTGCCTAATGGGTGCCCCATCCCCCCAGTCTTGACCCAGGTGGACAAACAGTTTAGATTTTATTGTGACATAATTGATCACAATAGCGATAATACATATTGTCAAACTGCTCAGTTAAATAGTATTTAAGCCTCCACTCTTGCTTCAGATCTGAACAAATCCACAGGTGTTTCTGTCCATCCTTCCCCTGTGAGAAGACGACTCGATCCCATGAGGCTGAAAGGACATGCAGCTGTATTAAAAAGCTGCTGGTGTTCTCAGAATCTGAAAGCAAGTCTCTGGAAACGAATGGAAGCTGTTCTAGTAATATTGGTAGTATGTTAATCGAAGGCCAGATCAGGATTGATCGTGACACCGAGGCTTTTCACAGATGTAACTGGTGCAACTGAGAAGCTCTTAAGATTAAGCAATAATGCAGATAGCTTTGGGACCAAGAAGAACTTCTGGTTTGTCTGAGTTAAATAGGAGGAAGTTACATTACATCCAGTCTTTCATGTCTATATGAAGTTTATTACTTCTACACTTTCTGCCAGTTTTGACACGAAAATAAGTCAAATAAAATGAGAGATGGTCTGTGACTTCTTCACACTCCTGTACACAACCCTAAAAGAGGATATGATTTATAAAATGTGGGCTAGCTTGTTTTTGATGTCTGTTGGCAGCCTGTCCTGTAAGTAAAGTGAAAGATATTTGCGTACTTTCATCATGCTTGTCTTTCAACAGGTACTGTCCTCTTCCTGAGAAATAATTTGAGTTGATTAATGTTCCGCCACACAGACAAGTGCTATGTCCCTGATGCAGTGTGGTGTGGCCATGCTACTTGATCAAATGATTGGGGTGCGAAACAGCTTACATTGTTTCAGTGTCAAACAGATCAGCAGGTTTTGCCTGCAGGTGACTTTTTTGCCGATTCACAGATGAAAGCAAGATAAACCAAAACCAGTTTTTCTGAGGGCGAAGTGAAGAGCTACCAGAGCCTGCAGACCAATGAAAGAGACTGTGGGAAGTCTTACAACCTCTCAAAGGTGTGTGGGTAGAAAGTAAAGTGTAAACTAAGTTGTCGTTCCTTGTCTAAGCTCACTGTGTCACAGCTACAGCCGGTTCAACACGTGGCATCATCAAGCGTAGTCGGACTTCTTCTCAGGAGACTGAAATTACCCAGTCTGGAGTCACCGAACCTGGAGAAATACAGACACGGAGTGGTCAAAGACTTCACTGACAACTGACAATACTGCAAACTGTGGTAAGTAAAGGGGAATTCCACCAATTGTTCAAAATTTACTGTAACACACAGTACTTATACTTGAGTACTTTTGATTTCTTTACCATGGTGGTGATCGGATCCAGATGTCGCATTGTCTACGATGCAATAATTGCCATATTATTTACTATCCAAAATGTATGTGTGAAGATGATCTGGAAAATCTGAAACAATAAAATTTCTTTATTTTGTCTTACAATGCAAAGCTATTACAAATGTATGTTTTAGGTCATTTGTTTTCAGTAAAGCAATGTCTCAGGCATCAGGCAGCATACCCAGAACCATATAATGTAGTAGTTTTCAGTGGGGAACTTTAATAAGCTATTAAAGAGGCATTAAACTCCTCAGACGTCTGGTTCCTATCATCACCACTGTGTATTAATGAATTACCACTGGCGAGTATGAATTTTGTCTAGAAGGGAGCAGTTTACATCAAATCATTCTAAATGACTTTATTTACAACTCAGCCACTTTATTATGCACAACTTTTGAAAATCCGGTGGAGTTCCCCTTTAAGTATATTTCAGGATACTTCATGGTCAACAGTGACTTGTTACAGGTTTTGTAACCTTCTTATGATTTCTGTCAAGGTGGACTGAAGTCAGAGATGGCAGAAAGGTATCACTGGTGGAGGTCCTTGACTAGCAGGACGAAAAACAACATCCTTAAAGAGACCGTCGTTCCGCAGGAGGCAGAAATCAGAGAAGCCAAGCCTCCGGGTAAACAGGGGGCAGAGGACCCCAACAACATGCTCAGCAGCGAGACCTACGACGACTCCCGCTTCGAATCCGCGTTCAACGAGAACACCTGCAGGAGGAACCTAAAGGTTTCTCGGTCCGGACGCTTTAAGGAAAAGAGGAAAGTAAGAGTGACTTTACCGGCCAACGGTTTTTACGAGAGCAACATCGCTGTGGCCAAGTAGCCGTGCTCGCGCCGAGGGAGCCGTGATGAAGACGGACCGGAGCGGAGAGCCGGACTGGCCCTGGAGCTCAGCGGTACAGAGACACTCTGCTGGCCTTTCGCTGTTAAAAGCAGGACACTGGACACAAGTACGGTCCAAAATAAACGTCAGAAGGTTTTGTGTGTATGATACCGGTTTGATTTCCCCCCTTTTTCGAACATTTAAAGAAAGATCGAGATTTGGTTCAGTGAGCGCTGAACTACAAAACTACAATAGCCACAATCCATCAGTTCATAATTCTCAGCAGGCAGGAAAACAGGCCGGTGGGAAAACTACACCCACTGACATGTACATGTACAGTGTGCAGAGGTGGGCAGAATAGTCTACATCAATACTCAAGTCAAAGTACTTATACTTATACTGACAATGCTCACAAGTAAAAGTAAAAGCACCGTCAAATAAACCAACTTGAGTAAAAATCCAAAAGTATCAGGTCAGAAAACTAATAAGGTACTGAGTATATTCAGCATCTATGTATGTGTGTGTGTGTGTGTGTGTGTGTGTGTGATCTAAACCTCAGAAGAAATGTGATCAAGCACAAAACAGTACAGGCATTGTTAACAATGTACTTATACTAATATACTCTGCAGAGTACAAATCCATCAGAATCTTGCTGAAGTACATGTACTTGAGTAAATGTAACTATAGTTACTACCCACCTCTCACAGTGTTGTACTGATCCCAGCTAGTTTGTCACTGGTTTGATGCTTTATTCCAAAGTCACAACGTTTTGCTCTGAAACATTTTGATAAATTTTGATCATAATTGCCTGCACCTACTCCATGAGCTGGTTTCTGCTGGTCTGGTGCTGGTTTAGCTGTTCACCTCACCATGGTGATACTGGTTGACCAGCATACCAGTGTGGAAACACAACATAGGACTGGTTTTGCTGGTGGCCAGTAATGCTGGTGGGGTTTTTTCTAAGCAGGATTGTCCTGCAGAACAGAGAAAAGAAAACTTGATTGCTGCAAACCTTTGATAGACGTATTTTATGTCCCAGTTCAGAGAGGTCATGAGGTAGTTATAATTTTCTGGATGGTTGTCTTGACATCACGACTAAACCGTCTTGTGATCTTAAAATAACATAAGATCACAGCTTAATGAATCTCTGTATTCACTGGTACAATGTGGTATATAAATGTTGTATATGCAAATCACAAAACCTACAAAGAAAACCGAAACAAACTTTAAAAAAACATGAATAATTAATCTGTCTATCTGCAAACAAAGCAGTGGATTCAGAGACACTTGTATATTTACTTTGCAAACTCACAGACTGTATACAAAGGCTTCTGTGTAACCCTCATCCACATGCTAACTGTAGTCATTTTCAACACAACGTGTGGCTGCAGTCATTTGGTCACCTTTGAATGAGAGACTTATTTATTATCCAAATGGAAAATTACTCCTTTCTTAAAATAATGATTTATATGCAGGTCTGTTAACAGTAGGTTTAGTGTTTTGTGTATGTCTGATTTTGATTTTATGAATATGTTTAGTTATTATGAGTTTCCTTGAGTTTACATGACATCCATGATTACTGCACTTTTAAATGGCATGATATTCCTGTTAGTCCGTAGCTGTTTATACTTGTAAGGCTGTGTACAGGTGAATCTTTTATTTTCAGAATTATCACAATATTAATATAAATATTCTCAATTTCATTATAATAAAGTTGTTGAAGTATTTATGAAAATAATATCAAATAAAAATACATTTTGGTTTTAGGATTGGCCTACTTATCAACATTATTATTATTATTATTATTGTGTGTACATGAGAGCAAAAATTGTCAGCAGTTATAGTCTCAGGTAAAAAGGTCATATAGTCTCAGACTACATGACTGCAGCCCAGCATTACCCATATCATTTAACTGCAGTGTTGACAGGAAGCTCTACAGTAAAGAGAGGTTGTGTAACACTCTTAAATAGATGGAATGTAATGAACCATGATGCACAGGGTGGCTTGATTTGGCAAATGGAAGTGTTGTATAGGCCAGTTAATCCTGATGCACAAGTAAGACCTACTGTAGTTTCGTCATTGCCTTGTTTGAGTGGGTGTGGACCCATACAGTAAAATACAATACTACACTGCTTTACTGTAGAAGTTCACTGTCTTTTAAATCAGCTGATAAACATGCAATCCAATATTCCAAAGTGTATCTTGTCACAGTCTTATCATTAAAAACTTTGTCATTCTCATTCCACCAAGTTTAACATGAACATGTGGTGAAGTATATTAAATACATAAATCGAATAAAAAGATGCAGATGCTTTGTTTTTCTTTTTATGACTCTGTGCATGAAATCTGCGTAAGTAAACCTGCTGGAGGTCCAGAGAGTCCATGAGGCAAGTATACGTTTCTGGACTTTTATCTCAGTTTAACTGGTTTCTGATTGCAAGATACTGAAATCTGTTTTCTCGAGAGCAAAACTGATCTTGAGATTACAAGACAAAATAAGCTGTGATCCAGAAAATTCTTATGGCCTCTCTGGACTTCCTTATAACAATGAATACAATAATGAATAATAACAACTGCATAAGCCTTTTATGTAGCTGAGGAAGAGACATCCTTTAAATATGTTTTTCTGCCTTATGTCTCAAAATTGTTGCCCACTCTGGTGCATAATCCTTTGCTTTGTTAAGGTACATTAATCAAGGTTAAGCATCTCCTGAATGAAGAGCACCTCCTGCTGGTGGTATCCTTGATTAGCACTTAATGATCCACCCAGCTACATTGTATACATTACTCAAAAGCATGCAGACACCTCTTCTAATTGGTGAATTCAGCTACCCATCGCTGACACAGGTGTTCAATTAAACACACATCCATTGTATATTCTCTATAGAAGAGCACTGCCAACAGAATTGGACACTCTGGAGCAGCCGTGCGTAAGGCTAATGTCACAATGGCAAAAATATAAAGCCCCCAGCACTGGCCTGTGGAGCAGCTCCTTGTTAATACCCAAAATCTACTCATCCAACATTTTTGGTTATAAGGAAGTCCAGAGAGGCCATAAGATAGTTCTAATTATCTGGATCACGACTTATTTTGTCTTCTAAACAATGAACAATGTGCTTAAAATGTACAAAGCTTATGTCATTGGTAAGAAGTTTTTTTAATTTTCATAAAATCTAAAAATAAACACAAATGGTATAAAAACACAGCAAAAAGTAGATCTATGTTTGAAAAATCCCATTTGCTCCAAGTGTTCCATATGTCAACAGGCACTTCAAAAAAAACAAAGGCACAAACATTTTCCTCAGTGCATAGAGACTAGAGAGCAACACTGATGAGCCCATTCCTGAGAATAGAAAAATATATTCACTGGAGTGACCGCACAACTGCTCCGTAATATCTATCCATACTGACTGTAACAGGAATCTCCATTGTCAAATACTGCATTATACTGCATCACAACTGAAACTCATACTAACAGACCGTGTTTAGTTTGAAGTCTCTCTGAATTTGAACATTGCTAAGGGAGTAAACTGCATTGCAGGATTGTGAACGGCTTCTATAGTTCGTCGTGTTTGTAAGTGAATTCCCGGGCAGATATAAAGCCGTCCTCGTCCTCGTCTTCCTTCTTGAAGATGTCCTCCACCATGGCCTCGTGATGTGTGTCGTTGGGAGGGTAACCGTGCCTCTCAAACTCTTTCCGCAGATACTCTTTCACCTGAAACAAGACACAATTGTTAGGTTATGTCTGAAAGCTCTTATACAGTGTTTGAATAAGTGTTCATTAATCTTGTCATCGAAATATGAATACCAGGCCTACATATTTTGATATCACGCACCTCGGATTTGGAGAGCTTCCAGTCATCATTGAGGTCCATCTCCTGGAAGGATTCATGTGACCTGGGGCCATTCCTGATTTCCATGACCTCGATTTCAAAGATCAGGGTGCTCTCTGGTGGGATTTTCCCTAAACAAAGCGCAGTGAACAGATAAACGGTGTTTATAAGCAAAGCTGCAATTGTGTACTGACAATTGCATTATCAAAACTCAAACTGCTTTGAGCATAAGCAGTTCCTGGGAGCCCCACCTTTGCCCTCCTTGCCATATGCCAGAGCCGGGGGAATGGTTAGCTTTCTCTTCTCCCCTGAACACATGTTCTGGAGCCCCTTGTCCCAGCCCTTGATCACCTCCCGGATCCCCAGTGTGAACCACACTGGGTTCTTATCACCATGTTGACGGCTTCCAAGAGCAGAAGAACACATGGAACTTGAATCAGTGCTCATTCACTCAACTGGCTGCAATCATTTTAGAAACCCCGAAACACTGCAATGAGCATGCACTTCCTGTTACACGACTGTACATGTTCCTTACGTTATTCCTTATGAACCACAGAACACTGCACTCTGTATGAAAGGCATGCATTAAAGTTAAACTAACTTTGATACACTGATGCATCATGCAACAGCTCGTTACCTGGAGTGGAACATAGTGCCATTGCTCTCCAGGAACCCCTCATAGTGTACTAAAAGTATATCCCCGTATTTTGATTTTCGGTGGCACAGAAAAGGCTTGTACAGAACCTCGATTTTCACCTCCGGCTCCGGAAGTTTTCCTCCATGGACACAGAAAAGGAATGCAGAGAGAAAGCACAGCTCCAGGATCATCTTCACGGAAATAACGGTCAGATATCTGGCTCTACAATGAGGGCGACGTCCTCTGCAAAGCAGCAAAAGCAGTAGTGTAAGCGGAGTGTAACGTTGATGTGCCTGCAGCACAATCGCAGCGACTACGTGGCATCTCAAGTTTTTCTAAAGGCTCCTTTCTAGGTCCCAAATACCCCCACCAAAAAACACATCGCCTTTCGCGGAGCGTTATATTACACTCCCATTGGCTGCTTTCACGGAAGGATACGCCTTAGAGCGGAATGCTGCTTTTTCATTGGAGCGCTGTTGGCGAGCCCACGCCCACAGGAACTGACCGCCTCCAATCAGAGAACAGCGCTTGACAACGAGCAATCCGTATGACGTCACTCAGACTGGCTGATCCCTGTCTCGGTATTCTCGTACGCTGTGTGCGCGCAGTGGAGCCGTAATCTGAATTTACCGGACGAGCCTCTGTACATTTTCAAACTACGGATTTCGTACGGAAGAGTCATCCAGCCGTACTTGTTGGGGAGCGTCTCGAAATGAGCTGTCCTTAGAGGCGCTGCTATGGAGGGAGTTCTGTATAAATGGACCAATTACATAAGTGGTAAGTTAGCGTAGCTAGTTCGCTTTTGAATGAAGCCGAAATGTCAGGCAGCGTTAATGTTGTCCGAAGTTGGAGAAGGGCTGACGTAAATGGCTTCAACTGGGGAGTGCAGGCAGGCTTGGCCGTGTCCACAGCATCAGCCTGCTATCTATCCGACCAGCCAGTTTGTTTACGAGCAGCTTATTATTTCAGTACGCTCTTATGTCTTGTTCTGTCTGTAGCTAGCTAGGCTAGCTGTCCTGGCTAAATATATCGGAGTTTAAGGTTTAAATAGGGGTTTAGAGACGCGTACGGCTCGGAGCAGGGGGCGATAGCTTGCTGTTTAGCTGACTCACAAACTTTGAAAGATTTGTTGGTGGGAGATACAGGAGTTGGCTAGTTGGCTACATTAGTTGGCTAGCTAGGTAAGTTAACCTGTACTGCTAAATATTGCAGTCTCTGTTATTGATGAACTAGTCACATGATGCCTGCGTCAACGATTTGCCATGACTGATGCCAGTTATTCATCATAACACGTAGTTAAACTGTAAACCGAAATAATGATTTGTTGTATTTATTTATTTATTTATTTATAATTTCCCGAGGTCCACTAATAACACTTGTGTGGTTTTCACTTATCAAACATGGCCCGGTCCATTTATTCTCATAGTTTATTCTCCAGCCTCTCTTTATCCCTTAGACTGAAACAGCCTGTTTTGGTTTTCTGTGCCTTTTAGACTGATCTAATGTAAATGAGCTCTGTTCTGATTGGCTGAAACACTCCTTAGAACTAGAGATGGGCAATACCACTGATTTCCCTTTTGATCCGATACCAAGTAATACCAAGGGTAATACCCCGATACCAATACCGATACATTAAAATATGTGATTTTCAACAATGACAAAGGGCAAATTTAAACAAAGTTGTTACAGAAAGTCAGACATTTAATTATTATCAGTTGTTATTGTGGCTATTAAATAAACCTTTGGATATCACAATTCTCTCTTGGCTTCTTTTTTTAAGAACACCACATAACAAAATTCAGTTTGGTGTTCAGTTATGCTCAAATTATATATTTACTTAAACTTGTGCTTAATGTTAGGCCTAACTGAAAATTCAGTAACAAAATGTGTATGTGTTAGATTAACAATTGAATAGTTACAGAGGAAAAAGACGGACGAGAAAGTAGTTCCCATGTTATACCAGCATTTATGGAAGCGTTTTTTGAGAGATAGAATACACATCAGTCCTACTACATAAATAAACAAATGGTATCGATATTTTTGCACCAGAATTGATGAAGTAAACCCCAGGATCGGAAATACTTAGAACTTCCGCATGAATTTCTAACTGAACTGAGGGCAACTCAAGTAAATCTGTATCTATGTGATATTGTGCTATTAAATCATTAATTAATGATTATCATTAATTAAACATTATCATCTACACCAGTGTTTCTCAACCCTGGTCCTGGAGGCACTCTGCCCTGGACACTTTAGTGAATTCTCTCCATTAACACACTCCCTGCAACTCTGAAAGAACTTATTAATGAGCTGAGGAGTTGAATCAGGTGTGTCAGGAGCAGGGAAAACACTAAAATGTAGGGCAGGGTGCCTCATGTATGGTAACTCTATCCTAAAGGGGACCTGTGATGCTATTTTGTTTTTTCAGTTTCTTTTAATGTGTCGTAGCTTTTTGTGCATGTAAATGGTTTGCAAAGTCCAAAGTGCACGGGCGAGGGAGGAACCCTCACAGAAGCCTCTTAGCCGACTGAGACACCATTTTTCTCTGTTACAAGGTAACATCATGTTATACTGCAGTCCTTATTGGCCACCTGTAGGCAGGAAACTTACAGTAAACTTCTGCTGAAGTGGCTTTTAAACTGTTCTTTCAAAGAAACATGAAGCCTCAGGCAATGATGCACATTGTAGTTAACTGTCGAGACCTGGAGACCATGAACGAAGTGCTCAAAATAGGATTTAAAGTAAAAACTTGAAACTGTAATAAAGTTGAAAACAAGATTTGTGGCCACAGGGACAGTGATGTCAGATTGGTCCTGGATTTAGAAAACATTAGCCATAAAGTATGTCACTAAAATTATCAGTAAAATAAAAAAATAAAAAAGATTGTGCAGTATGTCAGTAACATGTTTATTACACGGAAAAACACACTTGTCTTTTAAATATCTGCTATCTTTCCTCTCTAGGTTGGCAACCTCGCTGGTTTGTATTAGCTGGAGGCACACTTTCATATTATGACTCTCAAGAAGATGCCTGGAAAGGATGCAAGGGCAGCATCAAGATTTCTGTGTGTGAAATACAAGGTAATAAAAAGAGATCAATCAGCATTTGCTGCAGTAATTCTAAGTAAAAAGGTCCTTGTGTGATTAAGAGTTGGATTCTCACCTGTTGTGTGCTCCTAACATTGTATGATGTTGTGCAATCTAGGGTACAAGGTTTACTACCTTAGATTATTTTGTACTACACTCAACATCATTTTTTAATTATCTACTTCCTTCCTCTTTTCTTGTTGTGCCGAAACTCTTTACAGTGCACCCGACAGATTCCACGAGAGTCGATTTGACCATACCGGGAGAGCAATACTTCTACCTCAGGGCCATAAATGCAGCAGAGAGACAGAAATGGCTGGTGGCTTTAGGAAGTGCAAAAGCTTGTCTGACAGACAACCGGACCAAGAGAGAGAAAGGTAAGCCACAAAGCTCCTAGAATTTCTGGATCTTTAAGAGAGTGTGTATTTCCCCCGGCCTGAGATAATATATCTTAGATGAATGACAACAGCAGCGCTATAATAATTCTAATAAGTATTATAATATAATATAATATAATATAATATAATATAATATAATATAATATAATAATAATAATAATATAATATAATAATAAGTCATATCTGTTGTTGTGACGGTATAAGATACAAAATGTCCTAATGAAGATTTTTCTTATCTCTCCGCTCAGAGCTCCAGGAGAACACGGAGACCCTGAAAACAAAGATGTGCGAGCTGCGACTTTACTGTGACCTTCTTCTCGAGCAAGTGAACAAACTCAAGGAGAATCCTCTGGGTGAAGGAGCAGCTGGCCCTGCGGAGGTAAATTAGTCTTTGTGAGGTGTTTCTGCTGGAATACTCTCAGCCATGCAAAGAATTACAACCAGCAACGCTTTCCTTTACAGTCCCCTAAGTTCTAGGTATTAACCAGGTAATTGTGAGGATCAAATTCCAAAGTACTAGATAATTATTTTAGATCACATGATGGCAAGTTCCAAGGCAGCTTAACTAAATTACCCTGAAATGCTAAGTGTGTTCCATGTATTAACTGGATAAGTATGAGGCACAAATTCCAAAGTTCTGTGCAGTTATTATAAAGAGTCCTACATAGAATATGCTTTCAGAACACTTAATAAATCTTAATCTTAATAAATAAATACTATAAATAGGGATATAGGTGTTAGTAAGTAAATAATTATCCGCTTAGTGGCAAGAACCTGTTCTGTCTGAGTAATTTAGTTTGACTATTTTGATACATTTGTCATTGTTTTATCCAAAATAAGGTTGTAACCCACACTTAAACCATGCTGATCATTTAGATGACCTGTCTCAGAACATACCCTCATATTTCTCAAAATACACTCATCATCAAAGAATACTTTGTTATGTAATAGAACAGAGTTACCTCATCTATTCCTGGGTAACAGGACATGTGGGCCTACATGTGAAGCAGAAGACCCTTTAGAACTGATGTTATGACCTGATGGGACGTGTAGTAAGTAAGAAACAAGATGGGAATAAGAGAGTTTGGATTTTACGGCTCTAATACCATATAGTTTCACTGTAATTACTGCCTGTAACTCACACTGTGTCTGAACGTTTAAATACATAACAGGTAAGAAATAAAACAGAAACAAGTGAATTAGTATTTTACAGCCCTGATACCAGGTAATTACAGCAGAACCAATTCACCGATTTTGGGTTAATACTTCTAACATTATATATTATATATTATACATAATATTCTCTCTTAATGTTCATCAAATACTATAAAATAAGCAGGTCAGTTGTTTAAATACTAAATATAATGACTATCTTTTCATTTATTAATGACTAGAAGATGTGCATATACTATTTAGGAAAGTGTTTGTTACCATTGTGTTTCTATTACTTTACTGTTTATTGTTGTTACCACTAAAATTGCTCACTCATTACACATAAAGAACTGTAAAATAAGCAGGTAATATTTAGGTGAGTACAACTTGTTACTGTTATCTTACCATTTCATAATGGCCTTGTTCATTTCTGATTTATTATTTAGTAACAATTAGGAAATTGGTATTTGATTAATAATTAAATACAGTTTGTTACTGTAAAATTACCATATCATTACCTACTTATTACTGATCTATAAAGTGCTACCGAAACAACTTCAGTGAAAAGGAAATGTCTGGAACGTCTGGATAAAAACAGACAACAAATAAATATAAATTAGAAAAAATAATAAATAAAAAACACAGTAGTGACATGATGGGCTGACATCCAGTCACCTTGTTCTCTTCTATTTAATGTAGGTGCTTTGAACTGGTTGTTGTTGTTGTGTACAGTTCTTTATAATTGGTGTATGTCTTTTTTTATGATGCACGCCGTTGTTTTGTTTAGTGTCTGGACAATAACCACAGTGTAAAGCGTACTGTGAGTCATGACATAGTTTTTATGATAATGTTTAGGAACGGGCAATATGGCAAAATATATAATCACAATACTTCTAGACATTATACATCACAATATTTTCTGAGTCTTCTTAAAAAATACAAATGTTAGATGTTATAATACATATTGTGATATAATTTGATGGAAATGATCACCATAATGAATATTGTCCTTTAAAAATGATAATGGCAACATTTGAAGTATGTTATTATCATAAGTCATCCTGAGTTATTATATGTTTTATAGAATAACATAATTATAACTGAGAATATGTTTATATTCAAAAGCATTAAACTGTCTATGTATTTTTGAAATGCACTATTAAAATGGCTGTGTGTATTTTGTGGGGGGCGCTCAGACAGGGGACGATACAGGTGCTCTGGTGAAGTCTACATGCACAACTTTTCTAAAGACGCTGGAGGAGTGTATGCAGATTGCCAGCCGGACCTTCAGCCCGGACCTAGTGAGTCCCAGCCCACCAGGGTCACCCCCTGTTGCTGCTGTCAAACCTCAGAAGGTGTGGATGAAGAGTTCAATTCAAATCTTGTTTCATATATTTATGACGACTCGTCTCTGAAGGTGTAACGTTTCTCAACTTCTCGTTTTGTCCTGCAGATCAAACCTCATAATCAAACAAGTCACTCTACAGAGGAGAAGTAAGTTGAATGTCTCTTCATCTTGGATAAATATATTTGTACTCTGTCCAGACTTTCCAGTATTCTCCAGTGTAAATACACACAGCATTTCTAAACGATTGTAGAGCTGTTTCTCTTTGTCTGATTTTGTATTTATTTTACAGACAAAAGCTCTCAGTAAACAACTCCTCTAGAGCAGCAGCACATGTGAGTGCAGAGAGAGGACCAGAACAGGAAGCCCCATCACCTCCACCAGAGAGCTCCCCGACTGGTAAAACGTGCACAGAGCTCATATGAATCTCACTGATTGTAAGATCACATGGTTCTCTTAGATTGTGAGCTGACGTACTTCAACCATATGCCTACATTTCTGTGAAAGCTGTGAGTTTGTTGGGGATTTCTTTATAAATCTCCATCAAGGATGAGTAATATACTTTTTAGATTTGTAATTACGGTATGAGTAACTGTATAAGTACAGTTGAGCATCACAATGTTTGGTGTCAGTCTGTTGTTCATTTTGTGTTGTGTTTAAACCCCTGACCACTAGATAGCAGTGCTGTGGTATGTCTTTAGCCATTAGACTTTTCCACTACAGCGTAAGCAAGTAGCATAAGGGCACACTGCTTTGTGACTAGTTGATGTTTTTGTACTATGATAGTCTTCCTAAATTTAGAAATGAAACATTGAACTACACTCATCATAAAAAGAATAGTTGCACCCGGAAGGACGTGTCTGATTGCAGTGCTATTGGGAAGGAAGATAAAGGTTAAAAGGTTAAAAGGTTAAATTTAGACTGATATGGACAGTATTTATTGAGCTACATATACAGAAGTCGTATGTCACAGTATGGCGTTGGGCGACGTGGTGTTAAGGGCAGTCGTTGGAACAGTCTGTGTGCATGTAGCCCTGCATTGGGCACTAACACACTGACTCAGGAGGGCATCACTGCTCGCCAAATATCTGCAGTCCTGGCTGTTGGGTCAGTCAGATACAGCGATAAGGCCCATGCATGCTTACTTCTCATGTGCGGCTGAGCGGGAAACTTGAATCATCCACCTCACAGTGTCAAAACTACACACCAAGTTTCATTCCTGTCGGCTGATTCCTTCTGGGTGCAACTATCATCATTCTTTTGATGGTGAGTGTATATCACCTTGCTTACAGTACTGCAGTATTTCTCGGTTTATTGAATCGGAATCCCTGTATCATTATGTGTGTTATATTGCCAGGTTATTAGCAGAAGTGTGCTCTTCATAAAATAGGTGTTGACTTGTTTCCCCTTCCACAAAACATGTCATTTGACCAGGAGGTGTTCCAACTTTTGTATACAGTTGTATGCCTATTCACTTTTCAACAGAGAGCAGCGTTGAACACAACGTGGAGCAGGAGAACAAAGACGTAGCGGTGGTCCAGGCTTCTCACTCTAGCCCACAGGGTCCTGATGAGGATGAGCATCCCAGAGAGGAAGCAGGAGAGGATGCATTTTCAGATGAAGTAGATCATGCCCAAGAGGAAGTCTTGCCTAGCACCAGACAGAGCAAAGAACAACAGGCCAGTGAACAAAACAAAGCTGTCCCAGAAGCGAATGAGCTCGAGTCACAGGGTAAACAGGAAGAAGATCAGGTGGAAACATTCTTCAGTAGTATGAGCCACAGGTATGAGGAACGTCTGCCGCTATGAGCTATAGATGAGACATATACTAATACTTATCACCGTATGTGTATGTAGATTCAGGACCAAATTACAGAGCATGTCATGTTCCATGTATCGTTTTCATGTAGTAAGAAGTAATATTCAGCTTGCTGGGATCGGGAATTAGTTTGTATGAAGACACCAGTCGTTTAGTTGTTGTTTTAATAAATACTGAATACTAAGAAAATGTATCAGTACTACTGCTGAAGGTAGCGTTGATTTAACTATAATTGTTAAACATGGAAGTGATCAGTCTTAGATGTATCTGAAAGTCTTCATCAGAAACGAACCTATCAGTGCAACAGTTACAGAGCTTATTTTTTGGAGAATAGCTTGTGAATGATCAGCTGTTCATATTAGTGTGTTTTCTCTCACACTGAAAGCGAGTCCCTGCCTGTCATAAAGGGTTTGTAGAGCCTTTTTTATTACATTACTGCTCTTCCTTCTGCAATAGTGACATTGTCAATATTACACCATACTCTTACAGTACTAAGAGTCAGTCTTAAGCTATGTTTAACGTACAGTCCTATGTAAAAGTTTGGACACCCCCAGTCGAATAACAGATTTTGCAGATTGTCTAGGTCAGTATGTTGTTTATCTGCAAATTATAGTGAACAATTTCCTTTTGTTAAAATAGAAAACATTTAAAAAGTAAAAAATTGAAAAAAAAACCAAAAACATGTTTCATAAGGTTTGCACAGGACACGTTTTATATTTTAATTTTTTCCCCCAGTATGTTAAATCAGTGTTTCTCAACCTGGTCCCCAGGACCCATCAAGTAGTCCACATTTTTGTGTTGTGAGTTAGAACTGTCTGGGTGCCGGTTAGCAAACCATTGTGTTAAATTCAGTAAATAAACAGTAATTGTGCATTATATGTATAGAAATATGTTCTATAGGATGTGCTCACTTATTTTCACTTAAAAAAAATCAATACAATGTCATTTTAGCAGGGGTGTCCAAACTTTTGAACTCACTACATACTGTGAAATGTTACCAAAGCAATATTGCATTCATGCAAAATGTCCAGGACATCCATAAACATTGTCAAAAAGTTATTAATGCGTGAGTAACTTAAAACAAATGTAGATTTTGGCACAGAATTTTAGACATTCTTTAGATTTGTAACAAACCAGAAAGGGTTGCATGGTTTTCTGTTATTATTTTCTGTTTTATTTGAAGTTTGCTTCAGCTGTATCCTTGTTGTCTTGGGTGTTTGTGTTCATCTAATAAACGTCCTTCAAATTGGAATGTGCACTAATGCGCTGTGTTTTTCTGAATGTCTGTGGTTTCCCTCTTGTAGATTTAGTGATATAAGACTGGAGGACGGCAATGGTATCCCCACACTGGCCTTTTTGGACTCTTGCTATGCTATAGTGCCAGTATTAGGTAGGAAAGTTTCCTCCATTCACTCTCTCCATCAATCCCATTTTCCTCCCTACCGTTAAAGACCATTACCTGCTCTACAGCAATTCCCTGGCTTTCTCTTCCATTTGACTGTTTGCTTCTCCACTTCATAAAGCCATTGCTGTCTTTGCTTCACTCTCTGTGCGAGGGGATCATGCATGCCTTCTTGTTTCACACACTGCCGAGTTTATGCAGATAATGTTAATGCTGGTGTGTGTGCAGAGCAAAGTATATGACAGACTTGAGGTGATTTCTTTATTTATTTGTTTTGCTTTAAATAAAGGCTCTATCAGCTTCAGTCTTCGCATTCAGTCAATGGACTTTTTCAGCTTGCCATGGCCTGTTGCTTTGCTGGGAATGGGCCCATTTCTGTACAACTGCGGGAGCTTCAACAGTGTGCCCACTGATTATATATGAAGGTCTTTGGTGTGCTAAATACTCGACAGCACAATGATCCCGACTTTTTCTTCTCAGACAAGCTGGGACCAACTGTCTTCGCTCCAGTTAAAATAGATTTTGTGGGCAACATTAAGGTGAGTGGCAACTTCCACCAGTCACCCAGTATGTTTTGTTCAAAAACTACTTACGGTGGCCAAGAAGACACAATACGCTGCAAATAAAAAAACGACCTGCAAACACAGAAAACACTTTTATCATGACAGTATATATCACACACATATCAAAATGACGACAGCAGCACTACATCCCACAAATGCACAGCAAATACGGAAAACACCAATCACAACACAACTGAAATGTTTCTTGAAGACTTGAGAATCTATGAGACATACAACTGTAGCACAGCTTTGACATGTCTCATAGCGAACAGCCAAGTTAACCATGAACATACCGAAACGTGAGTCTGGTGGTGATACGGTCAGATATTCAGTCTTCTTTAAGTGTCCGCCAGAAACATTTCTGTTGTGTTGGGACTGGCTGTGCAGTGTTTCTGAAGCTGCATGTGTGGTTTTTGTTACCACACTTTTGCTCAGGTGTAGCCATGTTGATTCGTGTTTTCTGTATTTGCTGTGCTTTTGTGAGCCAACCTAAAATATAGCATTATAAAGAAACATGCCACAGATTGTCTTACGTGACCTATGGATTAAATCTAATATAATAAATAACTTAAATAAATAAATCGGATTATTACACAGATATTTACATTGCTGTCTGGTACCATTGTACATCAGTTTTTACAAAAGCAGAAGACAGGGGACCTCCCAGTAATTACTCATGTAAACCCCTTAGAGGTTTACAGTGTATACAAACAGTATTATAGGCTGTGTTTGAGCGTTTTCTATTGGGATTAAGGGCCCACATAGAACCAGGAAAATGTTTCTGCTCATAAAGTTGAACTTGCATTATAAGTGTTACTGTGGTACAGAAGGAATTCCTTTACCTCTTTGGAAACCGGTGGTCAAAATGGAGAAATGTTGTTAGTCACTTCATTGCAGGTCTGGCCATATACAAGAGACAGTTGAGCTCATTATCATCTCGGCCACTAGGTGGTCTCAACACTATCATGACATTCACTTAAAAAGGTTTTATTCTTTAGGGGAACGGAAACTAATCAGTCTCTCCCTAATTACATAATATGAATATAATATTATATAATGTTAATAATAATAATATTCTTACTCTAATATGATATTAGTCTAATCTAATATCAATTAGTCTTTTCTAATTTCAGTCTAATCTAATATCAGTCTGTTACCATACAGTGTTTGACTACAGTAACAGATAAATGAAACAAATATCTTAACGTGAGTTCAGGTCATAAGAGCTTCAAAGGAAATCTAAAAAGATCTTCTGTTCGTCCCTCAGAAAGTCCAGCAGAAGTTGCTGTCAGACCCTGGCGCTTTCCCCACACTGCAGAGCATTGTACTACATGAAGTGGAGATGGAGGTGGCTCAGGTGCGGAACTCGGCCACTGAAGCTTTGCTGTGGCTGAAACGAGGACTGAAATTCCTCAAAGAGTTTCTCTCTGAAGTGAATGCAGGAGAGCGGGACATCCACACAGCTCTGAGTGAGTGACATGAGCAAATACAAAGTTGCAGATTAAGAACATGTGGATCTTAATCAAACATTTCTGAAAATTTGATAAGCCTGTATTTGAAATCAGAGAGCTGTTTCAGAAGTTGTTTGTCTTGCTGATCACAGTGTTAAAGCACGGTTCAAGTCTTAATAAATATCACAATACATGACTAACTTTAGATTAAGCAAGAGAGCCGATCTGCTATTTTCTATGGGGCAAAAACTTCTTGGCGTCTCCAGAGAGAGAGGTTACTGTGCAAGTGAACAAGTTCTTTTAATGCTATTGAATGCCCTTCAAAAACCCAGTATGGGTTTATGTTTATAGCTACCAAAGTCCTGATCATTTGGGCTGGGTTTCTTGAAAGCATCTTAGTACAGAGACGATTCTTGGATGGTTAAGTGAGCATTACGCTGAACACTTTGGCATCCAGTTAAGAAGATTCTAGCACTAAGATGCTTTTGGGAAACTGGGCTCTGGCTGTTCAGGTTGCCCTCTCATTCTACTTTGTAGGACGTAGACGAAATTCTTAATCTTACGGCCACTATGGTGCGTTTCGGGAATTGTAAGTGCCCCTCCATTAAAAGCTTTGGCAGTAATGCTGGCAAGACCCTAAAATGCCCTTAACCCTGCTAAAATCTGTATGACTCTCAGTGCTCTTAAAAAGTGGCTTTTTGACTTAATTGCATGAACAGTACAGTGTTTTTTAAAGTTTGGGTACATTAATACAGAATTGAGTTGATGTGTGCATTCTTAATTATGCATGTTTAGTATTTTACAAGGGCTTTGATTGTGGCTTAGCCAAACAGACTTCAGAATTGAAACCATCCACATACTGTGGCTTAAAAAGCTGTTCTTTTTCCAGACAATGCCTATGGAAAGACACTACGACAGTATCATGGGTGGGTTGTACGGGGAGTCTTTGCTGTAAGTATTATAAACATTTGTAGTTACTCATACACAAACCTGAGCTTTAAACACACACCCTGAACTGCTGTGTGTTGTCTTCAGCTGGCTCTGAGGGCCGCTCCCTCTTACAGTGGCTTCATGGCAGCGTTGGTGTCTCATGAGGGCGATGAGCTGAAGGAGGGTTTTGCCACGGGCATGCATCGGGACCTAGCTGTCTACCTGCCTGCCATGGAGAAACAGCTAGCCATCCTGGACACTCTGTATGAGGAGTATGGCCTGGAGTCAGACGAGGTGGTGTGAGGCACTCACCAGTACATACATACAGACAAGAACAAGGCAGAGCTCAATGCAGTCTCAACTAGGAGTCGTCTTGGGTGTAGGGCTCGTTCTCTGGTGTTTAAGAGGCTGATTAGTGGATACTTACACTGCTGAAAGAAGGGCTTAGTCCATATGAAGTAAGCAAGCTCTGCAAGAACACTGGGCTTCTACACATAGCAATATTGCCCATATGCTGGTCCCATATTGAAGGTGTACTAACCTTAACTCTCAGTGGTGGCAGAGGGGCCAAGATTTGTACGTCTTATAAACTGTGACGATTTTTTCAGGGAACAGCTGTTTGGTTTTTTTTTTTTGGTTTTTTTTTTTGTTTTTTTTACAATGTTACAGCTGTTTTTTTAATACAAAAACATGCACATCTCTGGTGAGTATACAGAGCAGTCAGTACGTATACAAGCTACATTATTTGTTTTTGAACTTTGCATGCAGCTGTATCTTCAGAACATTCTTATTTTGCTCTTGCAAGATCATGTATTTCATTGATAACATTGACCCCCATCACGTATCACACGTACCATAGACAAGCACAAATTTAAAAAATTGACTGATGTCTGAGTTTAATCATAAACAGCAGTTTGACATGCATGGCCTATGAGATTGTAGATAGATTCTAGTTTAAAGGCTGCAGATGCTGGACAAAACAAATATATTACATTCCTAGTGCAAGTATACAGGAAGTCTTTAGATTGACCATAAGGACCAAAGAAAAAACAATGGAAAATTCACAAAACTGTCAAAACCTTTCCAAAGTTATCCTAAACGTATGTTCTCTTTAGCACATTTTAGTCTCTGTTTTTTTTATTATTATTGTCCTAATAACTTTATTTATTAAATAATTTACATAAGTAAAAATCAAGAGTAGGTTTTATTCTAAGAATTATACAATGTTTACTCATTAATGTAGCCTAATGAACAATTCTGTGCATGTTGTATTGCATGGGTTTGGTTCATTTTGTTTGGTGTTAACTGAAGATAAGTCCAAATTTAAATAACGTACTGATTAGTGATGTATTGCCTAACTAAGCCTTATAGTTTACATAAATGCCTGCCATGGCGCGCCAAGTTAGAAATCGGAGCTCTGCCTGTTTCAGATGGGATGAACAAACAAAACAACTCCATGCGTTTTGCTCAAGACAAGCAATAAGTATCCCAAATTGATTCATACTTAATACTCATTTTACATCACATGCTGCATCCACTTTGTTCGGCACATCTGCTGTGTAGCTGTATCTTGTAGGCAACTATACTTTTGAGTCTCTAATTTTAATTTGTAATCCACACATTTTGGCACCACTGGTGGTTGACTTACTAGTTCTGACAACAGGGACTATTCTCTGTAGGTACATGTAAATGGATGTATACATATAGATAACTGTTAACAAATACATGTATAATGTTACAGTATGTGATGTAGCAAATTTGATTGTAAACTCAGTTATGATTTAAAAAGCTCCTACTTAGATAAATGAAGGTTGCTCCCCCCTAAATTGCTCATGTATGCTATCCTCAGTCACCGGTCTACTTTTTTAGAAAACATGAGAAACATGAGTCTTTCATAGAAAGCAGAGATGTGTCTATTAGTGAGCCACTCAGTTGATACGTTAGCTGTTTAAAAGTAAACCAGGCCATACCAAAAATGTGTGGATTCAGATAAAAAATTTTCTATATAAAAGTATAGAGGCCTATATATCTGGAAATGAAAGTGTCGGTGCAGTCTTCATGAATTGGTTGCTTTATGTTTCGTGAAATAGATCAAAGTACATTCCAGTAGAAAGGCACAATGACTGTGAATTAATGACTGGGAATAGACATAGCCTTTAATCTCAAGATGTTAGCGTCTATAAACGTCTCAACAGTATCATGGCCACCTGATTTATTCCCTTGCACAAAGAACCGAACTAAGAACTTTTCAAGTCAACATGAAACAAGCACATCTGGATTTTTCAAGCCTGTCCTTTTCAGGATTGTCCTTTTCAGTCCTTTTCTTCAGTGCCAGTATAATATTCATGCCATCTCAGATACTATTGCTTTTCTGTTGTTCTTATTGTGTGCTCCAGAATTATTGGCACATTTAGTAAAGGTCAGAAAAAGGTCAGCTTGATCTTACATTGAAAATACGAGAGAAATGTAACCTTTCAGTGAGATTCACTTTGTGCACTCGCAGATCGCAGCGCTGGGTCTTCTCTTGTAATGCTGAATGAGGTGGGAGAACATACAGTAGGTTTAAAAAAAAGGACTATTCCTTTATACAAAACAAGACAAATTTAAAACCCTTACTTATGGATTGCCCTCTTCGGATCCACCTACAGGTTTTCACTGCCGTTTAGGTCAGATGATGAATCCTAGAACTTCTGAAAAGAAAAGTTTATGTAGCAACACATCCACCGCCATACTTCACAGTGCAGAGAAGGTTCTTTTCTGCATGTCCTTGATTCCTTTTTATTACCAAACCCGTCTCTGTTTTGTTGCTAAAATCAGAGTACCTTTTCTTTAAGAATGAATTTTGAATAGTTTAGTATAACTTTGGTGACACTGTTCAGAGACTTAGTGACCCCACCCCAGGAAGCAACCATTTGTGTTTGATGATTGGAGAATTCCTTGATCTTTGCATTTTAAACCATGTCCCTTATTGTACATGAGAGCAAAATACACTTTCATCCTCTTCTAGCCAGATTCATCTCAGCTCCTGTTGTTTGAAGCGTCCTTGTTAAAATAGTGGAGATGGGCATTTTGAAGTGTGAAACTATATTTTATAAACCCAGTCTGATTTATATAGATGAACGAGCAAGGTCTCATTTCGTTTGTGTATTATCAGCTCTTCCTCGTGTTGATGGATGGTGAATGGCCTTGGGGTTGCATGTTGCTTCATATTTAGATCCCAGTGAAACCAGAGGTATAACGTAATGGGGCCATGGATGACCAGTTCAAGTGTGTTTAAAGAGGATGAAAGAAGGGCGCATACATCATTTAAATTCTGTTCATTACAGTGTTAGTCATGCTAATATTTTTATCCCAATATGTTTTTTTCTGGTAATGGGTTCCTTAATTGAAGAGTCTTCTAAAGTTTTCAGTGTAAGATTAAGCAGATAAACAACAAAGTCAGTGTTTGATGGCTTTTTTGCCCCTTATTCGTTATCAGTGGTGCCAGTAATTCTGCTGTTATCCAGTATTGAAACACTATGTTTATATGTAACAAACTTTGCTATTCATACAGTACACTCAGAAATGCTTTTATTTATAAGAATGTATTAAAATTTCAAAACATACTTGTTAAGTCTATTCTCATTTCCTAAAATTAGAGGCACATTGAAAGTACAAGGTTCATTTTTATGTACTTCATTGTTTTTATATTTTATATGGAAATCAGAACTACATGGAAATTGAACTACAGAACAAGCTGTCATGTTATTATTTTGACATACAAGTTACATTAAGGAGACATGGGCGGTGGTCCACAAAGCAGGATTTCCCAGTTTATCCGGATAACTTAAGCCCAATATCAAGCCTATACGATAGATTCTAGTGGATAGTCTTCATCTTTGAGCTTAATACATAATCCTGCTTTGTGGAATAGCCTTGTGTGGCTGCAGAGATGAACAACTTACAGCTGACTCGTAGTACTTTTATGATTAAAACTTTCTAAAGTACATTTTAAAGCAAGCACCTTTGTAGAGACATATAGCACCAGTCAAAAGTTTAAACACATCCAACTAAATGGACGTGTTTGGTGATCTTACAGACTCTACAGGCCTACACGTAACAGTTCTGATGAGATGTCTGAAACAATACATATCCTGATATACCACATATACTCTTGATGTATCACAGTATTATATTTTTGCCATATTGCCACCTCTAATATAGATTTTGTTGCACAAAAAACTTCTATATAAACTATATTCATGATGCCAAAATTGATTTTGTATATCAACCTCCACTAGAACTTAAGAAAGCTCTTTTTTCCTCCTGTGACGTTCCATATTAGAGGATTTTAAGGTGACTGCATAATTCCATGTGACTGTATAATTCCATGCATGCTGTTTTATAGTTTGATGTATTCACTTTTACTCTAAAGTAACGCATTTAGCTAAACATAAGGAAAAGCTTCTATGGGCAGACGTGTTTAAACCTTTTACTGGTACTGTAGCTGGATTATCATGTATGCAATGATATTGGAATCTTATTGGTATCAGTAGATGACAGCTTATGAAACAAAACATTGGCATCAGACAGATGTGTTAATTAAACCAGTATTTGATTACATATCAGATATGAGCCCACAGTTCCCATACTGGTTTAGTACTAAATCCACCTTTGTAGAAAACAAGTACTAAGCTATTAATAAAAAAAATGAGAAAACATCATTATGTATCTGTATGCATTCGTATAGATGTAGTGTAGGAGTTTGTGTCACTATGACACTCAATCTTGTAATATGCCTGTATGTGGTTGCCAGGATGCGTAACATAACAAAACAGGGTCACTACCCTCCATAATAGGGTCCAGGAATAGAAGGATTGTGTGTTTGTATGGGTTAGAGAGACACACAGTTGTTGCCCCGTGCACCTGTAGTTAAGATTATCACTTTTCTCTTCCCGACAATCACAGAGAGGCCTCAGATGCAGCTCTGACAATATTCAACAGAGTGAATAATTGGAGGGGCTGTGATTCCGTTTGTTGAGGTCTTACATATAGCTCAGCAGTGGCTAAATTTACTGGAGTTGTAAGACAAAAATAGTGTGGACTTGACTTCTGGGCTTGAAGGTAAGCGCCTTGCATTCTGTACACAGTGGAAACACTTTTACTATGTGACCTTATTCTGCTCTGCAAGAATTCTTGAGTGTTTATCTATGAAGGCAAGTTTGGAAACACTGTCGAGAATGAGCTGATGGAAGAGCTGATGGAATTAACCCTGTCTAAATCAACACCTCTACCTTCATTAGCATATATCATAATACCAATTCAGCCTGCATGCTTGTAGGGCCGTATCAAATGTTGTAGGGGCCTGTCTGAACCATAACCTGCATGCTGAGGTGATAGAACTTGTAGAGCGTGTGTGTGTGTCTGTGTATGTATGTGTGTATATATATATATATATATATATATATATATATATATATATATATATATAAACACGTGTGTGTGTGTGTCTGTGGATTGAGGGTATGCAAATGACTTTGCAGTTAGTGAAGGAAGTGGCTGAAAGTAGTTACATTCTGGAGCCTGAGGTCAAATTGAAACTGCTGGTGCCATTTAAGGTGGACCTAGAAAATTAGAAAAAGGAGCTGAGGAATAAGACGTTACATAAACGTATTTGCATAAACAACTGGAATCCAGGCACCGAAACGTGGACTTGCAGTTGCCATTTTGTGTCAGGAATGCTGACTTTTGGGGCAAAATCAGTCCATAAGTTTAATACTGGATTGATTACTCATCACTGATTTTCATTTACATGCTTTTAACTNCATAAACAACTGGAATCCAGGCACCGAAACGTGGACTTGCAGTTGCCATTTTGTGTCAGGAATGCTGACTTTTGGGGCAAAATCAGTCCATAAGTTTAATACTGGATTGATTACTCATCACTGATTTTCATTTACATGCTTTTAACTAAAACGTTTTGGTGAGTATTTAAGGTAAACAAACCCACTTTTCCTTATAAGGGGGTCCACAGAACAGGTTTAGACAGTTAGCCAGATAACTTTGTAGATTGTAGATGCAAATGCATACGGTTATATACGGTAGTGTAAAAAAAGGACTTAGAAAAACAGTAATATTAGAATAAAAACCAAGTAAAATGAATACTTGTATTACTGTGTATTAATGTTACATAAGTCAGTGCTTTCATTTACCCATTTTACCCAAACCTCTCCTTGAATAAGCCCAGGATTATTTTTAGTTTTTATTAAGGAGTGCTTCATCTAATTAATCCAAGCGTGCTGGTAATGGCTAAAGAGAAATCTGGAATTAAGCCTCTTAATAGTTGGTGTGGCATAGTGAGTAATACTGATGCGCTCTATACAGCAGACTACGCTACAACTCCCCACCATTAAGTGACCCTAATGCTACATTCGCCTACCTCTGGAACATGTTTATATTGCAACTCTCTCTGAATAAGAGCGTCTCCCAAGCGCATAAAGTTCTTCTTACTGGCTAAAAGCATCAGTAGGCCGGGGGAATGATTTTAAACAATTTGTTTGGGTGCCAAAGAGGGCCCACTTTCCTAAAAGCATCTTAGCGTAGAGAGAGTCTTCAGTGTGATGCTCACTCTAGCATTTAAGAATCATCTTTGTGCTAATATGCTTTTAAGAAAATGAATCCTGGACTGCGTTTCCAGAAAACCACCATAAAACCATGGAGCGAGAGTTCAAAATGATAGTTTCTCTCTAACATTTAACTATGGAGGTTGTTCAAGGACACCTTCTGAAAGCGCATCCCTGATCAGGACACAGATGAGATGTGGCATTATGGCAGGTATATGTGGCAGGTATATCTGAAGTATGTGTATGTGATGATTAATAAATCCCCAATCCATATCACTAGCAAAATAATAAAAGTAACATTCTCATAGTTTTAGCGTTACAGTCAGTTTAGCCACAGCATTCAGTCGAACCTTAAACAGCATATGCTGGATAGGTAGGATACTGTCCCTGTCACAAAACAACCAGGAAAATCCTTCATGCTTTAAATGTAAGCAAATGACCACAGTGGTTGAAATATTCATGCAGTATACACGGCATAGTGTACTGACATGCCTGCAGTTCAGAGTTGAGACAAAATGGCCTTAACCATCTCCCACTCCGGTCACTTCATATTTGGTCAGTGTTTTGCTAGTGTCTTGTAACCACAGGAATGACCTACTCACAGCCAGTACATAACGTGTGTTCATGTGTGTGGCAGTGTGTCCTCTGTCAGGCCACTGCACCTTGCATGCCTGTTATTCCATCCTATAGGTCAAGGCTTTTCCCTGAGCCTGAGTCGACAGCTGGCCCTGTGTGCTTCCTGTCTGTGAGGCTCTCCGTTTTGGCAACCGCCGAAACGCGACACCCCACCCCAGCCCGAACTAAAATAATCTGTCTCTACAAGCCGGAGGTGGCAGCTGCCTTCCCCTTTTTTTTTTTCATTTCGCCAGCTATACCAGCTCATCCCTGAGTTTCCATTGTGCCTTTTCAGCTATAGCAAACAATACTCAGCATCAAGGCATAGATCACTTTACACAGAGTGCTAATCTCTGCTCTGAAGTTACATAAAGGCATTTTCCAAGTTCCAGATCTCATTGCCTTTGTGCAGTAGAGTGAACCGAAAAAGCCATGTGTAAGCTCTAACCCAGCCCGTCTACGGACAAATTACCCTGATGTAATTAGAACAGGAGAGATATGGCTGTGTAACACAGTTACAGAGCAGCGCACAGCCTCAGAACTCTCCCTTCACCCAGCCCTCCGCCTTGCTCGTACAAAGAAGACACACATAAAGACAAGAGTAAGTCAAAAAGAAGCCATGACTCAGGTGTCCAGCACAGCAGCTTTTTTTCAGTGACAGCTGCTGACGGGTCCTTATTCGGCTTCTCAATCTCATTCTACTTCAGAACACTGACATGGCACTTCAAACACTGCAGGTCCACCTGCGCCCACGCTCCCTTGGCAGTCTCTAGCTAGCTAAGTGCAGAAGCAGCAGCCTCGCTCAGCACATGTAGGACAAACAGCAGAGTTGCAAAGCACATCGTTACTGTCGTAGCGAAACCTTTTAACATTTGTTTTAACAACATTGAAAAAAAGCCCTGTGCTTTATGGCATGTGCACAGTTTGATGATTGGACCATGGTCCAAGAATACTTAAAGTTTTACTTGAATCCTTAAAAAATTAACTTTTTTCCTTCCTGTAAAGTAAAAAAAAAAAGTCCTGCCTCAAAATCCACTACAGTGATAAACATGGTAGAAACAGAATGTGGTTACATTGTACCTGCATTATTAGAACAATACAGTCTGAGCAAAAACAGGCCTGTGTAGTACCAAATGAAGGTTACACAACACCAATGGAACAATTTTCGGTGCAATATAGAATATAGAGTTCATTAAAGAACTATACACAGCAGGTTTTCCACAGAGAATAACCATTCAACCACTGCTTCGTTAGGTGTTTACTCTATACACAGTGGCAAGAAAGGTACGTGAACCCTTTGGAATTGCCCACATTTATGAATAATACCATGTTAAATGATTGTCTTGTCTGGCTCAACAGAGTTACAATAGTAACAAAAGCATTACAATAACTAATAACACCACAATAATGTTGGATCTTGTTCCTTAATAAACAAGCTATTGACAGAAGCATCTGCTGATGCGAGCACAAAAAGAGATGATTCAGTACTGTGTCTAGTCTCCCTTAAAGGGGGAATCCAGCCAAGATCACTGTAAAGGCACAACGCAAAACGCTCAATGGTGTAAAGAAAAAAAAACTTGAAACAGGAAGTTACAAAGAAAGAATAACAGCTAATTGGAAACCGCTGATGCACGCGTGAGTCTATCAAAGCAGAACATTAAACAGGCATGTAAAGGCACGACGCAAGGAAAGAAGCTGCGTCTCTCAAAAAACACTCCTGCACGCCTGAAGTTTGAATGTTGTGAAGCGAATGTTGAATGATTTGGCAAGAACATACAGCATTATGAATGGCAAAGAAAAGAGCGCTGCGTATATGAAAACATCATCCCAACATTAAAGCATGGTGGAGCGAGCATCATGATTTAGAATTTAGAACCATTTGGGGGCAGTGAACACAGTTGCCTGGAGTGGTGGGCAGCCCCATCCACGGTGCCCAGTAAGCGTTTTGGGTTTAGGTGCCTTACTCAATGGCACTTCAGTTGTGTCCTGTCAGTTCAAAGAATCAAACTGGCAACCCTGGTTCTCTAATCTCCAGCCCACGACTGTGGACTGCTTTGCTGCTTCTGGGCTGTTGCTGCCATCATCATCACCGATCATCGAGGGAAAAATTAGTTTATTAAGCTATTCCTCAGTCTCACGTCAGCAGACTGAAGCTCAGTAGAAGTCGGGTGAAGAAGCAGGAAATGACCCTAAGCACTAACGCAAATTCAGGGGGCAGTCCAGTCAGATCCCAGACCATAACCCAGCACAGATGACCTCGAGAGGTAATCAGGCATTTGGAAGCAGTTCCGAAGGGAAGAACGGTCCAGAGCTCCTCTTGAATGTTCTGCAGATCTACCAGATCCACAGCTACACAGAATTAGTTTGCTTTGGGGTGATTGATGCTAAAGGAGTAATTAGGTCCAACAACCCACTTACTTTCCACCAGCACTGTGAATGTTTAACTGATGTGCAAAATAAAGACTTACAGTGCCTTGCGAAAGTATTCACCCCCATGGATTTTTAACTATTTTATTACATTACAACCTGTATTTAAATGTTTCTTTAATCTGAATTTATGTGACGCGTCTGCACAAATAGTCTTAAGTTGGTGAAGAAAAATGAGAATATATATATATATATATATATATATATATATATATATATATATATATATATATAATTGGAAATAAAAAATTGAAAATTGGCATGTGCACATGTATTCACCCCTTTGCTATGAAGCCCCTAAAAAGTTCTGGTGCAACCAATTACCTTCAGAAGTCACATGCTTAGTGAAATGAAGTCCACCTGTGTGCAGTCTAAGTGTCCCATGATCTGTCAGTACATACACACCCCAGAGGCTGCAACACCATTAAGCAAGACGCACCACTAACCAAACAACAGCATGAAGACTAAGGAGATCTCCAAACAAGTCAGGGACAAAATTGTTGAGAAGTACAAGTCAGGGTTGGGTTATAAAACAAATATCCAGATCTCTGATGATCCCCCGGAGCTCCATCAAATCCACTTATCATCAAATGGAAAGAACATGGTACCACAACAAACCTGCCAAGAGAGGGCCGCCCACCAAATTTCTCAGACCGGGCAAGGAGGGCAATGATCAGAGAGGCAGCACAGAGACCAAAGGTCCCAAGCAGAGACTGGAAAAAAGCCTTTACTTACAGACAAAAATAGGAAGGCTCATTTTGAGTTTGCCAAGTCATGTGGGAGACTCCCCAGATATATGGAGGAAGGTGCTCTGGTCAGATGATACCAAAATTGAACTTTTTGGCCACCAAGGAAAACACCCCAAGAACACCATCCCCACAGTGAAACATGGTGGTGGCAGCATCATGCTGTGGGGATGTTTTTCAGCAGCAGGGACTGGGAAACTCTGGGAAGTTTTCTGTTATTTTGTCCTATTTTTTGTTTGCTTCACATAAAAAAAAATCAAATGTTGTAGGCCTGTTCTGTAAATGAAATGATGGAAACCCTCAAATAATCCATTTTAATTCCAGGTTGTGAGGTAGCAAAACACGAAAAATGCCAAGGGGGGTGAATACTTTCGCAAGGCCCTGTAAAAGACTGCAACTGTTTGTGTGTTAGCTTTAGCTAATTGTGCTTGACTGAGCTGAAGAACATGTAACATTCAGTGACAAATTCTATGTGAAACCTAGTTTATTCATCAGGGTGTACATACCTTTTTTTGCAACACTGTATGATCATTAAAGAACCTTTGAAGAGCCTGTTTTTAAGGGTAATAAACGAGAAGTGTCCATTCAATACTATTTTAAGCTTTATTTTAACCTTATTACAAGACCGTATCAAACATAAGAATTTCATAAGAATTCGTTTACTCTCCACATCACAAGGGGACAGAACAGTCTTCGCTGCATCATATCTCAACATGCATCTGCACCAGTGAATGCATACTGTGCCTCAGTGCCCTTTTCTGTAAATAGTGCAATATATACGGTGGCCGAGAAAGCCCAACGCACTGCAAGTTAAAAACGCGCTGCAAAGTCTCAAAACACAAGCATCAAAATGACACGACTTGCACAACATTAGCCAAACGCGCTGCAAGATCTGAAAACACAAGCATCAAAATGAGACCGCTTGCAAACCATTAACCGAACGCGCTGCAAAGTCTCAAACGCGCTGCAAACACTAAAAACACATGCAACTTCCAAAACACATGCAGAAAGCCTCAAAACACAACGGAAGTGTTTCCGAGGGACACTGAAAGTGGACGGACCATGAATATTCAGTCGGGTTATTGGCCAGGTTTTTGTGTTTATATTTCGTTCCACCTTAAACAATGCACACCGAGTGACTGAAAGAAAAGTTTATCTGTTTATTAATGAATATTCATTCGGTTTATTGGCCAGTTTCTCGTGTTTACATTTCGTTCCACCTTAAACAATGTACACCGAGTGGCTAAAATTAAGGTTTAACTGTTTATTAAGTTAACACAAGAACCTGGCCAATAACCCGACTGAATATTCATTAATAAACACATAAAACTTACTTTTGCTGGAACTGGGGCTGTCTCGGCTCTACGTCCAGGTCCGGGTCCGTCCACTTTCAGTGTCCCTCAGAAACACTTCCGTTGTGTTTTGAGGCTTTCTGCATGTGTTTTGGAAGTTGCATGTGTTTTTAGTGTTTGCAGCGCGTTTGAGACTTTGCAGCGCGTTCGGTTAATGGTTTGCAAGCGGTCTCATTTTGATGCTTGTGTTTTCAGATCTTGCAGCGCGTTTGGCTAATGTTGTGCAAGTCGTGTCATTTTGATGCTTGTGTTTTGAGACTTTGCAGCGCGTTTTTAACTTGCAGTGCGTTGGGCTTTCTCGGCCACCGTAAAATATATGCTGTTAACATGCTTCCTCAAATCGCTGGAAAAGAAGACAACAGTCCATGAGGAAGCTAATGCACTTTGCTAACAGTCATCCCTGCATCAGCAAAAACACAGTACTGAAAACACTGCCCGGTATACTGGCAATAAAAACTATACACATACATTAAACCATCGCAGAACTGCGTTCTTGATCTTTTCAGTGAGAGTATATAGTAACAATAACATGCACCAGAATAATTTCAAGGTATAATGTACAGTATTAGATCTGCAGACAGGTCAGGTGTATCACCCCCAGAAATAGTTAAGTAAGGAGAGGTCGCCATGGCAAATGCTGCTTATAGTTTATGGAAATATGTAGCTTACTGTATACTGTATAAAAAATGTCATATATCACTTGAATACAAGAAAAGCAGAGCAACGTTTATAATATATATGCTACACTGACCATAGAGAGTGAAGGCATGCTACATGTCCAGTTTCCACTGTTAAGAAATAAACATTAACTGGTTAGTTATTTCAGGTTCAATCCAACAGTCCTTAGCCTACCAGATAGCAGCAATAGACTTCCTCTGTCGAAGCTGACTGACAGTACAGAAATCCTTTATAACAGTTTGAGAGCCTTCACATGTGATGCAGTTACCACCTGAAACAACTTTGGAGGCAAGATAGGGGCTTTCTTTGTTTCCTTCATCACATCTAGAAGCATTTACCTCATATACAGAGTATACAAAAGACAGCAACGTCAGCAGTACCAGAAGAATCAGCTTAAGAGTAATGGAATATGCCAGCCTCGCTCCACCTGGGGATAAAGGTGAAGAGGCTCTAATGATGAGAGGACTCTCTTCACCGAGTTCCTGAGTTATGAATGCGAATGTCTGACCAAAATCTAACCCTGACCTTTACGAAACTGTAGTCGGCGTACCTATGCTTAATGCTTCGCCCAAGAAGCATTAGTAGCTTAAGCTTGCTCAAATCTTTCTATTGTTTTCCATAGAGAGGGGCTTTTCTGACCTTGCAGCTCAGCTGATGTTTTCACAGCCATGCGCTTGACTTAGCAGCCCACCTGTCTGCGGCAAAGATCAACCTGCTGAGCCTTAGCGTCATGGACTACGCTGTACAACAGAGCCAGCCTATTTAGCCTAACGTGATGCTTGGTTTCCAGATTTGGTCAAGGCCTGTCCACCAAACCCTATATGTACATATCTTTAAGTGTTTTTCTTTGTTTCTGCCTTGGACACCATAGGCCTGTTTGCCATACCATCAGCATTCTCAGCCCCATGCAAAATTTTTCTACAGTAAATTGTTCACATTGCAGTCCAGATCCACCCTGGAGCACCCTGGGCAAAGGACAGTGGGGTTGGACCACGAGAAGATGGCCTTCTAGTGGAAAAAGTTCTACCTTGAGGTATTGAAGGGTCTGGCCTGGGCTGGCTCTCCAGGTTCCCCTTAGCGTGGCATGCCATCTAAGCAGGATGTTGAGCCAGGCGCCCAGCACCAAAGAGAGGAAGCTGATCGGAGAACGGCGTCTGAAATCCTGGTTGAGTTTTTAAGACAGAGAGCGATGGGTCCTGTGCGTTTGCCATGATTGAGCAGACTGTTCTTTTCCCAGTGAGCTACATGGTTTCTCAGCAGCATTTCAACAAAGGAGCATAATATACACATTTCTAGTACTTCCCCCGTCAAATGTATTCCTGTCTCGTCCTTGGATTCTCGTTGTTTGCAGTGTCTCGGGTTACCTGGATCCTGTTCCCTGCCGCTCACACGAGACTGTGGGCTACACTGTCGTTTTCCTCTATCCTCATGTAAAATACTTGCAGTTTGTAGAGTCGATGAAGCAATCAGATGTGCACTTGAGATGTCCATACGTTCTGGAGAGAGAAAAGGACATCATCGAGTCTCTTCCTGTATATCTAAAACAGTGGCACTATCTATGGATCACACCGGAGAATGCTCAAACAGGCACTTACCCAGGCAGATAAGATTTGCAGGTCTGATATCCAAAATCTTTTCCATCACACTCCTCAGCTCCCTCATAGCGATAGCCATCTCCACAGAACGCATGTCTGCACTCTGAGTAACACAAGCACAGTTGAAGGAGGCGAGCAGACAGACAGATTCCTTGAAAGGAAAGTTTGATTCAGAGGCCATACTTACTGACGCATCCGTCCGTGACCACTTTGTTTCCATCATCACACTCCTCTCCATTCTCAACCTGCACAATGCCATCCCCACAGACACCATCCAAGTCTGGAGCATGCTCCATTGACTGGAACGGCGTTAGCTGGAATAAAGGTTTTACAGAGAAACTTAAGCTTGCTCTACTGAAATTCTCTCCGACTACAAGCCTCAAATTCTCAAACACATAAATACGTAATAACCATATGAACTGGGTTGTACCTGAATTGGAAGCCATCCATCAATGTCCTTAAAATAAAGCGCCCTCTGGTCTTTGCGGAAGGCCAGTGCATTATTTGTGTGCAGACGGTCCAGCTCCTGTTCATTATTCACCACAAAAATCTGCACGCAAACCACATTACATCAATCAAAGGTGGACTGCAAAACCACTGCTGAAGGAAAAAGCCTCACTGATAGAAAACATGTATTATGTGAAATTCACTATGCTGAGTTACAGATGGCTCCTGTATTTTAACAGTATTTTAATCAGGACTTTAAGATTACAAACGTAAAACCTTTGTAGTGATTAAACTCTCTAGATATGTCATTGTATTTGGCTATTGTAACAACTTTAGGCAAACAGTTAAAGCTACACTGTGCATTTTATTCAAAAATATGGTGGAAATGTGTAACGCCATGCCACATGGAGAAGAACGCCAGCTCTTCAGTGCTTTGAATGCTCAAGCTGATGAAGCTGATAATTGTGAGAGTGTTTAAAAAGTATTGAAAAAAAGAACTCAGTCAAAACTGCATGAAGAATATGAATGGATTGTCTACTAACATTTTCATCATGATGATTTTAATTTTACATTGGACCTTCCTTTTTGAGCTTGTGCATGTGGCATTAGTACATAAAGATATAAGCACACCAGACAAAAAATTAGTCATTGGATCAATTTCTGGATGTAGGCAACGTCAATGTTTAGCCACTCTTACAGTTCACCCAGATTTCCTGAATTCCTTCCCGGGCACAATTCTGAGGACAATTTCCTGAATTTTTGCCACTGCTGGTAGACCCGTACGACCATACGTTTCTATACACCTGCAAATTCAGCTACTTCCTTCACACTATGGTCTTTGGCACGCCCAAATCCAATCACTCCATTTAGCCAATCATTAACATCTGCTTTGGAGCCATCTTCCACACGCTGAACAAGACATTTACTGCACTGTACCACTGTACACATCTTCTCAATCTGTGAATCCCATCACTCAGACCTCACAGGTATTTATAGCCTGATCATCCTTGTGCAGCAGCATCTGCACACCGTAATGTAGGTGCTCAATAATGGCAATTATTTATTATAATTCTAAAAAATACACAAAAGTGCAACTTTAATGACTTGTTGTTAGCTGCAATACTAGTAGTAGAAGCAGTAGCACTACTGCTACAAGTATTAAGTAATAAAAACTTTTGTGTAAAATAATACAAAAGCTGTCTTACCGCTGGCACTCTGGGGTAGCTGCTCCTGAAAGGGTGCTTGTCAAAAGGTGGGTTGTTGACATTCATGGGGGAGTTGCAGCTACAACGGCCTGGAATACCTGGCTGTCCTTTCTCTCCTTTTGGCCCCACCATGTACAGCCCTGGAGAACAGACAACCATTCACACTAGGTGACGACATAAACATCTCTGAATATTGCAAATAGAATATCAGCTACTGCACTTCAGAGGCTGACTTAGAGAACTTTGAATGTGGACCTGTACCTGGGAGGCCTGGATTAGGAATAAAGTTCAGCCCTGGACCTTTGTCTAGACCAACCCACTACGACCACAGTGACCTCCCCCAACAACTGAGACCCAAAAACCTGCAACTCTCCCAGTTACCTAGCTAGTTGACTAGTCAATGTGACAGTACATGTGGCGGCATTTGCGGGACACAAGTGATGGCATTTGTGGGATTGCAATGGGTCACTAATGTGCACTCCAGCACTGGCCTGGATGATGCACTGCAAAAACTGTCATCTTGGCACTACTTCAAGCTAATTATAAACTTATTTGAACTTGTTTTTAGATAGTATGTACTTGTTTTAGTTGCTTTTAGTAAGCCAGATATTATTTCGAGAAATATGAAACAACCTAAATTATCTGCCAGTATACTGAGATTATCTGGCTTACTAGAACACCACTCAAAACAAGACAATAGACTGTAAACAAACTAAAATAATCTTATAATAAGCTTAAGGCTATTTTAAAATGTTGAGAAATGTAATATATATATCAACTCAATTTAAGATCATTATCCTTGCCAAGATATTATTTTTTCCAGTGTACTGTTTATCCTGTCTATTTCTATCAGTTTAATATTGGGCTACATTAGAAACAACTTTCCATTTCTCTGTCTCTCTCTCCCTCTCTCACACTCTTGCAGCACACCAAGAACTCCTGACTACCAATCTAGCCCTGGGCTATCATCCTGCTGTCCATCACAAAAAGCAGGAATTTGACTTAACTTGTGCAGAAATCAGAACAAGACAGGAACTGTCACATTAATAAAGTGATGACATAATATTTGTGTATCTGTAAAGGGCTTGGCATCTCTCTCGGCCAGTCTAAGGACATGATGTCATGGCTCTGGGATCTAGTAGGGTAGATCAGGTTGCTCTGGGGCTAAAATGATCCTTCCGTGTGACATCCTGTACTGATTTAAAGTCCTCTTCTGCTGGCTCTGTGTACTGCAAACTCTAATTCTCCACCACCTTTCACATGGAACCAACACGGAACTAACGGATTCTCACAGAACCAACAGGTTGTGATATGCAATGCAATATGCTATGGCAGGTGCACTGTACAGGAATCACACCCCTTCTTGAACCCAGTCCACTCACTTAAAGAGATAATCGCCCAGTTGTGCTTTGGGTAACTGTGGCAGCCTGGCCCAAAGTGTGCTGTGTTCTTGCCTGACCAAATGAGCCCTGAAACCCCCTGAACATGCATTTTATTTACTGAAAATTAGTATGAAGGCAAAAATGTCCTGAAATATTCCACCAAGCACTAAAAGACAACAGTTCTATTTAAGATTATGTTAATTTGACCAATCTATGTGTTGTTAGGGTATGCTGTAATGGTAAACGGTATAACTGCATAAGCCAATCTTATAAACAAGCAGCAAGCTAACAATCGAAGACCCTGTTTCATTTCATCATTACTGCAAACTCTAACCTGAGGCAGGTAGACCCGGAGGACCTGGATGACCAGGAGGGCCCTGAGGGCCTGCAGGTCCCATTGGTCCGATGAGACCAGAATCTCCTTTTGAGCCCTGAAAGAGACATTATAAGACAAATAAGAGCTCCAAATGTAACTGAACAAACAGAAATGATGGATGTAGCTGCTTTTCAAGAACATCATCCACCATATTAAATACCATGTTATGATTATTCTTGGGAGGTTCCTCACCTGCTTGCCTCTTTTCCCTGGTCGGCCAGTGGGACCTCTGTTTCCTGAGATCCCAGGTTCTCCTTTGGGGCCCATTTCGCCCTGACAAAAAAATAAAACACTTTGATCAGTAATACTGATCAACATTACCTCAGTACACCTCAGTTTTTTGCAAGTTCTAGTGTGTGCATACATTTAAAGACTTTATTGTGGCCTATTAGCAACAGGACAGTTGCTTACAGTTATTGTCACTGCATACATACACACACACACACACACACATCTATCTATCTATCTATCTATCTATCTATATATATACACACACACACACACACACATCTATTTATCTATTTATCTATCTATTTATCTATCTATCTATCTATCTATCTATCTATATATATATACACACACACACATCTATCTATCTATCTATCTATCTATTTATCTATATATATACATACACACACACACATCTATCTATCTATCTATCTATCTATCTATCTATATATATATACACACACACACACAATCTATCTATCTATCTATCTATCTATATATATATACACACACACATCTATCTATCTATCTATCTATCTATCTATCTATATATATATATACACACACACACATCTATCTATATATACACACACACACACACACACATCTATCTATCTATCTATCTATCTATCTATCTATCTATCTATATATATATATAATATACATATATATATATAAAAATACACACACACACACACACACACACACACACACACACATCATTTGAACACAGCAGCTGCCGTTTACACTGTGTGAACATTTCATGCTGAATGGACCAACTGAAATGACCAAGAATTTCCTGGAAAAAAGTCTGGTTTTATTGACTTACATTCAAATTATATTAGGTTATTGCCCTGCTTTTCTTTGGTATATATATGATGACATGACGATTTTCTTGATGGTATATAATATTCATATAATTTCAGGACATTATTCATATAGGATGAATTGAAGCTTTTTAATGGGCCCGTAAAACAAAAAAGGGGACAATTAGCTGCTCAGTTGTTATTTGGCCAGCTGTGTGGTTTCTGCACAAAAGGTCAAGAGCGGATCTGCTAAATTCCTCATTTCCTCACCTTTTGGCCGAGCATTCCTGGGAGACCCATTGAGCCCTGAAACACAGAAGAATTCCCCATTAGAAATAAACCATCCACAGACATTTCACATAAGACAACGGCCAAGATGAATGGATAGACCATCTCACCTTCTCACCCTTCAGTCCGCCTTCACCTCTTTCTCCTCTTGATCCCTAAAATAAAACGATTGGGAAAATGCACAGTTAAAATGAATTTCACCAATAAATCAGCAACACTTCATCTTCCTGTTCGACTTCAACAGTGGAAGACAGAGGACATATACAAACAAAGACACAAACAAATGTGTTGCACAATCAGTTCACCTTTTCTCCCTTATATCCAGGCAGTCCCTACAACAGAAACAAAATGAGTTGTTATCACAATTAGAAATACTGTATATTATTTACAACAATTATTTGATGATGTCATGTTTGGCTGGAATGGTAAATGAAGTTTCACACACTACTATTCAGTTTAGTGAGGCATTTCGTTTCAGGATGCACACACCTTGGGTCCTATTGGTCCTCTTGCCCCAGGCATGCCCATCAGTCCAGGGTCGCCTTTCTCCCCCTGACAAATACATCAGATTTTGTAGTGTACACAGACAAAATGAAAAAAAAAAGACATGATGGCAAGTGAGATTACCATAAATCTGGTCAACATTTATAAAACAGTATTTCTCATGTTGAGATTGCTCTAAAATTATTACCAGATTATTTAACTTTTTTTTTTATGTCAAAATTAAAAATATTAGATACATTGCCTAGGTGTAAATAATGTCACACAAGATGTTATGGTAACATTTCTATGAATCCTGTATTCACAATGCTACATATATGCATTTATAAGGCATTATATAGCATGCATAATACCCTGTGTAATACCTGTAATACCTGCCATAAGCTTATATAGTTGCTTGTACAATTCCATAACACTCTAGAAAGTAAATGAATAGGACTTTATAATATCAGGTTTCATAACGCGTCATAGTATCCACTCATTAGAACACTTTAAATGGTACTGCACCGCAACAGCGCTCTTAAATATTTCCATGTATAAACCCACATACAAGGAAGGGACATCACAACAGTGGCTACCAACGTAGCGAAAATGACGAAGCACTTCACCATGTTTTGTAATATAAAAGACTTTAGAGTGACTTTGACACAGTAATTCCGTTTCAGCTAACTGGTAACTGAACAGATATTATAATCCATTATGGAATCTGATTTATTCGTTATACTCTTGCTGAAAATATGAAATGAAATTATAAGTGCAATTTTATATGCTTATGCCAGGAATTATAAGGTGAAGGAGGTATACACCATAAAATGCCTTATAAATACATGTACAAAGCATTACGAACACAGGATACATAGGAAGTGTTGACAATGTTATTTTTGCAGTGTGAGGTATGAAGGTTGACTCTCATGGAATCATCCTGATGGTGCTCACTCACCTTAGGCCCACTTGGTCCTGGCCATCCACTTGGTCCCTGTCGCCCTGGAAGACCAGGAGGACCAGTGCGTCCCTGGTATAATGCAAATCATGTAAAAATATAACAGCACTTAGAAAATATTTCTTTTTTGCTCTTGTAGATTAGAATGAAGCATCCTGAAGTCTGAGCACATTCCAAGGAATTTCATAAGCCGCAGCACAAAATAAGGGTCGGCATATGGTAATGGAAAGACGTTATTTGTGAAGGAAGCTAAAACGACACTCTTGCTTGCTAGAGTAGCGTGATTGCTTTGAGTGTACCCGTTTTCGTATTTATTACATTCCTAAAAATCAATGTAGCTCAATCTGAATTTGCTTGAGAGTTCAAAGACAGGACAATAAACGCAAGGTGAGGACTGTGTCTCCAGAGTGTTCCTGAAAGGCAGAGTAGCATTACCAAGAGAGACAGAGAGAGAGAGGGAGAGAGAGAGAGAGGAATAACTAGAACAAGGCCCATCACTCTGCTGGCCTTAATTAAATGATGTGCAGAGGGCAGGAGCCGGGGCTTGTGGGAAAGCCAATGATTTATGGAGCAGCTTCAGCACTAAGCTAAATTGCACTGCAATGCTGCAAAGCCTCGTCTACCAGTGCCACCATGTTCTTTTTCCCTCTCCTAGCCCACGCTGTTCTAGTACTCCCTTTCTTATGTTCCATTTGTCCTCCGTCAAACCCAGCTGATTACTGATGAAGCCTTCCAGGAAACCACACCTGAGCATCAGTGGAATGGTGGGAAGGGGGCCACGGGGATGCTCCATTGCAGGCTGGATGTGGTTCAGACCACCAGCGACTCCTGTTGTTAAGCATGCACTGGCTTCAGAGGTGCACTGAGTGTGCACTCTGTGCCCTGAGAATCTGTGTCAAGGTTGCATTTGTTTAGAATTTCATCACGGCTGTGTTGTGCTTGTGTGTGTGGCGTCAGGGCCAGGCAAAGAACAGAGAGTGTGCACGTGTGTAGAGCGATCTCTTTTTTGTCGTGCAAATCCACTTACGGGAGAAAATGGAATGGTTTATGCGGCATCTCACCTTTTGTCCGGGTCTCCCGATTTCTCCCTGGCAACACGGATGGGGAGAGTGTAGAGGAGGAGAAGAGTGGAGAGGAAAGAAAAGATGAGAGGCAGTGCATCAGTGTGCTGCATAATGAGCATGGCCTCTGTTGATGCTGTACACTGTCTGTGTGTCTCATTAGAAAGCATTGTAAAGCTTGGAGGACTAAGTGGTTCAGGTTCAATACTACTACATTAAAGAGAGATGGCAAACAAAGAGGTGGTAGAACTGAACGCATGTCATTTGTGTTTAAAACCAAGCACATCATTAGCATCCTGGAACCAGCAAAGATGTAGATACCTTAATCACAGTGTGGTATAGAGGGAGAGTGGAACACTGCCTAACACAACCCTACACATCTCTTCTATAAACACAAAAAGTGTTTGAAAGATTGCAAACACTCTTCTGCACATTTTAATACACACTGTTTATTTACTGAATCACCACATAATAAAACTAAAATAAAAAAATGTAGCCTGTACAAAGTTATTAGCCTATATTTTATAGGCTACTTTTCCCCTATATGTTTCTATTTAAATATAGAAAGATAGATTAGATGTAAATAGACATTGTGCAGTAAATTTTGTAGAAACATATATTTTTTAACCATGTTCTCTATAGAGGAAGTGTTAGCTTAGGCAAGAGTATTCAAACGTCTTCTTACAACTGGAAATTGAGTTTTTAATAACTGACGTCTTTGAAAAAATCAGCTGAAAGTGACATCTGTTACTAACAAAAACCACAGGGAGGATTAATGGTCAATAAATTAAATATAGTTCTTTGGTATTTAAACCAGATAAGCTTTTCAGCATAGGTACATTAAAATAGCTACATAGAAATAAATGTGATTACCCTCATGTCAAGCATGGCAATTTTAAGCACAACAGAGAATAGTAAATGTCAGCCCAACAAAACTGAAATTTGAGCTTGAATAGGTCTCACTGTGAGCGGTTTACATTCTTTAAAACAGTGTTGTATTGTAGCTTCCAAGAAGGTGAATGAAATATGAGTGTGAATTTTGTGACATACACACATAACTCTTAACATTGAAAAACACTCTGGATGAAACATTATTTTTATGGTAGTGAATGTTCTTCGGGGTGAATCTCAAGCAGTATCATATCAATGTCATATTCAATTGCTTTAAAATCCACAGATAACATTGCTATGAGAAAATGAGAACATGACTGCAAGCATCCTGTACTGGAACCTATTTAACTGTAGAGAATATCCATGTCAGATTTAACTCTTTAGTTTATCCCCCGCTCTCCACTGTTTAGCTTTGTATTTGCTCCGCTTCCCTATGCGTGTGCATGTAGTACCTTTTCACCTTTTGGTCCCTTTGGTCCTGGTAATCCAGGAGGACCCTGTGGAAGACAGTAAGATACTACATTTGTAGAAATAATTTTAAATTGTGGTTTTCCGTCATCAGAGGTTCAGTCATCATAAACAACAAACATCAGTAGCAAGACTCTGCAGATGCTGCTGTTACAGAATATCTTGTTATCTTATTATTCTGAAGACTTATGATTCAGTAACTACTGTGAATTATTTGGTAAGTACTATGGAACTAATCTATAAGTTATATAGTTACAGTGCAAAATTATATCTTGGCAAGTGAAAACATCGAGCCTGCATATCTGTCATTTTTACTTTTATGCATCATTTGAGCACAACAGCTGTCGTTAATAACGTTTATGATGAATCGACCAATAGAATATGCTCAATTCCATTGGTCAATGACTTATATGAGTTAAATGCCCTCTCCTGTAAAGTCACCATTTTGGAGATACTTTTTATTCTTTAGACAGTGATGATAGCTTTCATGAGGAGATTACTGTAAGAAGTTCTGCTTAATTTAAAACAGAAATTGTATATTAATATTATATATTGTATATTATATATACACGTGTAAAATATACACATATACAATGTAAAGCTGCAAGTATCTCACTTCTTAGAAGAACATATAATAAAAATCCTCCATTATCTATGATGCTGAGATGATACTGTATCACATATCATGCAGACAAACAGCCTCTTTATTTAGTCCATGGGGCAGACTGGTCTGTAGTGAGCAGCAGGGAGTTTCTAAGAAAGGTGAGTAGGGTAGAGCTGGCCAGTGGAAAAAGGCTATTTCCGTCCACTCTAAATGTGGAGCGTTAATGAGTTGCCATGTCGCAGGGGGGCCAAGCCCTTTGCATCCATGTCACTGCAGAAAGTGACCAGAGGAAGTCACATGGGTCTCACATGCTGAGGCGGGGAAGCTCAGAACTGATTTGACCACACACTCAGCTGACTCAGGACTCAACACCTCAGTGGAGCTTTCTGGGCAAAATGCACAACCGACTATGTGATAGAGCCAAGGAGGCCATGTAACTAGACAATGCATGCTAGCATTCAGTTAACCTCACATAACCTGGTGAAACTGGTACAGGGAAGGCTGCACTGGTCTCATGGCAAAAGGCCAGTATTAAAATATAGAATGAACATTTTAAAAACAGGAAGAGTCACACTAATATTATTAATAAAATGAATGAACACATGCCTTATGAGCAGATACTGGTTTATGCTAAAATAATGACTAACCTGACACACATTACATGGTATGTGGACACGTGATGAGCTCTGTATGAGCTTGTGGGACATCCCATTTCAAAACCATGGACATTATTACGGAATTTTAACATTAACAGATCACCCTTCACTGGAGCCCACACCCCAAAAAACACTCCCAGATCATTATCCCACCTCCACCAAACATTACTGTTGGCATTCCGCATTCTGGTATGTATGATCTCCAAGTTTGAGTGGTATACAGCTTTGTGGCTGAGCTACTGTTGCTCCAAGATGTCAAATTACAGCAAAATGTTTCTGTTACCTATCAATATCGCTATCAATGCTGCAAAAACCAGTATTGTTATATGACATCAACACCATACACTGCTACATATATAATAATATAATTTTGAATAATAAAAATAATAATCTTTAATCATAGAGCACTGTTTATGCTGGCGGCAGCTCAAAGTGCTCTACAGACAGATGCTGAAACTTAACAGTATTAGAATAAAGTATAAAGAGTTTTCATTTTAAACCATATAAAGCTATGACACACACCGAATTAAAAGAAAAATACCAAACAGACTCAGAATTTCAATCAAATGCTAAATTACACGCTTTTAAATGTTGCACAATTTAAAAGCATAATCGAAAGTGGCCTCTCCATGTTTTCTGTATTTCACTCACGGTGTTTGCAGAAAGTCGGCATCGGAAGATCTAAGATCTAGGAAGCATTTACAAGGTTACTGATATGACAATCAGTTTCTGGAGATTTTCAATCAGCCCTCTGACTGCATGCCCCCGCAACCTTTTCATAAGGCAAAGGGGATTGTCTTCCTAATTCCTCTATTCTGTCAAATTACAAAATTATATGACTGCTAATATTAGCCAGTACAGCTCCCCAGAAACAAATATGGATTTTGAGTTAATCACTTCTGCTTTTAAATGTCTGGACCTACAGTACACAATGTTGACCATACTAGCCCGAAATACCAAGTCATGGGATAGCAGTATGTAAATTGATTACGGAGTGGCGCTACCTCAGGGGATGGCTTCAGAACTCCCACACCTGTATAAGTTGTGAGTTAACTTGTGAGTAAAGTTTGACACTGGCCGTTGTAGCAAGGCGTTGTGAATTATCACAGTTCAAACGAGGCATGATGGTGGAATGCTTCAATTGGGCTCATGTCAGGTGAACATGCAGGCCACACCATTTGTCAGAACTCTCCAGAATGCTCCTCAACCAATTCTGGACAACTTGGGTGTGATGGCACAGTGCATTATCTTGCTGGAATATTCCATTATGAAGTCTATGAAGGGCTGCAAATGGTTACCAATCAGTGAATGTAGCGGGTACCAGTCAGTGAGGTGTTAAGGTAGATCAGTGGACCCAACCCATGCCATGAGAACACAACCCACCAGCCTGCACGGTGCCTTGTTGACAAATGGGGTCCATGGGCTCCATGGGGTCTGCACCATACACAAACCCTACCATCAGCCCGAAACAATTGGTTATCAGACCACGCCACATGTTGCCCGTCCTCTAGGGACCAGCTAGCAACCTCACAAGCCCAGGTGAGGGGCTGTGTCCGGTGTAGTGATGTTGACAGAGGCAGTCTTGTGTTCTGTGCCCTAGACCAGTGGCTCCCAGTCCTTGTCCAGAGGTTCCCCTGTTCTACATATTTGGTGTTTTCCCTGCTATAGCACACCTGAACTGACTGTAATAGCTAATTAATACCAGTCAAACTGACAGGTCAGTTGGAAAAGCAAAGCACTGCTATATAATTTACCCCAAAAAGGACCCATCAGTTCAAACCTCCCTTCCTCACTCTCATACCTACGTATCTTACATCAGTTTCATTGTAGTGGACAAAAAGTCTTAAGACTCAATAATAAACTCAAGCTCAAGGAGTTAATGTCTGCTTTGTATCATGCATTTATACCTGAGGTCCCGCAGGCCCAGCTGGTCCAGGTGGTCCCACAGAGCAAGATGACTTATGATCCTCTTCATCTGTCTTCTCTTTTCCCCATGTACTACCATCATCATTCTAGAAGAGAAGGCAGGTAAGACTTGATCTTGGGTTAGTTGTCAAGTTCATTCAACTGCACACTAGTTACTGACTGTCTGTACATCAACATATATTTTCAATTCTAAGTTGAACTGAATTTTTAGTTCCACCCTCACAAGGAATCAACATCACCCTAATGATTTTAATGACCAGTCCAGTACGCAAAGGTATCCCTCCCATGATCCAGAGGTCTATCCCTTCTACTGACCAATATCAACACTGCTCAGCTGAGCACCTGAAGATCCCATAGGAACCATGGAACTCATCCAAGGACACAATTACTGAAGGGAAAGTCACATGTCATACCCAAGGCCTGCGCCACAGTGAGGGGGGTGGGGGAAACAAGGGGGGTGGAGGTGGAGCCAGTAAACAGCATGGGTTGAATTTCTTCCTTGGTTCCAGCGCCTCCAGATCTGTGGTCGGGCGAAATAGAAGAACATGTCAACAAACATGCAGCAAAGTAGCGCGGCAGGGTAACCCTGCCACACAGTACAAGCAGTGCTTGGGAAGGAGCACGACAGCTGGGCCTGAGATCGGAAAAGCACAGTGGCATAGCCATTCATTCCCTAATGAATCTATTACTTCTCTGCCAAGATCCGTCCGGTGCAGCAAGTGGAGAGCCAGTCTGTGGAAACGCAACAAGGGCTTTCAAACTACTACACTGTGGCACCTACTAAAATGACTTTACTTGGTCATATGGTTTTACAACACTTAAAAGGTCAAGATTTAGGAGTGCACAATACACAGTTTAGGCACCCCAGCTTAAATTACATTGTGTTAATTTTCTAAGTGAAAGTAAGTTAAAACATCATCCACAGAGAACATGCGATTACTGTCGGTTTGCTGAATTCAATGCAGGGAGGAGGCAAACACAAAATGTGGGCCGGTACAAAAGTTATGGCACGTTTAATATTTTAAGTTTAGAATCTCAGCAAATAAACAGAAATTACTGCATACTAAAATTAACAGGGGAAAAAAATGGTATTTAAGATTTTAGTTATATGAATGGGTTGTGTGTAAAGACTGTCAACTGAGTGGCAGTTCAAACTTTTGCATACAACTGTATGATATCTAAAGGCAATATTTAATATTTATCTGCCTAAGCCATCTAACAAATAAGAACTGTAAGCATTCTGACCAGTCACACTGTCAAAAGAAACTATTTCTGTGTTTGGTTTGATGGTGCAAAGTATTTATGCAATCCATCAAAAGTTATTTGTTCTGGTCAAGAAACTGCAGGAACATTGAGTTTAACCACATTAGATTAAAGACTCACCATTGCATTTTTAATAAACTGTAAGATACAATTGCAGGAAGAAGCGATCTAATTGCAATATTACAGTATGGTATACTGTGCACAGTTGGATTATGACATCATGCTATATCACAGCAATATCACATCACAGTATGGCTGTATATCATGGAAAAATAAATACTAGAATATTTTGTCTACATTGTGCAGGTCTGCCATCATGCAGCGGTGGCAACTGTTGATTGAATCTTGCCTGAAAATCCACAGCCCACTGTAATACCTACGGTAATGTACTGAAAGCAAAATCATTTATCCTGACAATAAGCATGTTGTCGTTTGTAAAAACAGGACATCAAATAAAAAATCCATTCAAACATGAATTCTTGTTTTTAGAAAGAAATAAAAAAGACCAGTTAGTGAGCTGAATAGTTTTAATAGTAAAATCACTACTCATTGTATCAATATTACTTGTATTTATTCTAATATTAGTGTGTTTTTTCTGAGCTAATAAACAGTATACAGCATTTTAAATATCATTTATTCAGCCTAAATCATTTGCACAGTACTGTACATTGGTGTTATTTTCCTGCTAGTTAAAACCATTCTCTGATTTTGTAGTACATGGAATACAGAGCATGCTTAATCTGTACCTAATCACTGTGTTGTACCACAAATATTACACATACTAGCATATGCAGGTATATAACACTTACATTAAGAATAAGTAAGGCTAACATCTTTAACTCGTATCTCCTCACGCTTGCAATGAGGATTTACCTGCAGGTTCCGAATTTATGATCAGAACCTACAGAATCAGGAATTAGGAGATTTGACTACATTAAACACATTTCATTATCAACCACAGACCACAACAGTCTGATGAAGAAACCCACAAAGGAGGCTGACTGAACCCGTTAAACACTGACTGCATCTACAAATGCAGTAAAGATACAAGAGCACCACACAAGTATTTAGACTTCAGACAAAGTGGCTACCAAATGTAACATAGACATTAACTGAAACATAAAATTCAAAACCTAAAATATTTACATTAAATACATCACACTGGTGCTTCTGTCCTTGGTTCCCATCCGAAAGACAGCATGTCCCTTTACAGTTTGATGTACACAGATGTAATGCACTATCTATCAGGTATTCTAGGAGTGACTAGAACCTACTAAGGTAACGTGTGTACACTTCCATGTTTTGCTGATGTTATTGCTGTACAAAGGTCTAAAAATGGAACATAGAGTCTCATGCAATGTGCAAGCACTGTCTCACTCCTCTGTCAGTGTCCAAAACGTTGTACTCATTTTCATTTACTTGTTTCTGCAAACCATGAAGTGCACAAAATGATGACAAGCACGCAGAGCGAGTCAGACTTCAGACAAGAACCAGATGCAGAAGTGATACATGAGTTGTTGTACCTGCTGGAAAGGTGAAGATGTTGTCGAGGAAGGAGTACGACGAGGCATGGTGAAGGAGGAGAGGTAAGTAAAGTCCAAATGTAAGAAGGAACATGCTGCTGACTGCACTGCACTCTATACCTCCAATCGCTCTGGCTAGCAAACTGAGGCTTCACACCCCTACACTCCCCCTTCTCTTTCTGTCTCACACACACTCCCCTCCCTGCCTCTCTCAGTATCCCCACGCCTCCTACAGAAGGGAATGCCAGCCCATGCCACAGCTAAATTGCTCCCTTGCATTGGCCCTATGCTAAATATATAGGAGTCAGCTGCTCGTTGTAGCCAATATTAGCTTCTTACTACGGGCAATGCCTTTGTATCCCCCTGCCGCAAATGGAGAGAGAAAACAAAACGACACAGACTGGATTGACATTGAGGTGTCAGCGAGTCAATGCATCATTCATACGGACACTTTACTACTGCCATCCACATATACAGTACATGCAAACGTCTCAGTGGTCATGCTGACATGTCACATGTGCATGTTGGAGAAAAATATGACCTTGCGTCCGTGATAACCTGAGGACAGAATTACAAACGGCCATGTATCTTCTAAATGCAATGTTATGGGAAGTAAACAGTGGCATTATCACTTGAAATAGGCCCCTCGGAAACCAAATAAAACATTATTTATTATAAATAGTATTAACATTAATGGAAAGGGGCAAAGTAAAATTTAGCTTCTCCTCTTCCCTCCCTCAGCTGTCCTTTAGGTGGGTCGTATCGACCAGTGCAGCAGAGAACTTACTGGCCTTTCCCTTCCCTTAGAATTAACGACACAGCAATTAAGGAGAGGGCCACTTAATTCCTATAGCTGGGAGAACACTGTTAATGCCGTCCACTGCAGCTGCCAATACATCAGCATGAGAGAGAGAGAGAGGGGGGGTTAGAAAGCACATTTAATTTACATTCTCCAAAAGAACGCATAACAAGACGTGAGCCAACCACACTCATCCACCTGGCTATTATAATACAGTGCACATTCTCAAGAAAGACATGTTCTTCAAAAAGCTCAGTGACTTCTACATGTGCCAAACTGAAACTTTTAGGTATTTAACTCAGACATCTGCAGTTACAGCAGCAGAATCCTTTCCACTACATAACCATCTGAATTTGCACCTGTAACAAGCAGCCTTGTTTTGCCCTATGGCTAAGGAAGATCAGTGAGGTAATGGTCTTTGACAGAGAGGGGAAGCAGAGGACAGGAAGGCTTTAATTGACTGGAGGCTGTACTGAGCTTCACCAGAGCCCTATACTCCTGCCTTACATTTTACCCCTGCCACAGACATCAGACCACTGCCAACGCATTCACACACACATAAAGGGCTTAATTCGCTCCAAATATCGATCAAATGCTGCAGTTCCACAAACATCACAACACAATTTCAATGCTATTCTGTAAAGGCTAGTGAAATCATGTAAGTACAGCACACTACAGCATATTTGCAATAACGTTTATAGTAGCGTGCAGATGTCAGAGACCACCATATTGTTTATTTATTGTCCGGTCAAAACTGCCATTAAGGACAAGTTACTCATTTTTTCTTTTCAGAAAAAACACAGAAAACATACCCTATGTTAAACAAAAGTTGAACTAAGTACAATATTATATTTCCAGTATTTAGTGTGTCCAGCTTTGCCTTCCGTTCTTTTCAGGAGACATGCTTTAAGTTTTATCAAAGAAATCTGCAGAGACAATTTTTTGAACACCTCCAACGCTCAGTCTTAGAAACTGCAGTTACTGCCGCTCACAATCCGACTACTCCCTAATTACAAAATTTTGATTCATCAGTCCATAAACCCAAAGAGTAGACAAATTAGACTACTTTGAAATGATTTAAATGATTGGACTTTTGCACAGTATTGAATTTCCATCGTTTTTATGATTATTTGAGTCTGGGGGCAGAACTGCAAACTGGATCATATATCACTGTTCCCCTACAACAGCAGATGGTTGTGGACAAAGGGAGGAATTGTGGCCATAAAAAGATGACTGGTCAATAATTCAATAATTACAGGCTAGTCAATTAAAAAGACACACAAAAGAGCCAAACGAAAGGCTCAGAAAATCATAGGAATCAAAAAGTCTCTAATCTAGCAACGAATGAATTTCCTATAGTACAAAATGGTCCACTTACAATAAAGTACAATCTTGATATAGGACACTCAGGTTTTAACGCACTGGAAGATTCAAACTCACAAATAGATATTACCTGTGGAGCTGTATTAGGTGTCTGAGCAAGGAAATGTTAAACATCGCAGGGCAAGGACACTCCAGCACACTGCTCTAGACCAAGAATACTCATTCAAACACTCAAAGGGGCTCTAAAATCCAAATGACCCTTATGACCTTCATTAACTGGACTGCAGATTGCAGTCACAAGTGTGTAATGCATTACCGCAAGGGCAGGAATGGAAAACCCAATAGTTCGACCCAAGGCATGTAGCCAGTGGGGACATTTGGCCTAGAAGTGGGCAATTTGATATTTTCTCATAGTGATACATTTTATTGTCATGATATAAGACATAATATTTGGAGCATATTGTGGTTATTGTTCGAACACCAAATTATTGCATGTTTCATAAGAGCATAATCAGTCCTGTTCAACAGGATTTGGTGCAAAAAGTAAGTAGAATTTTAAAAATTAATTGCGCCATTCATTAAGTTTTTGAAAGCCGTTTTTAAAGGTTGCACTACGAGTGTGATCTGATACGCATCGTTAAAATGTTACATGTTTTAGCCAGATCATCCACCCCTAATACGGCCTTTTAGAAAGCTACTCTAAACCATGGGTCAAGGATTTAAATTCGTCGGCCACAGTCTTTAAATAGTTGATTAATTATATGAGGTGTGATCCTGCTTGGCTGGAATGAAGATCTGCAGCCATACTGGCACTTTGTGAATATGACTGGTGATCACTGTGCTAAACTTTTATCCAATGAGAGAACAAAAATTGCATGTAAGTAGTAAAATATTCTACAATATTATTAACTGCATTATAAAACATGTGTGTGCACCTCTGATATCAACAATAAAGAACCAGCATACATTTCCACTCAAGATTCTGACTTGTTTATATTTGAAATGTATAAAACAAACACCACAGGGTATTTTTAGATGTTTTATTCAGCATTTCAAGTAATGTTGGAAGAACAGAAGTTACAAAATTATAAAATTATATACTGTATTTTAATGACCTATTTACAACTATTTATCAATTAAAATAACCACCTGTGGATTTCAGAAATCCAAAATTCTACATATCAACATCCATTAAACTCATGATAAACTCAATGCCACAGCTTTCCCAGCTTTCATTCACAGGTCTGCCCATGATCTTAAAACAAATAAACTTCTTACAAATTACCTGATGAAGCTGAATAGTACTGTCAGATAGCAAATATTAGGAACATTTTATGTATTTATTTCCACACAGAAACAATTGTTTTCATTTAAAAACAATTATGATTCCAAAACTTTGAGAGGCAGTGTATGTGCATAATATGACATCACTTTATGAAAATTATCACACTAAATTTCATGTTCGCATGTTCAACGAAGTAGATAATCAAAATACACTGACACAGTAAGGCACTCAGAAGCACTGGCCGCTCATTAGTAATGGAGGAGCTGACCACTGACTGTAAGAGCAGAGAGGGGAAAGTGATGGATGGTACAAGTTCTGGCTTAATGCCTCTTTTAAATCTACTCTACTACAGATTGGAGCGAGTGAGCCAGGGGAACTCCTAAAACAGACAGACAGACAGACAGACAAAAAAAAAAAACAGAAGAGAGAGGAACAGAGTTATAATCAGACTTTGTCCAGAAAGCCAAAGGTTCCCAATCCAGTTCATGAGCACACAGAGAGCATATTGCTACTTTATATATGAAAAAATGTACAATAAAACAACAATTACAAAAAACCCCTGACTGGACTGGTTACCCCCTTGGTTTGAATGAGATCAGGAATCTCTGCTTTTGTTTTTATTTTTACTATGGTAAACTTATCCATATTTAGATCCATAACAAGATGAAGAAATATTATTTTCATACAATATTCAGTTTGAAGTATCTGAAAACACCAAAGCACATTTGGCCTATCGTAAAATGAGTCAGTCACACAGAGTCTATTCATCTGCATAAGCACACACACCCACACACACCCACCCACACACACACACACAGATTGAGGGTGTTCCACAGTCGATATGACACCCAATCCTTCAATTTGTGTTTGCCAGAACATGCACAGCTTAACATAGCAGGTCCCTGCTAACCATAATAGGTCCACAAATAGCAAGGTCAGCAGGGTCAGAGGTGTTTATATGTGTCTGTGTAAGTGTGTATCTACTGGCCTGCAGTGCAATTAACACTCTTCACATTTGCCAGAGACCACTAATACTACAATAGCCACTACAGAGAATAACAGAGAGTCTTTGTGTTGATTGTTGCATCAATCAAAATTAGTTTTCATATTCATGATGGATACCCAGAGATACGGTCGGAATAAAAACAATTTGTTTTGTTGATTTTCTAAGTCAAAGTTAACACATCATCTACAGAGTACAAACATCTGCACACCATAATGCACAATTACTGTTCATTAGTTTATTACCTGTAACACCTCTTACCTTCATTTAGAACCATCAACAAAACAGAATTTCACTTGAGATTTTTGCAGAAGACTGTACAAAGCCTTTCTTAACACTTACAGTATATGTGCGCTGAAAATCCACTCTGTCACATATTTCTGAATTAGGGATTAGGTTAGTATTAGGAAGCGGAGAGCTGAGCATTTCGAGCTGAGAGTTTCGAGCTGAGAGTCCCACAAAACTGGTGCAAGTTAACGTGACCACGCACTCCACAATGTATGCTGTGAACAACTTGTCTGTATAACATAGCATAACCCGTTTCATATAATAACGACTTTATTTAAAGGACGCAGCACAAGTGTAATGTTTGTGAAGGTTGTAAAGTGTATACATTTTAATAATAACCAAAGAAATTAAAATTGTACCCAGGTTTTGTACTTCAGATTTTGTAAACCAAGTTACTGACAAAGTAGCTTTCTCTGAATTTTTGTACCAAGAATTTAAGGACCCCTAATTATCCTCTTGGATCCTCTGAATGCCTTAAAGTCAAAATTCTGGAGGGTCCCTGAAACTAAACCTACTATGAAGTTATGCTGTGATTGTTTAGCTGCTTCACCCACAATCATTGAGCTTCTGTCTATGCTATTGAATAAATAACCTCAGGATGGCGTTGCAGCAAATTGCTTTACCCAGTCCTAATGTTTACACAGTATACTGTAATATATATATATATATACACAGGGGTTGGACAATGAAACTGAAACACCTGGTTTTAGACCACAATCATTTATTAGTATGGTGTAGGGCCTCCTCCTCCTTTTGCGGCCAATACAGCGTCAGTTCGTCTTGGGAATGACATATACAAGTCCTGCACAGTGGTCA
>CM067479.1:37667219-37778127 GCA_034552555.1 Semaprochilodus insignis
TATATATATATATATATATATATATATATATATATATATACACACACACACACACACACACACACACACACACACACACACACAAATACCATGTTAATGTAGTTTTAGCTAAATGCTGAGTTAAAGAGATACGTTTTTAAGTGTTTCTTAAATGTGAGCACTGAGCCCGACTGTCTAATAGAAGCTGGGGTTGAGTTCCACAGTTTAGAAGCATAATATCTGAAAGAGCTCTCTCCATGTTTTCTGTATTTTACAGAAGGTCAGCATCTGTAGATCTAAGATCACGAGCTGGAACATAAACACAGAGACGTTCTGTGATGTATGGAGGTGCTAGATAATTTAGAGCCTTCTAGACCAGCAGTAGAATTTTAAAATCTATTCTAATAGATACAGGCAGCCAGTGCAGCTCTTGCAGAACAGGAGCGATATGAGCTCTCTTTTTAGTTTTTGTTAGGATCCGAGCTGCTGCGTTCTGTACGAGTTGCAGGGGATAGACGGTTCTCTTAGGAACCCCAGTAAGGAGGGAATTGCAGTAATCAATTCTGCTTGTAACAAACGCATGAACAAGTTTCTCTGCATCGCTCTGAGACAAAAAAGGCTTTAGCAATATTTCTTAAATGATAAAAAGATATTTTAGTGACTGCATTTACATGCAGGATTAAACTCAGCTCAGAGTCTAAGATCACGCCCAAGTTTCGTAATTCAGGTTTTGTATTAGTAGCTAAAGAACCGAGTTTCTAAGTCTTTCTATCTAGTCTTTTCTAGATTATCCAAAGGAATCAAGATGTATAACTGTGTGTCATCAGCGTAGCCATGAAAGTTAACATCATGTTACCTAATGACATCACCCAGAGGTAACACGTACAAAGAGAAAAACACAGGCCCTAAAACGGACCCCTGTGGTACTCCACAAGAAATACATTCTTTTTTTATTAGTGATTTCCAATGATGGTTTTAAATATGATTTAAACCGATATGATTTTTCTAGAACTGTGCCAGAGAGGCTGACCCAGTGTTCAAGACAGTGGATTAGAATATTGCAGAATATTAGTAGTCATATTTATCTTCATGACCAAATAGTTCTTTGCCTCCTTTTCGTGAGCATAGCAAATCTAACTACACTGCTCGTCAAAACAATAGCTGTACCCAGAAGGAAGTGTTGGATTGGTATTGGGAAGGAAGATAAAGGTTAACAGGATCAATAAATGATGATAAATTTAGACTGATATGGGTGATATTTATTGAGCTACACATACAGAAGTAGCGTCTCTCAGTATGGTGTCAGGCCACCATGGTTGCTAATGCAATAGGCCAGACACCTCGGCATGGAGTTGTAGAGGTTGCTAATGGTGTCCTGTGATAATCCATCCCATGCAGCTTGAATATTCTCACACAGTTCCTGCGTTATGCAGCCGTGTGCCAATGGTGCTGGCACTAACTGGATGACTCATGGACGGCATCACTGCTTGCTGAATGTGTGCAATCATGGCTGTTGGGTCACTCAGATACAACGATAAGACCCGTCCTTGTTTGTCACTTGAATCATTCGCTTGTTTCATTATGTTAAACTTATGCACCAAATTTTATTCCTGCTGGTTGATTCCTTCTGGGTGCAACTTTTGTGCAACTATTGTTTTGATGATGAGTGTGATGATGGTATAGTATTATATGCATTTCCTGGGAATTGTCATAATTACAGGAATATTTAGCAGACTTTTAATCTGAACATTCAGTATCTAGTAATTTGAATGAGCCTTTAAAGATGAGAGAAGCACATAGTGAGTGAGTGTGTGTGTGTGTGTGTGTGTGTGTGTGTGTGTGTGTGTGTGTGGGGGGGATACTCAGTTTTACAATGGTGTTTTTTTATTTTCTGTCTGAGAAACATTTCTTTCATTTGCGCTACTCAGTGTGAGCTGAAAGAACAGACGATTCCCAGGTTGAAGAAGAAAGAAGAGAACAGGATTTTACCAGAAGTCAGTGGTTGACTTTGGCTCTTTCAGTTTGTTCCTGAGGGACAACAGCATGGACAGACACGTTTCACTTGCAGCAGCCATGAAGCATCAAAAATCGCTCTCCTTCTCTCTTCTGGGTTTTTGTCCCAAGATTAGGAGAAAAATAGACAAGGTGAAACAGAACCTTAGCCTTAGAAGTCTTAGACGAGTGGCCTTCATTAGAAATCTCAAAGCTTTCTGTTCAGTGTCTCTGTTTGAACCGTACTACTTCTCATCAAAGACGCGTCTCGGTCCGCTTGATCGGTTCAATTTGAGTTTTCTTGGCATCAGAAGTCTGTCTAGATATGGTCTGACATGTAGGTCTGAGCTTTCTGTCTGAAAGAAAATAAATTGTTTATCTAGTTCAAATCCTTGGTGCACAATCAAGTCAACACCAAGAATTTAAAGCACATAATATTTGGATTTGATGTTTATATGATTCTTTTGTTATTTAGATTTGATGGCTTTCTGTTTTCCACTCCTGCTAAGTGATGATACGGGATTTGTGTCACTTTTTAGGGCTTTTCCTCAGTGAGTCTATTAAAGAACAACAAAAAACGTTGTATAAACAAAACCGAAGTTTCTTCTATGAGTCCAAAGAATGACAGAAACACATAATATTTAGCTGCTCTTCACTAGAGCCTGGTTTGCATGAAATAGAAACAAATAACCTTGTTTAAAGTCTAAAGTAGCTGAAGGGCAGCATATCCCATAAGTTTAGGAAACTCGTTACAGGTCCAAACCCAAATTCCACAAAACCACAAGAGTGCTCTTATAGGCCAGAACACTGATTTTTCTTTCCTTCAATAATAACCACAGCAGCCGTGTCTACTTTGGAAGGTCTTGGGAGGAACATGGGAGAAACGTGATCCATTAGGTGGTATAGAGAGCTTGGTGGAGGTTTTCTGTGGACCAGAGAGCAAGCTCATAGTAGACCCGATGACGTGAGTTTATGGCTAGCTGTGTTCTTGAAAATGATCATATTCTTTTTCCACCAGTTGCCTTTTAGCAATATGCTAATATAACTGTTATGTAAAATGTAAAACACGTATGTAAACACTCTCAAAGCCAGTCATCCGGCAGAACTACTATGTTTGTTATGCAAACCAAGCATGCAGACCAAAACTGAATCTCACAAGATCTAGTCATCATCGAAATGGTTTCACCAAAGTGTCATGCATTTGTTGTTGTTATGGCTTCCCCTGCAGTTCCAGTGCTTTATATTTTTGCTTTCCTACATTTGTAGTTGCTTTCAAGCTTTGTATGTGGCTTAAATGAACATATCTGGTATTGTATCATGCTGAATTACAGACTACAGACCGCACAAACAGAAGTCATTGGTCGTATATCCTCTGTCTGTGCTTGAGGTTGGTACCCGGTACATCATTATGACCTATGAAGGTCTCCAGATGTCCATGCAGGTTGCTGCAGTCTGTTTGGCAGAGAGGATGAACCCTGAGCTGCATTTAATGGCATTTTGCAGGAGGTATACTAGTTATGTTCCTATTACTACAGAGATTTCAGAGACTTTTTGGTTTTCAGTGTAGTAGAAAACAGGTTGTTAAAACATCACTTCAAATTATTAATACTCGTGGCTCCCACAGCCCCTACTGGTTCCCACTGGTGGTCTCCTCTTTTACACTTTTTGTATATCAGCGATTGTGAATCAGATTCTGATTCAGTCTAATTGTATTAATTTGCATATGATACAATAGTACGAATGGTATTTAATGATGGCAAGAAGGTATGGTTGGAGCATTAATGGAGTGGAACAGGCTGAACAATATAAACCTATATTCAAAAGACAAAGGCCAAGAGGAGGAGAGGGTTAACAGAGGGTTAACTCAATTCCTCAAATCCTTTAAGTGGGATGGTAACACTGCTGTCTTACTGGGGAAAGGTTCTTCTTTGTAGGACAATATGGGAAATTTGGCTTAAGACTGTTTGATGCACCTTTACAGTGCTGTTGTGGACTTGTGTGTGTGTGTGTGTGTGTGTGTGTGTGTGTGGAATGGCAATACAATGGCATATAAGAGAGGACAGAATTTAGAATTTGGAGTGTAAAATCATTTTGCCACGTGTGCTTGCAATCAGTATAATTTGTCATTTAACCCATCTATGAAGTGAAACACCCACACACACGCACTAGGGGGCAGTGAGCAGCCCTATCCACAGCACACTCGACCCTCCAGTCACAAGGCTGGTTCCTTAACCTCCAGCCCTGACAGGGAAAGTAGTGCATGGTGGCTCCAAGATCACTGGTTGCGATCTTCTGTTGGTTGCCTGTATATATGCCAGTCGAATGGAAAAGAAAGTATTAAAAATTATCACTGCTGTCGGAAAACAAAACCTTTTATCCCCAAAATGATGATGCTTGTTATCACTGCACATGCCGAATCATCAAGAAGTCCCAGCAGGGACTGTAGCTTTTAAGCAGGCTGAGGAAATATAGCATGCCAGCCAAAATTTTCTGAACACTACTACAGGTGTACGATCAAGAGCGACCTTACCAGCTGTATCACAGTCTGGTATGAAACTTGCACTGCTCAGGACAGGGAGGCTCTCCAGCATGTGATCAAAACTGCAGTCCCTTTCAGGAGCAGCCTTCCCCTCACTACAGGACATTTACCACACCAGGGTCATCAGGAGGCCATGCAGCAGCATCAGGAACAGTAAACATCCCCCAACACAGCCTGTTTGCACTTCCACCATCATGCAGATGCTACAGGAGTGTGAAGTCCGCCAGGACAACTTCACTGACAATTGCTATCCACAGGCCATCATGCTTGTGAAGGACTTTCACGCAGTGCCCCTTCCGATGATGGTAAACACTGACTAACATGCGTTATTTATAGAACCCTACTCAACACACACATACATTAATTGTTGTTGTTATTCTGTTGTTATTTGCAGTAATGCACAGTGCACTTTATGACTGCTGTTCTCTGCTCTTCACACAATATTGCACGAGTAATTAAGAACTAGTACTAAGTATTAACAAGTACTAAGTGTACTTTATGTCCACCTCTTTATTTACATCTTACTTTTTTGTGAAAGGAGGATTATCGAAGTCTATGTGCAGTGTAACCACCTGTTTTATTGAGCATATGACGGTAAAACTCTGGAATCTTTACAGGAGGAGAAAAACATACTTTGTTATATAAGTGTAATCACACTTTATTTTTTTATTTTATTTTTTTTCCAAATGATCTTGGGGAAATATGTTTGGCCCATTCAAAGGCAACATGTATTTACAAGTTATGTCACAAACTGAAAAACAAAAATGGAGATACAAGGTTTTGTCCTGACAGCAGCGATATGTAGATGACACTTTGTACCTTTTTGCACTGACTACAAAGCATCTTTGTCATAACATCTCCTTTTATTAACAACTCTTACCTTTCCACGATCAGACAATCAAACTCCACTCCACAGTTTAATTTGATGTATGTTTAATTGAATGTTTTTAATGTCATTTTACTGAGACAATGATCATTGCGTACATGAATGTATGTTGTTGGTGTATATGAGCAGCACTCAAACAAATTCCCCTCACTGACTGATATGACAAAGATTTAGCAGAGTTATTAAGGTGTAAATGAGTTTTTTGACTGTTTGGTTATGGGATAGATTGCAATAAGGGGACATATCAAACATTTACGTAAGTCTTTGTAGAGAGGGCGTAAAAGCATATTTAAAACAAAGCAAGCTGAATATTTTCATATACATATTGTTGCTGTCCAACATGTATCTCCACGTTTGTTGATTTTTACTTTTATGCATCATTACAACACAGTTTCTGTTTACACTGTGTGGAAAAAAAATGAATGAATGATTCAGTTGGTTTAAAAATGATTTAATTGACTTACATTAAATTGAAATTAGGTTTTTGCTCTTTCCTGTTGACATTTTGGAGAATATTATTATTATTATTATTATTTTATATATATATATATATGAACCGAGACTATATATGACTACCTGAGGAGAATTCATGTACATATGTTATCTATCAACACCTATTTCCTCCTGAACTGTTGCTTTTATGTCCTGGGAGAGAGACAGGGCTAATCCCAGCATCATGCAGGCACAGAAACCAGTGGCTATCTCGGCACAGTGACCTGGGCCAGCACAGTGCAAGAGTGCTTTGCAAAACATCCATTTCCAACTTCACAGCGTCATTGGTCCATTGTGTTCATAGAAACTGCTGTTTGTCAGAAAATGTCAAGGTAGTGCCAGACATTATGGGACTGTTGTTCCTCACGGTAGGTTTAGCTTTGGCCGAGGACTAATGAATAGGAGCTTATACTAGTACACAGCCAGCAGAGGGCGCAGTCACCATCCTGTTATAACATAGTTGGCCTGCAGACAATGTCTGAACAACTAACTCCCATGAAATATTGGTGCGCCACAAAGCCTTAAATCTACATTAGCATTCTGTGGGTGGGGAAAATAACTTGTAGGCACTGTTCAGTAATTAGATGAGATATACGTTATCTGAAACACACTACACATTTGCAATTTTCTAACTGCGCTACCTTAAAATTTAAGCCTTGTTGAATGTGGACTAGTTGGTGCTTCCATGAAGCAAAGTGTTCTTAATACGGCTCGCCGATGCCATGGGTTGCATGGCCATGCAGAGCGGCCATGAGCAGGCTCTTGGGAGGCGCTAGTGCCAGGTAGACTTTAAATCATTAATAAATGGCTGTTACTGTTAGCTTGAAGAAGTGTACAGGTCTTGTGCTATTCTGTGCTGGGCTGTGGTGTAGTACTGCCATCTTACCATCAAGTGGAAGACTGTGGCTAAAAGGGACCAACTTGCTAACTCTGTCCTGCCACTGTGTTGGGTATTTGTTTAAAACAAATGCATTATTTCAAGCTATACTGTCGGTGAAAAGCAATGATAAATCCACGCTAGAAATGTTCCTGTACGTCAGATTTAATGATGTCCACTTTGGCATGTTTTTAATGGGAGATCTTGCCTGTTCTAAACACCTGCTTAACAAAACCGACCTCATCTCAGTCCGACAGGTTCCTAGTAAAATCGTAACCCATCCCATTAATTTTGCTGGCAAGGTTGAGAGGTGAATATAACCTTCTGAACTTCTAGCTACATCTCATCAAGGTCTTTTTGCAATTCAGAGCTAGCCCTGGGACCGCAACTGTGTTGTTTTAGCAACCCATTATTGGAAGTTTTGCATGATTTACACTCCTGGGCCTTCTCTTTTCCAGGCACAGATTAAGTAAAGTCTTGGACTGAGTCATACTATTGCGTATCTTCCACTGAAAAGGCTTTTTGGCCTTTGGCTGTGAGTTGCCTGTAGAAACCAGAAGCCCAAGGTATACTAGAGGCCCTGTCTGGTTTCTTCTTTAGAAGTGCAAGGATGAGTTTTAAAGCTGTGAATCCTGCAGTCGTTGGGGGGGGGGGGGGGGGGGTGGAGGGTTTTGTCCTGAGCTGATCTCTATCTTCCATTTTTTCCCCATCAACCTCAGGCCCGTCCAGGTGCAGCAGCACTGGAATATCCCCTTTATGACTCTTTCTGTCCCTTGAGGCTTCCTGCTGTGAGCCCAGAAGACCTTTACTGACCTGTACAGACGACTCAGCTTCTGCCTCGTTCAGCTTCCTCGCCAATTGTCTCGCCCCTAGAGCCGGCTCAATTCCAGAGGAGTTGGGTGTATCAGTGTGCATATTAGCACATTGCATGTTAAGCATGGAAAACTTTTACTCCATAAATCCGTTACTTTTGAGCAGCAGATCCCATCTGGTGGACCGTAGTCCAAAAGCAGCAGAGCTTTTCCTTGTGATGAAAACCGCTGTTGCCTCATTAAGTATGAAGAACAGTTTTTTGGGGGGGGATACCGTGTGCCATTTAACCATTAGACAATCAGCAACAGTCATATCCATTATTGCATGTTAATGATGTGGCTTCTGAGGTTAGTTGAAATTGCACAAGGGAGAAATTGTCTTTGCATGTGAATTTGATCTTGTCGAGCTATTCCGACCAAGCAAGAGAATTAAAAAGTGATCCTGTTATGTTTACATGTGTTGTAGTAATACCTTACAGTAATACCTTATTCAGTACAGTATACTTTCATTAGGAATTTCATTACTAGTGTCACTCCAACCCATTAACAGAACAATATTATTATTATTATTATTATTATTATTATTATTATTATTAATATTATTAATTATATTAATGCAGCATGCCCTTGATTGTAATTTGTCCTTGTGTGTACTGTCTGCGAAAACAAATGGGAGACATGACTGTGAATAAAAGCAGCACAGAGCAAGTGGAGGAGGCACTGTAAACTCAACAATCTATCGAAGCATCTAACCATGTTAATATGATACTGATGGATAAAGATCCTCATGCTGAAGAACAGAGAGACCCAATCACACCTAAACAGATGTGTCTTCATCATCATTCTGCAACATCTTTAACGATGTATGTCATGTTTTAAACACAGTATTTAGTTTTGAGGCAGTTGTTTTCCAGCTGTTCCTACTTGCTAGATTCTAGGAGGCAGGGATAGTGACAGTCCATTTAAAGACGTTTACTTTGATTGGTTATTTCCTTTAAAATAAAATAAAAAAGGGAAAAAAAGGGTAATGAATGACTATTGGGTTTATGTCATTTGTAGGTGGTACAGATGTTTGTGGGTTTTAGAGATACGAACGCTACGTTCACATTACAAGGCTTAAGCAGCACAAATCTGATTTTTAAAATTTTTTTTTTTTTTAATTTTTTTTTTTTGCCTTAATGTGATACACATTTGATGTTTTCAGAGCTGTGTGGACTGCAAATCTGATCCCTTTTAATCATATCTGAGCCACATCAAATTGCCCTGCGATGGATTGATGGTCTAACCAGGGTGTTTCCTGCTTTCCGCCCACTGAACGTTGGGATGAGCCGAGCTAGCAAGGGAAGCTTAGAGAGCTGTGTGTGGCAGCGTCTAATAATGCTAATATAAAAATGATCAACCTCACCCAAACAAGCCTGACTCTGTTTTCTTTCAGGAACAGCTCAGTAGGATTTAAGATTTTACTTTGAGTTGTTGAACTGTTTCTATTGGCTAGTTTCAGGGTTTTCAGGCAGCATCAGCCGTTCATAATTGTAATAAAGCATTACAGGCGGTCTTGTTCAGAGACATGTGTTTTAGATGATTTTTACAGTTATTGGCTGTTTCTGATACTAAAAGGGTTTTGCATGAACCTGAATCAGATGGTGGGAAAAGTCCTGGTCCACATGAGCCAGGCAGTCCGATTTCTGCTTTGCAACCAGCTAATAAACTCATGAAGTAAACTTGGCGTACCATAAAACTCACATCAGGTCACATTTCCCCCAAAATGTTACCATACATCATCTAGAAGATAAAGAATATTTAAATCCTTCTTTTCTTCGACCATCTATTTGGCTTCAATGTCACTTCAAGTGGTTTCTTGCCACTTCTCTCGCGGTTGCTGTGTTAAATACTGCTTGCTTATTTCCGGTTCTGCGGTCTGCTTAAGCTTATGCACAGACTGAGAAATCTGAAAGAAATCAGAGTAAGGGTATGCATGTGCAGAAATCAGATTATTGAGCTAGAATCATCTCTTTTTATTGAATCTCTTTATTGATCTAAAGAATTTGAGTGTGCTGTTTACATGACCATTTGAATAATCAGATAAATGCAGGAAAACTATTATGATCACATTATTAAGTGTGTGTAAGTGTACCCAGTGTTGCATTTTCCCTTGTACTTTACAGGTGGTACAGGTTCATGTGGGCTTTAGAGAACATAGAAATAAAGTAATGGGAAGTGACATTACTGTCCAGAAACGTATCATTTACATAATAAACTCATGCCGCTATGGTACCATTTGTGGTGAATGAGTTTTTGAGTACATACCCCACCTCTTCTGAAGAGTGTGTGTAGCAAAGGATGTGTTCAGGTCTCTGTGTCTCACATGCGGTAGGCCTGCTCCTTCCAGTTCATTTTCCGCTGGCACACAGATCTTATCCTGTGCTCTTGCCGATCACTTGCAGCTCACAGTTTCCACAAATATTTGAGCCAATGCATTAAAAAAAAATCCCACTCGTGGAATTGTCTGAGACCGGAATGCAGGACTGTTGCATGATACTCGGAGCAATGACCATCTAATTTTCATTCTTTCATTTTTTTTTTCTCTCTTTCTTTTGTGTGCTATGTGTCTCTCTCTCTCTCTCTCTCTCTCTCTCTCTCTCTCCCCTACTCACACTCATTTTCATCACTTTTACATTCTCTTTTAATCTATCTCCCTCTTCCTCTCCTTCTTCTCCTGATGTAATAAATCTGTTTGTCAGTTGTCTATGACCATGTTAAGAGACCTTGGCCTGTATCCTGTGTCATTAGGGGAAGTGGAATGTCATTGCCTGTTGCTAAAACATCTGGAAGTTATATAAGAATTCAGCTAATAAGTAAACACATTTGGAACCCGCTTCCTTTAAAATTGGGGTACGCAGATTCAGGAAAACATGAAGCTCTCTGTTCTTTGTGTATGTATGTGTTCTGTGTACAGTGGTTTTAGATCCAGCTTCAAAGTTATTGATATAATCACTTCCAAGCTTTACTATAAATCAAAGCACTGTGAAGATACATCATTATTTATGAATTGCTAAATAGCTATTTAAAAAAATATATTTCAAAGACTGTTTAAGTTTGTTGTCCATTTCTACTGATCTTTCATAAAGACAGCTTGGTGATCGACTCGCTATGTTACTGCTAGTCTCTTCTATGTCTCTTTCACACGGCTTCCAACCTCTGTGCTCTATTCTGGGGACTTTCCTGTCGTTTCATCTAGTGAGTTTATCTTTTTAAGTACTGTATTTACTGTGTGGCACTAATTCAACTGCAATATTGTTGATGGTGAGGGTGAATATTTTATTTATTTAATTTTTTTTTTTTTTTAATACAGTCTTATTACTGTGCAGTTGTTTTTTTGGGTATAATGCATTGGGTGCTTATACAGAAACAGTTTTGTACACCACCACATTGCACTGCATACGTTTTAATTCAGGGGTTTAAAAACATACACTCATCCTCAGAAGAATAGTTGCACCCGAAAGGAATCAACCAACAGGAATGAAACTTGGTGGGTAGGTTTGACATGCGAATGATTCAAGTTTCACGCTCGGCAGTGCATGATGTAAGCAAGGACAGGCCTTATTACTGTACCTGACTGACACAACGGCCACAATTGTGGACATTCAGCGAGCAGTGATGCCCTCCATGAGTCATCCTGGTAGTGCCAACACCATTGGCAAATGATTGCATGACGCAGGTCTACATACAGACCGTTACAATGACTGCCCTTAACACCAGAACACTCCGAATGGCAGCGGGTCATCTTCAGCGACGAGTCCCACTTTTGTCTTGGTAGAGACGACCAACAAATCCATGTGTGGAGGCGCCGTGGTCCGCACCAAGATGAACTGTTTGTTGTCACATGTAACATGTCCAGAAGGCCTGGTGTCCCTCCACCTCCACCCGTACTGCAAAATCTGCAGGAACTGTGTGAGAATATTTAAGCTGCATGGGATGGATTATCACAGGACACCATTAGGAACCTGTACAACTCCATGCCAAGACGTCTGACGTTGCATTAGCAAACTTGGTGGTCTGACGCCGTACTGAGAGACACTCTGTATGTGTAGCTCAATAAATATTGTCCATATCAGTCTAAATTTATGATAATTTATTGTTCCTGTTAACCTTTATCTTCCTTCCCAACAGCATTGCAATCCAACACTGCCTTCAGGTTGCAACTGTTCTTTTAATGATGAGTGTATTTCAGTCACTGTTTAGTGATTAACTGCAGCCATTTCTAACATTAGTCTCTCCATTTTCACAGTTTCAAACGTAAATGGAGTGATGGAGCAGTGGAGTGATGAGCAGTTTCGTGGCCAGGTGTGGCCTTGTGGCTTGTTACATATTTCATGAAAAAACAGGAAGATAAAAGGTGTGGAGTTGATTCCAAATGTCGAATATGTATTTGGTAATTGTTCCTTGGGACTCTCGTTCCAAAGGGTGTTAGCAGAAACTTTAAGAGTGGCCAAATTTGGTACATGCCTAAAAAGTAGGAATGCACTGGTGAGCTCAGCAATACCAAAGGCCTGGAAGACAACAGGTGTCAACTAAAGTGGATGTTCTTCTGTGGTGAAGGAAAAACCCCTTCACAACATCTAGTCAAGGACATTCCAGAGGAGGTTGTCGTATCATTGTCAAAGTATACAATCAAGAGACGCTTTCATAAATGTAAATACAGAGGGTTTACTTCATAAAGGCAGGATAAGACTTTGCCAGAAAACATCCAAAACAGCCTGCCTAGTTCGGGAACAAGATTCACTGGACAGATGAAACCAGGATTAACTTGTGCCAGAATGATGGGAAGAATATGTAGAAGTGAAAGGAAGGGCTTATGATCCGAACCATACCACATCATCTGTCAAACATGGTGGAAGCCGTGTTATGGAATAGGAATGAATGGCTACCACTGCAGCTGGAGTTACTTGATTATGTGACTGCTGATAGAAGTAGCAGGATGAATTCCGAAATGTGTAGAGCTACACCTTCTGCTCGGAAGTATGTTGACACACACACACACACACACACACACACGGAATTTGGTTTCAGCAGTTTGCAACTCTCTAGTATTACATCTTTAATACAGACAATGTACACATAATTACAGACAGTCCACAATATACACCATAAGTACAGACAATAAACAGTATACAATATACATGGTATACAAGCAAGAGGCAAGGCAAGTAATTTACAGACATTGTACGTATTATTTACTTACAATTCATAATGTATAAGTAACATACGTACATAAGTAACATAAGTAATGGGCATATATAAGGAAGAAATGATGGTGTATAATGTATGTTGTTCTTAAATGACCTAACCTCAACCTAACTAAGCACGCCTTTCACTTACTGAAGACAAAACTGAAAGCAGAAAGACCCACAAGTAAGCAGAAACAGAAGGCGGCTGCAGTAAAGGCCAGGCAAAGCGTGTCAAGGAAGGAAAGTCAGTATTTGGTGATGTTAATGGCTTTTCACACAGGATGTCTGGGAAAATGGAGTGAGTTCATAAAAATGTCTGTATTTGCTAAAGGGTCAGTGCAGTACTTTTGTAAGTTTCTTAAATGATGAAAGTCTTTGTGTAGCTCTTACTTTGTCTCTTTGTTATTCTTTATTATTCTGTATTTATTGCCTTCTTATTTTATTTGACCCTTAGTTAAATATTTGTTACCAGTCTGTGTGATTTTCTGGTCTGTTCAGTTTGAGACAAAGTCTCAATGTGTAACGTGTAACATACTTGGCAAAATAAATTGATTCTGATTCTGACATGAAGTGTACATAGAGTTGTGCCCTGATGTGGTTTGGTTGAGACAACTGTGTATTATTATTATTATTATTATTATTATTATTATTATATACCGCACACATACTAAATAACATACTAACTAATGCATCTACAACACAGTGCCGTACTATATCACTGTTCGTATTGAATTGATGTTACATTTCATCAAAATGTCTGTCCAAAGGGTTTTTTCTCAGTTTGGCAGTTGCCAGTTTTTCACTGTCATTCGAACACAGTAGCTGCGGGACAATTTCGTTTACACTGTGGGAAAATTTCACAGTGATTGGAGAAATAGAAATTCTTCAAAAAGACNTTACATTGTGGGGAAAATTTCACAGTGATTGGAGAAATAGAAATTCTTCAAAAAGACATGGAATGTAATCTCTTCATTATCTTACATTAAAAATAAAGAATGTTTACCTTCTCCTGTAAAGCTATTTTGGAAATACTTTTTTGGACAATGTTTTGTAACATATTGTTCTCACATTAGGTCATCTGATGGTCAATGAGTCTTAAGGTGAAAGTAGCTTAACTTTGAACCCATACTATTTATGTATTAAGTTTGATTTTGAAATTATTCAATAAATGTAATTAAACATCTCTACTAACTATTTTACAAAGGGCACCTCTACTTTTACTCAAGAACAGCCTATGACTGTTCATTACAAACCTTCCAAAAAGGTTATATTTGTTAATATATTTGTGGTATGGTTTAAATTAATCGCTTCTTTGGATCTGTTACTTCATTCTTTGAAACTATAGCTATTTAACATCCTACCAACCAACCCCATGTAGTGATCTTGGGGGTAGTTTGCACAAGTGGCACAGTTTAGTCATTAATGCACTAATTCTATGAAATCCTTTTTGATATTGAAAGTGTTAGACTATTCTAATGTTTGTTATGTTTGGGGTATATAGCAGAGTGTGAAACCTGTACGGATCAACTCCACTTTTCCCTGGCTGTACCGCTGTCAGAGGAATATGAATGTGGCTGTACTCTTGCACTGTTTCACATTGTCCTGCTTGGGAACATTCTTTGTTTTACACACACAGAAACACTAAAACATTCAACCGCTACCATTCTGTTTAGTCAACTGTGACCCGGTAAACCTTGGACCACATTATCTGGAGTAAAAAGGGGGATTTTTGGACATTCAAGAGCCAGAGAGGGCCTCGCTCTACAGCATGACTCATCACAGCATCTGCAACAGAGTCTGGCCTTTGACTTATGTTTTCCACTCAACAGCAAGCTATGCTGATAAAAGACTTGGTCATAGTTGGCTTTCATCTGGGAGTTCTGCTTTGGTTTCCTGGTCATGTATTAGCTCAAATCTCATATGTTCTGTGTAGGAGTATAAAGCAATGAGTCATGAAATGCAGTGCATTACAGTCATTATCCCACAGTTGAGAGGTGTTGCAGGCCATGATATAGAAACATGATAAAATACATAATTAATAAATAATAATAATCTCAGGCAGGAGCAGGCTATCGTACCCAAGCTGCAAAGCAATCAAGGGGTATTCCATGAACAGTTTAAGGTTTGTAATAGCTTGTCACGTTAATACAGAAATCAGTGGATGTGTGATGCACTCATCATCAAACATATGGTTGCACCCAGAAGGAAGTGTCAGATTGTAATGCTATTCGGAGTGAAGATAAAGGTTACCAGGAACGATGATGAACAAATGATGAAATGTAAACTGATATAGGCAACATTTTTTGAGCTACACATACAGAAGTCTTTGGCAACGTGATGTTAAGGGCAGTCGTCGTAACGTTCTGTGTGCATGTAGTCCTGCGTCATGCAGCCGTCTGCCAGTTGGTGCTGGCACTAACAGGATGATTCATATAGGGCATCACTGCTCACTGAATGTCCACAGTTGTGGCAGATCCCTCATGTCATTGTTCGTGCCTTCTTCTATCCACTGCTGCCTACAGTGTGCTATGGTAATATCCACATGACTGGTATGGAGTGCAACACATTGATAAGACTGTCCCGTTTCCCAGAGCCCTATGATGCAACCCCTCTCTAGCTCTTCCAATTGCTCTAATTGCTTTTAAACTGTTCTCTGAGGCATACTTCACTTGCAAAGGGTACAACAACAGTAGTTGGAAAAAAAAAACAATAGTTTTTTAGAATACATACAAATAGCATTCCTTCAAAGCAATTGTATTTTATGTATTTCAATATGTCTACCTAATCAATTTTACGAGCCTCTCCTCAAGGAAGCCCAGTATTATTTTCTTTTTCTCAATACCTATTAAGTACCTTGCACATATTAAATAAGGGTGCTTCTTGGTGTTTTACAAGCACAAATGCAGGTGTAGTCCAGAGAAAATGATTGGTAACTATTTGCTTAGGTGCCGAAGACTTTTGCACAGTACTGTATGTGTGTGCACACTTCAGCTTTGAATGTGGCCCAGCCAATCAGATTTTAAATCCAAAATATCTGTGTAAAAAACAAAAGTACTGTGACTGATGTACATATCCTGAACTGTTGAGATGTCCGGGCCCCCCTAATAAATCAAAATGTCTAATAATCAGAGTTGTGGGCAGCTCCTGAAACATAATGGCACTATGCTGTCAATTAATCCTACTTCACCCACAATCTGCAAGCTTCTGTCTTTGGTGTTCTTAACTAACTAGAGGTTTAGCACTGGTGTGCCTCAGGGTGCCGCTGTAGAATTGGTTCTCCCAGTTGGTTCTTCACAGTTTAGCAACTGCGACTATGCCCAGGATAACTTTACCATATGCTGCTGCTTATATTGAAATTATGCTTACTTGCTCAATTTTCCCAGGAGACTGGTGGAAAGAGTGAATTACTACCCGAAGACAAAAGAGAAGATGTGTACGATCTCTGTAAAACCAAAAGCTTTGTTGCCATTGAAGATTGCATCAGTGCCGCTATGGTGAGTGACTTGGCAGCCAGCCAACACCAGCACGTGTGTATATAATGTGTAATAAATATATGTATATTACTTACTGGCTAGCAATGCATACACTGTGGTGTTATCTCTCTCTATCTCTCTCTCTCTCTCTCTCTCTCTCTCTCACACACACACACACACACACACACACACACACACACACACACACACACACTAATCACCCTCTTACCTTCAGAAAGCAGAAATGCATTACTAGGCTTGGCTGCGTGTGGGAAAGTTCCGGGCAGTGGGGCTCCACTTTCCTCCCCCTGGGCTGATAAGGTTCCTGAGTAGAGGAGGAGTAGCAGGAGAATGAGGTGTCCCCTACATTAGCCCAGCATGCTTCAGCTCATGGTAGTGGAACTCCCTTATCTCTATCAGCTTTGCCTTTAGGCATGCAATCTGGCCTGGAAAACCGTAAAACCCATAAAGCAGGACCCAGAAACAGGTATCTGATACCTTGTTACTTTGACAAGCTGCAGTATACAGTACACATGATGATAATATCAGGAAAAGTTATAGCAGGAAAAGTTAGGGGGATGTCAACCTCTTAAACCCAGTCCCACCTTCTTATTCTCGTAATGATATACACTACCAGTCAAAAGTTTAGACACACCCAACTAAACGGATGTTGTTGGTGATCTTAAAGACTCTACAGGCTCACACTTCACAGCTCCAACTGATGAGATGTCTGAAACAATACATATTCTGATATACCACATATACTCTTGATGTATCACAGTATTATTTTTTTTTATTATTTCTGCCATATCTCCACCTCTAATACATATATTGTTGCACAAAAACTTTTATCATTTTGCACAGTTTAAAAGCTCTGGTTACTCTTTCAATGATGTGAATATTTATGATGGACAGACCAATAAAATTGGTCCAAAACTGCTTAGAAAATATCTGGTTCTGTCAACCTCCACTGCAGGTTAAGAAAGCTGTTTTATCCTCCTGTAAAGTTCCATGTTGGAGGTTTTTAAGGTCAACTGCATCATTCCATGAGTGCTATTTTATAGTTTGATGTCTTCACTTTTATTCCAAAGTAAAGCATTAAGATAAACTTAAGAATAAGAAAAGTGGTTACCCAGCAATTCATAATATTTGCTCAACAATAAGTCTTGATAATAAGCCTGAGTTTAAGACTTGAGTAATTAGTACGAAAGAGATATACAGAAATAGTTTCATCTGTTACTATGAAACTACACCATAAAGGTTCTTGTATCCATTTCAGTGAGCAGGGAACTTTCTCGTGTGAAACAGCGCCGTTAATGAAGGGGAATAAGGAAGTAAGTGTTTGTGTGAGTCATTGCAAATTGCATTCTTCCACTTCTTCTCAACCCATCTTTGGTCACGTTTGCCATCCGCTCTACAGGATGCACATCGACACGCTCCTGGTGTTCTCCTTCATCTTATGACATGAAATTCTTTCTACTCTCATTTATTATGTGAAGAAATAAAGTTGTGCACTTTCCAGTGTGGATATTATACTGTATGAAACACTCCACATCCAGAGCTTAAGTCACTAAATGAATGTACCTAAAACCTGTAAGCCTACAACATAAAAAGGAACATAATCTTGTTTTTATTAAGTATATCGTTTTCATAGCCATTAGGCCAAAACGGTCTGTTTAATGCAGCTTGTAACTCAGAGTATGTCTTGGGACTGTTTCTGGGCTGCCTTCAATTGAAGGCCCATGTTTTATAGGGTTCCTTGTTGTCTCAGGCAGCTAGTCTGTTGTTCCAGTCATTCTAATCATATCAAGGCTGGAATGTTCACAGCTTCCATTCGCAGCTGAAGCGTTGTGCACCACTTGGCCATCACACAAACACAGGACAGTGACGTCTGGAGAAATGTAGCGAATGTGTCAGGGAGTCTCCATCCTTTCAGACGACAGCCTAGAAGACTCCAGTTTTAAAATTCTTTCCTGGTTCCTTGACTAACGACTGGTCCACACTGGCTCTGGCAACACATTGGCACTTCCTGATTATTGTCACCTGCCCTTGTTTCTTGTTCATGGACTTACATATTTCTGTCATGAAGTCCTGCCGGAGTATATTTACATATCTTAACCCTAGTTGCCGGTTCATTGTTTTTCATTTCCTATTTCTGCTGTTATTCCGCATTTATTCTTGCCTGCCATTGTTTTGGCAGGTGTTTCTTATTCCAGAAGGATTAGACAGAACTTAACTGAAGTAGAACAAGATATGAAGAGAGGACCACCTACTAGTAGCAGATATGTAATGTAGCTGTCATATGACTTGTACAGTGGTTTGTTTATAGTCCTATATACTATTTACGGCTAATCAAGTAAAGTATATTGACAGAAAGTCTTATAGGTTGTACTACTTCACTGTATTCAAGAACTACTTACTTTCACACCGTGTATGAAAATGAGGCCTGTATTGCCTAACTAATTCAGCGCTGACTGGCTGATCTTATCATAGTGGCAATGATGATAGCTTCAATGGCAAAACAGCAAATGTTTGGCAAATGTTTGCTTTAACAAATTTTCTTCAGAGAATAGTTTGGTAATACACTTTTTGGTAATACATCTCCTATTTTGTCTTCGGTTTTATAAATGAGAAATTTTCAAATTTTCTTTTTCTATCAGTCACTGGTCAAGTTTTTCAGATTTACAAATATTGCAACCTTTGGCAGAGGTAACCTGGGCATAATTTCAGTTACTACACTATGAAGGAGCAACTGGGTAGACCAATTTACTACAATGCCACCCTGAAGTCAAGAATGCCAAAAACTGAAGCTTGTCGGGGATGGATGAAGCATCTAAACAGTGACAGAATAATTTCATAATAGAAAGAATAATCTATCAAGGGCCCCCCACAAATTAGATTTTGAGACATTCAGTGGTGACATTCACATTCAGAAGTGAACATTGGAATCTAGTAAATATTGGAATATTACAGTAAATATTAGACAGTCCATTGGCAGAACATCTGAGATTATGACAGATACAAAAATAGATACAAAAATAGCCTTTTACATATATATTATTTACATAAATTATTGCCAATTCTATTACTAGACCAAAAAATGCTCCTTAAATGAACAATACCAGAATATCATGCTATAACTGCATAAACAGGCCTAGTTTACGATGACAGCAGAATGGAGTTAGATGTCAAAGAGGAGCATCCTGTTTGAGGATATAGCCTGTTGCCTGTAAGACCAGGGGCTATCACCCCATTCCTGTAGGCCTGTTTCACACAGAAGGCCTCTCTCTCAGGGTCGCTTTTTAAATAGGGATTTTGTGTTTGTGAACCCCTTAAACCACCTCAGGAAGGAAACCAGCAAAGAGGAACTTCCAGTAACCCCGCATGAATGGGTTTGGGTACAGTGCGTGATTGATTAAGTTGTCATATTAGCATGTGTTTCTCCAAAACGCCTGCAGAGCACTCTGTGAAGTACAGATTTTAGTTAGCAAAGAAAGAACAAAGCTGGTATTTTCTACTCAAACTCTTAATCTTGTTTGAATCAAGCAGCAGTTCCACGGTTTCTTTTAGTAGTGCTGGTTTGGTGCTGTAGTCGTTGTCGAGGTTTTGCATTTCCATTATGTGAGCAATAAAATGCGAATCTATTTTGTGCCTCACAGACCTAAAATACAAATGCTAATTTAGTCATTGAAGATTCCACCTGTTCCTTTCAGTGTTAATCGCTTATATCGGCCTACCTGGCTTTGACCTTTTACCTGTGTTCAGGTTCAGGTTTCCCTCAGGAACAGTGACTGCTATTCAGAAGGATTCCACCACAAACTGTTGAATGGCAGTCTTTATGTCCATCAGCTGTGGGTAAAGCTTTAAGATGGGTATAAATCAGTGTATGGGGAGGCCACTGCTGTGTTCAGTCAAAGGCGCATCTTCTAAACATTACTGACACAGTCTTTGAGGTTCACTGTCCTTTGCTGTGTTAATTCATAGAAACCAGAGAACATCAGCACTACAGGGTTCTGTAGTCACCTGCACATTTTAAGAGCATCCATTGAGAACATGTTTAAGTGGTTACTTACTGCTATACTAACCCTGAGCTCCTGGAAAGCATTCCTGCCCTACTTTTGAAAGGAAGTCCTACGTGTGCCCATTATCCTAACGTTTTGTGTCGATGACTAGCAGTTCCTGTGCTTTTTTCTTCTTAATGGCCCCAATCAAGTGAAATAACGGCCTAAGCAGGCGACAGGAACAAACAACCCACTTTCACTGGCCCTGATGAGTCCCACAAAGCCTTTTGGGAGCTTTGCACATGCAGTTGTTACTTACTGTTGTTAAATAACATCAACAATTTTCTAATTTAGACTTGATCATTTAGGGCTTGTGCTTCATTTCTCAGAAGAGGAAGTGCAAAAGCCTTTCATCTTCTTCCTTGTTTGGGAAAAGTAGGGCTTGGAGCAAAGGAAATGATTCTGCATTAACTGCGAGAGAGGTTTAGCAGAAGCTTGGAGAAGTTGCTAATTTTAATAAACTGTTGTTTCTCTTCCAGACCACTTCAGGTTTCTCCAGCTTCTTGCAATTTGCCAACTGGAGAGAGGGCCTGCTGCTCTTTTATTTTAGCACAGCTTCACAGTTTATCCAGCACTGCATCTTGACACAGCGTAATTATGAAGTGGTAAAATGCAAATTGACTAAATATGCTGACATTCAATCCAATAAAGTCTCATTAAACTCCAGAGTTGCCCTGAAAAATGTTTTCCAGTCTTAGCAGTCACCCAGATGGTGCTTTTGTCTTGTTTTACCGATGCATCTGACTCACCAGCTAATGAACTAGTTCTTCCTAAGGTTAAAATGGACCAGAGAAAGCATTAAAATATTCAGTTCTGATTAATGCCACTGGATGTTAAATATGTGAGGCATATTGCATATGGCTTTGCTTAGATGTGTGAAGTTTATTCAAAAAGTGTAGTTGTTTTGTAGGATTTAACATTTTACAGTATATTTTGATATAGTGGCCCTGCATCTATTGGTACTCAACAGTCATGGGCATTCAGTCATATCTATTGGCTTAGTTTACCATTAAGAAGCAGCTCTTTTGGCTCTAAAATGGCTCTCCAATCAATTCAACACCATTGTCACTTACGTTCAGTCAAAGTTATCAATATCACCACTTATAATTGTTTATATTTCTATTTCTGACTAAGGAAATTTAGAGATTTGTTTCTAAACACATTATATATGTGTTAAAAAAAAAGAAAAGAAAAAAGACAATGCAGAACTGAACTGAGAAGTTAGACGGTTAAACTGTTTTTCATTATTTTATTATTCAGGATTTTTTTAAGGGATGATGTATTGGAGCCATATTTAGCTTGACCCCTCTTCTAACACAATAACGAAATAGGTCAGTGCCCAGTGGCTCCATTTCACACTGCCAGCTATTGTTACAGATTGCTGGCCCTTCTCAGACAGTACCTGCTTTGCTAACTTCAGCTACACTGACAGCACTTTGAGTAGCCAAGCCTACCCAATCCACAGACTACACTATCTTAGTGCAATGTATCTCTTGGCAATGCATTAGCTGGAATGGCCACTGATGGAAAAAAAAAAGACCAATCTCTTGCAAACTGAGGAGTACTTCGGATTCTTGGGTAGGTCAGTGTCCTAACTGTATTCTGGTTCTGGTGGGTCAAACATGTATGTCTGTACAAGTCCAATAAACCTGCTAGATGAAGTATTGTTTTTTTAGGGCATATTGGTAATTGACATTTGAGAGAGTTTACACATTTCCTTGACTGCATGTCAGAGCAGAGAATGCTGCTTATTTTTTCCATTTAAATTTGACTGGGTGGTTCTGTGGTGTGACAAACTCAGAACCCATTACTGATTACTCCACACTACCAGTCAAACACCACAGGCATAACAGGTCCAACTGATGAGATGTCTGAAACAATAACTATAGTGATATACCACATATACTCTTGATGTACTCAGTACCAAGTGCCATATCTCCACCTCTAGTACATATGTTGTTTTCTCTTTTTCTGCACAGTTTAAAAGCTCTAGTTACCCTTTCAGTGCTGTACATGTTCATGATGGACAGACCTATAGAACTGGTCCAAAATTGCTTAGAAATAAATCTTGTTATATCAACCTCCACTGCAGGTTAAGAAAGCTGTTTTATCCTCCTTTAAAGTTCCATTTTGGAGGCTCTTTAAGGTGGACTGTATAATTCCATAAGTGCTATTTTATAGTTTTATGTCTTCACTTTTATTCTAAAGTAAAGTATTAAGCTACAAATAAGGAGAACCTTCTATGAGTATCCATGTCTAACTTTGGACTGGTAGTGTAAATAACAGACACTGCAAAGTCTTAGTGCTGATGTTTATTCCCTTGCCATGCACACATGACAGCCAGGAAAAGAAAAGGCATTGCCCAGAGCTAGTTGCAAACCACATCTCAAACTGTGATTTAAGCCAAATCATTCAGTGCTTTAAGAGAAGTGAATTGACGATATCCATTGATGTCTAGACAATGCATTCCAGTGGCACCACAAAAAAAGAAGCACTGCAAATGCTTTTTATAGTGTCCCATACAACTGTGATCAATTTTGTTTCAGATGTTGTCTTAGGACATGCCAGAATGGGACTTTGAGTGCTGGTGCCACCTTTCAGCTTTAAAAGGATCACACACAGTCACACATATGCAGAACAGGCATTTACTTAGTCCAGCCCCCATCGTCAAACTTCACTTTCCCTGGAGCTTTATCTGCGACTCTAATCATTGTTTGTATGTGTGTGTATGTGTGTGTGTGTGTGTGTGTGTGTGTGTGTGTGTGTGTTCACAAGCTCACAAACAAACCTGGATGCAGTGTGTGCCCTGACAGTCCTGGGGGGTCTGTGTATGTGTGTTTATGTGATGGTGGGGGTGTTAAATCTGTTCTCTCAAAGAAAGGCTCTATTTGTCTGGAGTAGCAGGCAGTCGCCTAACCACCCCCCAAGGATCCTAAAACAACAGCGTGCGAGAGAGCTATTGGATTTACACCTCGGGTTCTGCTCTGCTTTCCTCTCAAGAGTCTGTCGAGGCTGACTTGTAATCACTGAAGCAGAGTAGGCTACATCAAATACAAATAAGAGGCCTCATTGTACCATATCATAGACCAATTTGTGACTGTCATTGTGTCTTATTGTATTCAAAAGTTAGGAATTAATGTTTCAATAACCTGAAACTAATTTGGTTGCAGACAAAGACATGCAAGTGTTCTAACTCTACCGTCCAATGGAGCTGTAAAAACAACATTTTAAAACGACCCAGAAAGAGTCAAGAATTAAGTTCTAGCTGTACTAATATACAGAATGCCTTGAATGAAGTAGTGTTGGAATCTCGGGGAGGATATTTGCCAGAAATGACTGTAAATGTACTGATGCCATTAAATATATTATTCATTAAGTACAAAATCTGTCAAAAGTGTAGACACGGCTACTCAGAAGGTTTCTTCGAGAAGGTGCTTTACAGGAGGATAAAACAGCTTTCTTAAGTTGCTAATAGAGGCTGATATAAGATTTTTTCTAAGCAATTTTGGATGGATTCTATTGGTCTGTCCAACAATCATATTCATAGAATTGAAATAGTAACTGGAGCTTTTAAGTTTGGCAAAAAATGAATAAATGTTTTTTGTGCAACAATATACAGGGGTTGGACAATGAAACTGAAACACCTGTCATTTTAGTGTGGGAGGTTTCATGGCTAAATTGGACCAGCCTGGTGGCCAATCTTCATTAATTGCACATTGCACCAGTAAGAGCAGAGTGTGAAGGTTCAATTAGCAGGTAAGAGCACAGTTTTACAGTTTTGCTCAAAATATTGCAATGCACACAACATTATGGGTGACATACCAGAGTTCAAAAGAGGACAAATTGTTGGTGCACGTCTTGCTGGCGCATCTGTGACCAAGACAGCAAGTCTTTGTGATGTATCAAGAGCCACGGTATCCAGGGTAATGTCAGCATACCACCAAGAAGGACGTTTTCCTCCACCAGCATCACGTAGTGACCTGGCCACTATCCTGCAAGAAGAATGGCTTAAAATCCCTCTGACCACTGTGCAGGACTTGTATATGTCATTCCCAAGACGAACTGACGCTGTATTGGCCGCAAAAGGAGGAGGAGGCCCTACACCATACTAATAAATGATTGTGGACTAAAACCAGGTGTTTCAGTTTCATTGTCCAACCCCTATACATATATATATATATTAGAGGTGGTGATATGGCCAAAATATAATACTGTGATACATCAAGCGTGTATGTGGTATATCAGGATATGCATTGTTTCAGACATGTACAGTATGTCTAAGCCCAATTTGTCTTAGAGGCTTTTCATCAGAGACTTTTGACCGCGGGCCCACTTAACCCAGCAGTTAAGAGTGTTTAAGGATTCCAGCACAATATTGCAATTTTTTAGTGTACATTTTGGGGTTTTTCAGCATCAGAAAGCAGTAGAAAACATACATTTAAGAGAAAATTACACAGAAGTCTCAACAGCTAAAAATACTCTCTAATGTTTCTCTATATCGAGTGTCCACTTTTGCCTTTATTACAGCATCTATTTTATTTTATTCTGTCTTAGAAGTTGGTGACATTTTCTACTTCACATGATCCAAATACAAACCCATTCAATCATGTTGCGACCACTTGAAGATGAAAGCTCTAAGCACTGTTTATGAAGTGGTGATAAACAGTGAGTCTTGCACCGTCTTTAGGAGTTTCATTTACTCTCTTCAACTTTTTTGAACTCCTGTATTTTCACTTGTTTTCTTTAACTCTTTTCTTTTCTTATGCAAATCGTTTATCTTATATAAACCCATTGTCAAAAAAATAGTTGCCCCCAGGAGGAATCAACCGACAGAAATGAAACTTGGTGGGTAAGTTTGACATGCCAATGATTCAAGTTTCACTTTCCGCAGTGTATGTGACATAAGTGTGGACGAGCCTTATTGCTGTACCTGACTAACTATATGAGGTCGTCCTGTTGCGCATGCTTTCCAATCTGACCAATGCAGTTGTGCTGGTGGCATCTTTTGCAAGCGGAGTATGCCTCAGAGAATAGTTCGAAAGCAGTTTGAGCAGTTGGAAGAGTTTGAGAGGGGTCATATCATAGGGTTCCAAGTTCCTTCTGGGTTCCTTACTAATGCTCGTGTGGCTGAATGCAATCAAATCTTCACAGCAAAACTTGCATGTCAACAATCTTTATGTGTTTGACAAGCAATTACAAGCACATTGGAATGGCAGTCTATGGGGAATGTCCATGACCAGTCCTATGTGGTGCTCAGTGGTAGGAAAGTGAAAAGAGTTTACAGTGGTAAATGGCGGAATCTGGCTGGCATATGTGTTGCCTAAGCTGTGCAGTATTCTTAAGGTTCGGGTTGGATAGACGTGAGGATTGGTGAACTGGAAAAACACAAGGATCTCCTACGCAAAAACAGGCTGTTTTCCACTCTTCATACATTTATGCATTTTTATGATTATTGCCTAATCCTTTCCGTAATAAACAAACGCAAGAACCCGCTTTGATCTGACATATTAGCTGTTGCTTGAAGCTGAGTGGCACGAACACTGCATCTGTGGCTGTGGATATAATGAGGAAGCCTGAAGCAGGAAAGGTTTAGAGAACCAGATGAAGTGGTCAGAGGACCAGGTGCAGCAAATTCTGGACAGCATTTTCCCTGAGTTATTGGAAACTGTAGGAGTGGCACAAAGAAATGAGGCGAAGCCTGTTCAGTGCACCTTTCTAGAATTCAGAACTAGGAAAGGCTTTTCAGTAGAGAATCCCAGCTGACAGTGTAATTTAGGTCAAGAGATAACTTTAATCTGCAACCGGAAAGACAGCTTCTCGTACATTTGGTCCAGTTCAGTGAGATAAGGCTATATTATACACAGATATACCTGATAGCAGGAGGCAATACATAAACAAGCTTATGTCTGATTATAATATCTGATTGCGATTATAATATCTGATTGCGATGCAGAATCCGTGCATCCGATCAAAAAGCTGTACACATGGCCAAATTACACAATCAGCATCTCAAAAACTGTGCGACAAGTTACACAAAGAAAATCTGGTAGAAAAATAAGAATAATATGAATCGGATAACAATATAGTTATTGTTTACTTATGGTACATTATTATAATAATTATTAATAATAATAACAACTAATTAATAATAATAATATTATACAATTTGTCATTTGTAACTCCTCTAAAATACTAAAGTTGTCCTCTTTCACTCTGTCCATAATCAGAGGAAACTATAAAGGAAGAAAAGAGCTAATCCAGCACACAATGCTGCTGTTCTGTTGCTGTCTGTTTTGGGATGCATCCCACAGCACCACGCAGAGATCTTGGGCTCCAGCCACCCAGCTCCTCTCCAGAGACCAAGGGATTATTGTTCGTGGATACAAGAGAAGTCTTCATACAGCTTCTTCTGCTCTCATTCATTTCCTGTCCACAAGTAACTTACAAGCTTGTCAAAACTCACCCGGCACCCCACGATATGATCTGTGTAGTTTTGTGAAAAGGGTTGAAGGATGACTGAAGTGCATGTGTTTAAAACAGGCTCACTAAAGGGAACTGTTTACCGTTCCAAATGACTCAGGGACATCTTCACTGTGGAAACATTATGATCCGGTCAATATGTTGTATAAATGTAGCATCCTGTCTGATCCTGCTCCTGTCTTTCTTTGGTTTTGTCTGTTTCCGTCTTCTCACCTTCATGTGCCTTTGTTGTTATTTGCCATGCGCTTCTGTTTATTTTGGTTCTATAGCTCCTCCCGTGTCTGTCCTCTTGTCACGTCCCACACCTGTCTCTAGTTTGTGGCTCTGCCCCTTTCCAGGTGTTCCTCGTCAGGCCTTGTGTATTTATACCCCTAGTGGTTCCCTTTGTGTTTGCTTGGTGATTTGACCCTGTTTCTTCATTCCTTGTCAGCTTCATTTTTAATAGTCTTTGGTTTCTGCATTTTTTGTTTCATCCTAATTATGCACAGTTTTCCTGCTGTGTTTTCAATAACTTTACAGGCTTTGCACATGTGTTCTGCCCCAAAAAAAAAAACACACTGGTCATTAACAATGTAGAGCTTGTGATCAGCTTCAGTCTGATGCCACAGTGTGACTTAATACCTATTTCTAGGTTCAAATGCTCCTTTATATTCCCGAAAGTAAACAGCAGTGATGCAACCTGTGAACCTTCTTTCCTTAGTGAGGAACCATTAATGGTCCAATGGGTCTAAATTTGTCCAACTCCAATCTGCTTGTTAAGATGTCTGACTCTAGCCATCTACTTCATTTGCCTCTTGTCTTTTCAGCATGCAGAGGTGCTGTGTCTCGTTCTTTGAATGAAAATGAGTCCGAAAAACGATTCATTTGTCATTCTACCACTTTCATTGTGATGAGGGTAGAGTAAAATGGCTCTAGTTGACAAGGTAATATTACAATTCTTGAATAAATGAAGAACAAAGTTTGGCACCAGTAAGCTCTAATCTGGATAACATTGGCACCTGCTGGCAAAGCCGAACTGGCCCTGTGTAGATGCCCTTAACGTAGGCTATAGGCGTTATAGTGAGTTTGTTGCTGTGAACCCACATGTTTGTGGGTTTTAGTTGTCAGGCTTGTGTATCAGACAAGGGAAGATATCTAGCTTCACATCTTAACGCGCGGATTGGAGTTGCAAATATTGATAGAACTGGCACGTTGTCTCTTCAGCAGCACAATGGCTGTGGATGCAGCCATTCTACAGCAGGTGGGTTTGGTCAGGTCAGTTTTCAGATGTAGCAGTATCGGCCTGAATGGGTCTGGTCTCAAAATCGCAGGTATGATTATGATTCAGGCCCCAGTTTCAGACTTGTGCAGACCACTGATGATAAAATGCTTATATTTACTTCTCCATCATGTTCAGTACAGTGTTACTCAAACTCTGATAATTCAACTCCACCACTGAATAATTCACTCTTAATAAAAATGGTGTCGGCTGGAAAGTGGCTTAGCTTTTAATTGGCTTCTTTATGTGACGTGGAGGTTTTCACACTCCCCACGTTCTTCACATCTCCTTATCAGAAAATGTTTTTTGATTAACTCTCATATGAAAGGTCCTAGTGGATCTTCTGTGTCGTCACTTTAAAAAGACTTTTTTGGCATCTGTATTTAACCCATGATAGCCTACAGTGTTCTATCACAAGCCCTTCCTCAATCTTTCACTAAACCCATGGAGTCCCTAAGTGAACTATACTGAACATCCTGAAGGCAGTCATATGACGGGTTGTGAATTTGTGTGAACACGTGACCTCATTTACAAAACGCCATTGTGCTTGGTTAGAGCTTGAGACAAAACCAGATCATTTTAAAAGCTTGTGTTTTGTATCTATAAGGTCTGTTATAAACCCAGTAAAAACCAAATGCTTTAATAACATGTTCCATGTTACATATAAACCATTCTGACCTCATTTCTACAATAAAATAATGAAATACAAGATACGAAATCGTTGTTGACACATATGTTACTGGTATTTTGATCTTAAAATAATTACAGAAGATCCCATGTGACCTTGTTGTCACAATACAACTGATCTTTTATAATCTTATAACTGATCCCCCATCATTTTCCTTTAAGGGGAAATGAGTCTGGGCTCTTATGGGTTAATAGTGTAGGTAATGTTCCTTTAAGTGTTCCCCATAGAGTGTTTTCTGTCAGCAATACACCTGTTAATGAGCAGATTGGGAGCTTGCTGACTTTTCCTTGATTTTATGAAGCAGTTTGCCAGGTGGAAATAGCTACTTAAAACAGAAAAGGATAAAAGCAAGTTAATTCCATTTGTACGCACGCACGTGTGAGGGTGTGTTTACATGAAGGCTTTGTGTTGTTTTATTGGAGGTAGCGTTGAGTTGTTATGTTCTTACTGGGGCCACATGTGCCATGTCAAATGACTGCAGACTTTATCACTGCTGGCCAGAACAGTACAGGTCTGTCTCAGTCCAGCTAGTGCACTGGATGAACTATTCGCAAAAAACATCTACATGAGGTCACACTCGGTTCATCTGTAGGATTTAACAGCACTTTTCATTTTTGCTCAAAGGCCTCATAGTATCTAATTTCACATGTGCACCCACATAAGATACATTAGAGTGTGGGCTCTATTGATGTGTTCCTCAAATGCTATCCAGGGAGTTGTACAGCAGTGCTGAGGTGCATTCAGATAGGCCTTCGTATTAAAGCATGAACATGGATCAAGAATGCAGAAGGGGAGAGCAGGCCAAAACCCAACATGGTTTGGCTTCTGCTGAACAACTTCAATCTTCTGTGCAATTCACTTGTTGTGATTGTATTGCGTTGTAGAGAAACCTACTGGCTTAGTACTTACTGAGCGATAGCAAACAGTAGTCAAGATCTCCACAATGCAAATATAGCCAGTTTATTTACTATGCAGAACGAGCAGTGAACCCACACTTTGGAGCTAACCTGAACCAAAGACGGAGCACTCCTCTGATCGCTAGCCCTTGGAAGCTCTGGCAACCCAAGACGGATGAACTCAGTGTGGATATTGGGGCCTCCACGCTTTAGAGGTTTAGGTCTAATTGGTTCCACAATGAAGACTCAGTGTTGAGGGGTTGCTGCAGCTTTCATAAGTTTGACATCAGCACAGAAGCAGTTTCCATGCGTTCATAATGGAACCTAAAGAAGAACAGGGTGTAAACTGAGGTGCCCTTCTCCACCACATTACTCAGATTATTTCCATACCTCAGTTGAGTGGAACCTCAGTACCTCTGCGTGTGTGTGTGTGTGTGTGTGTGTGTGTGAAAGAGAGAGAGAGAGAGTGATGGGTGATGGAATTTCATTAGAAGAGTCATTATTGCAGACATTGGGGAAAAGAGGAGCTCATTTACCCCTCGCCGTTTCTATGATGATGAGGTTCTGCTGTCTGCACATCCACAAAGTGTTGTCTGTATGTTGCCTGTATATTATCAAGGCTGCACTTTGGCTGACTGACTGGTGCTTCTGTGATTACATGTTGAAACAACTGATCTAGGTAATCTGCTAAGTGATCTGGTAGTCACTTAAACCATATGAACTTGACCAACATATCTGGTTCTAGACTATTCTGGGGCCTGCTGCTTCAGCACTACTCCCTGCTTCTCGGGGTGTCTTTCTTAGCTGCTGTGTACATGAATGTAACTTGAACATACCTGAGAATAAAACCTCTTTGAATTTGGATTTGACTATTTCATCCTAACTTATTGCTGAGTGGGGCATAAAACCAAGTATACAGCCATGCAATCTCCATAGACAAGCACTGGCCAGTGAATGGGTCAGCGAGTGACGACAGTGAGTCACGACAAGTGACAACAAGGCAGTCCTTCAAAATTATGTCCTTCTAGAAGTGCTCTGGTTAGCCCACGCAAGCGCACAGAACAGGGTTGCCGAGTGCCTAAACATGCCACACATAAAGTCATCTGTCCTCGGCTGCAAAACTCAAGTTGTGAGCTGCCCGGTCGGCTCTATGCATTCAGGCAGATAGCTTCCTCCAGGCATCGTCAAACCCAGATCCCCTCTTCAGACTACTGCTAAGTTTGGTGGAGGAGGAATAAAAATCGGGAACTGGTTTTCACGGTTTGGGCTAGACCCCTAAATTCTAGTGAAGGGAAATCTTAATGATATGGCATACAAAGACCTTCTGGGCAGTTTGGAGAAGTGCACTTCTGCCTGAATGGTGGAAGTGAGGGGTGGAGGCTATTGTAAGCTTTTAGGGGGGTTCCAGTTCCACCAGCTCAACATGCACAAAAAGATGTGATATATGTGTGTTCCTGAAATCATGCAAGTTGCTTCCTGATAATTCATTTATTCAATTTCTTGAGTTGATTTATTTAGTTGATTATATCATATTTACACTGCATTGTCACCATACCTTTCTGATTTGAGAACTGCTTTCAAAGCTGCTTTCTTTCATGTTTGCATTAGGATTTCATATTGCATCACATTACAGTGCTTTAAACTTGCAGATTTGTCCTGTTCATTAAATACTATTTGCAGACACTGCCGTATGGAGCAGTTTCCTGGTTTAGCCAAGCCCCTCTGCTCACACTTGTGGCTTTATACAAAATAAATAATGAAGATAACAATGTAGTAAAAACATATATAGGTTTGTAAGTTACTAGTTGCTGACTGTAGCCTATCTGTTGCTTCAAAATGTATAAGCCGCCTTCTACCCAATTCAGCAATGCAAAGAAACCATTATAGTTCTTCTGATGACCAGACATATTTGGATATCTAAATATTTGGGTGGATTACTGTCAGCACAGCAATGACACCAATAAAGGTGGTGGCAGGCACAGAAGTGTTTCTGGAGATTTAAGTACCACACTGTTACTGCTGGACTGACAACAGTTCACAAATCAAAAGCATCCAACCAGACACTGACCACATAAATGACTAGAGGATGGCTGGCACAAATACAAACTCCAGCAGCACTACTGTGTGTGATACACTTATACCAGTGCAACGTACACTAACACGCCACCAACGTGTCAAAGGCACTGCAGTGCTGAGAATTATCCACCACCCAAATACAACCTATGTTGGTCCTTTGGAGCTCTTGAGCATTGAATAACAGGGTAGAAGGGGTCAAACAAAGTATGCAGAGGAACAGATGGACTGTAGTCTATGGATGTAGAAGTACAAAGTGTACCTATATGGTAAGTGAAGCTGTTAAATTAGACAATGAGTTTACAAACAAGGGAGGTGTTCCCAGAGTCCCGTGGAGGTGTAACTGTACACCTGCAAAGCATATCAACAACGTAGGTGTGTTCAGAAAGGTGGTGAGCAACATAGTATGCATCATTTAAAATCCCCAACAGCACTGATATGCCTGATGCAGTCTGACAGATGTGGTCAGTGTTGGTTCCTTTCCATAGATCAACAGGATAGAGGTCAACAGACTAATTATGCAATAACAGATAAACCACAGTCAGTAATGGTAAACCTGCAAAGTGCACCTATGTGGTATTTGTAGTTGAGTATGAGTATTTCATGTGGTGCCTCTGTTATTTTGTACACCCTCTTCACACTGGGTTGATGGGACATGCTCAGTCAAATAACTTTTTGTACAGTGTGATTTTACAGATCTAGGCCTCTCCATTCTCTTTATTTTGTTAACCACACAGAAGACGACCAACAGTCCCACTCCTCACTCTCTTCTTGCTTCATCAGCACTGAGTAGTACATCGCAAAAGAAAGAGCTGTACTGTAAGAGCCGTCGGGGAACATGTGTTCCACACTTCAGTGTGATAGCAGTGAATTCACCTGTGTGAGCCAGTAGTCCACTGCTGTCATCACTCCGTCTGTCTTCCTGCCTTCCCTCTAGCAGCCTGTGTAGAGGTATGTGCGCATGTGGACTGTTATTAGAAGGTCTAAAGGGAGCAGTGCAGCAGGGCTTTTACATGCCTCTTCAGGAGCACAGCATGTGCCAGTGCACAGTTAAACTGAGCACTATTTCGTGTAGATTAAATGGACAGGGAATGTAATTATCCCTGGCGGATTCCTGGAGAGAAAAGACATTGACATCTTCTAAGAATAGAGGTTAAACCATATAGTTTTTGTGTGCAAATGAAAGACATAAGGGGTGTAACAGAGTCCAGTTGCCAATATGTAGGTAGATGTAAATGAAATAAAATGTACTGACTTGATGTTTCTGCTAAACTATATGGTGCCATTTTCTCACTGTTACTTTTCAGTAAAGTAAGGGGAAAAAAAAAATATATATATATATATATGTGTGTGTGTGTGTGTGTGTGTGTGTGATGGTCAAGCCTTTCGCTATATGACCTCTACCATGACTTAAGTGCTCTGTATGTGTCCTTTTGCTTGTGTCTTAATAAAATAGCACTACTCGCAGCAGAATCATGGCCTCTCCTGTTTCTTGTTCTATGATGACGCTACTGTGTATATATATACATGTGTGTGTGTGTGTGTGTGTGTGTGAGAGAGATTGTTTTCCTAAAAAATAAACCACCTTAGTCTTGAATCGACAATGTTATTGCAAACTGATCCTGCAGGCAAGCTTAAGCTAGGTTTCCATAGAGGTTTGATGGACATTCATGGTGAGGTAATTGTTTGTGTAGTGAGAGTTCTATACTTGCGCTACCAGAGAAGCAAGAACTCACAGACGGTACAATATCCATAGTTACAGCATAACGTCAGTGTATGGGATTGCCGTGGAGAGTGTAAATAAAGAGAGGCTCCTTCTGCATTCTCCTGACAGAGATAAGGCAGGAGATCATGTCAGCCTGACCTGGTATTTGTCAGAGTGAATGAAAGTGTGTCATTTTTGATATGAGGTAGGAGGTGAAATGAATGTGTACTGAGCTGATGTTATCATTTAGCTGATATATGTGTGAGCTGCAAAAATATGGCCATTTTTCATTTAGCTGAAATATATAACTGTGCAGGAAACTAGAGTTAGAGCTGCATCTATACGTATAGCATCCTGTACAGAATAACAAGTGGCTTGTTAGAGATTCTTATTAGAGAAGACTGAAGGTTGTGTGTGTGGGTGTAGGTATTCATACATTCAGAAATCTGGCTAATTTTGGTTATCTCAGCGTATATTTTTTACACTATTTGAAAATGGCAGCAACCAGAATCACAAATATCACACAGGACTGGATCTCCATCTCTAAACAAAGACAATGTGGGGGGAAATGTACTTTGGCAGACCTTGTAAAAAATGTTCCGCTATGGCGTATTAGCCATGGTTATTAAAAACAGACACTGTGCCTATTTGAGTCATTTGGAGGTTTCAATGGAGTGATGCATGGCCTAACTCAACCCATGTTATCACAGCTATATTAAGCTACAGGGGGCTACAGTTTACTACTGTGTGCTGCAGTGAGCTCCAGTGGGCTCCAGTGAATTGCAGTGGGCTATAGTGTGCTAAAATGTACAGCAGTGGTCTACAGTGTACTATAACGTACTACAAGGTACTACACTGGGCCAGAGTCCTGCAATCAGTACAGTATGCTATAGTATACAACAGTGTCTACTGTCTACTAGCACGAGTCTACTGAAATTAATTCGGTTCCAGAGTACTGCAGTAAACTACAATGGCCCACAATGTATTACAGTGGACTCCAGTAGGCCCCCCGGGGGACTGTAATGTGTTAAACTGGGCTCCACCAATGGCTATGATGTACTACAATGGACTCGAGCTGGCTCCAGTGTACTGTGGTGTGTTAACTTCAGTGTGTTAGCTTCAGTGTACCACATTGGACTACTCTGGACTACAGTGTACTATAATACAAGGGACTACGGAGGTCCATAGTTTAGTACAGAATGGTACAGTATACTACAGAGGGCTCCAGTGTACTGCAGTACACTACAATGGACTATAATGTACTGAAGTGGGCTACAGCATATTGTAAGGTATTGCAGGCGCAATAGTTTAATACAGAATAGTACAGTATACTAGAGCTGCATTGTACTACAGCTGGCTCAAAGGGGCTATAATGTGCCATACACTACAGTGTAATACAGAGCACTACAGGGCACTATAGGCAGTACAGTGAGCTACAGTCCCCTGTCCGGCCTGGACTAAGGTAATAGCTACTGCTTTGTTCACATCTGCCCAATGTGCCCATCTGTGCCAGTCATTGCATAATACTAGTCAAGGAAAAGAATCTTGCCTTTATACATTTCCATGCTTTTTAAGGTTCCAACTGGAAAAGAAAGACAGGAATGGAGGCAGCTTCTGCAAAGGAAAATCACCTCTCGTAATTCTCAGCAATGCTGTATTCACTACATCTTGCCAAATGAGGGCAGCTTGAGTTTCCAGCTTATTCCCTATTGAATGTGAAATGTGCACCGAAGTGCACTGTGCAGGTTTAAAGTCAGTTTCAAACCACAAATTCAACACAAGTTTCTCCCAAAACTATCTGCTTCACTGCAATTCCACTTCATATACTCCTTGGCTGCCTCTCGGTTCCTAAATGCTGCCAGCATGCCACTTAATGAAGATATCTCTGCACACATGATTTAGAAAGCTGATAAATCTCTGCTTGGAAGTCACACAGAAGCAATGAATTTGTGTGTGTGTTTTTTTATCTTTTTTTCTTCTTTTAATGTGTGTTATTGTTCGGCATTTGGAAAATGTCTTGATACCTACGAATAACAGAATACAATGAGTGTGCAAGGATTTTGACCCTCAGCACTGTAATTTACAGCACAGAGCGGCTCAGCGCATGCAGAGAGGAGCGAGTTATAGCAGTATTGTCTCCCTACAGAGCTATCAGGAGTAAATGTTTGGCATAGAGAGAGACAAAAGTAAAGCCAGAGACAGCATTTGGAATAGAGAAGTGGTTAAAGAGGAGCTTGGTGGTGACAGACTGATGAGTTGGTGCTAGAGTGGCTCTTAGAGGCCAGGGGTTCACTCAGGACGCAGGGATTTTTATACTGTCATAAAATGAGCTTATCTACAGTTGACTGCTGGTTTTGACTTCTTTAGGTTCATCACACAGCCACTGTTGTCAACTTAAAAATGTACCAGCATTGTAGTTGTAGTGTCATGTAGGAGTTCCTGCCTTGGCTGACCCCAGCCTGACCCTGCCTGATCTTCCCACTTTTTTGTTTATTCAATTGTGTATACAGCTGTGTATTTCTATTTACTATGTGCTCTAATGCTTATGTATTTTGTTGTCTTTGAAGGTATTTATGGTTTGAAAGTCCATTAAAGGGTCTTGTGTGTTTCCCTCCACTCTAAAAGAACATTCATTAAAGGTAAACTGACTTATAATAGGGAGAATGTGGTCTCAGTCATTGCCACTCCAGACTTGGAATGCTTGCTATAGTGCAACCAAGGTAAGAATGAAGTACATTTGAATGTACTAGAAATCTCAACCAGTACATTTCGAGCGCATTATTGTTTTGTGTGCTAAATACAAGTGCAATATACGTGTGTAATATATGTGTGTAATAATTACAGGTATATTTGACCTCAGTAGTACTTCAGTGTAAGTATAAGTATAGTAATTTGCACTCCTAGGTATAAATATACCCAATAACTAGTACCTAATATGTACTTAAGTACAAGTATAAGTGAATCGTAGTGGTGTCTGAAAATAGTACAGTTGAGTACACTTATTTGTATTTAAGCATATTTTAATAGCACTCATGATTATATTTAGCACATATTTAGTACATATAGTTAGTATATTGAAAATGACAACCTTTCAGTACATTATCATGAGTACAAGACTTTCTTGTACTCATGATAATGTACTGAAATAAATAAAGCATAATTAAATAATACTTCATTTAGCATAAGCATAATACTTCAGTGTACTGTTTTTACTCCTGGCTATGTAATTTTGGAGGAGTGGGCACGGGGCCTCTTCTGAGAACTGCGTAATGCTTAATGGAATTATATTAAACGCCAACTATGGGTTTTCACCAGTTATAAAGAGAAGCTTGCTTGCTATTCCAGCATGGACATCATGGCAGACTGCAAAGAGACCAAAGAAGACATTGAAGGAAGTAAGGAAGAGAAAGAGTGAATGACTGAGCAAAAGAGATAAAAGATTTTTGGACAGTCTCACGGATAACAGGAAAACAATGAAAATCTGACAGCAGTGTTTATCGCTGCCGGTGTTATTTATGAAAGAAATGTATGAAAGCCATGTAGTGTGGCCTTATTTGTGTCATCCCTGTCTCAGAGTTTTGTAGCTTTTCCTGATGGCAAAGTCTTCTAACCTCAGTCCAGTTTCAGGAAAGCATGGAAATACATTCTCACTCCAGGTATGGACAGTCTTATGCCAAATGGGCCTTGAAAGTTAGAACCTGCTGTAAAACAATGCTGTAATGTTAGTAAGTTCACATGGTTCTGTCTTCTCTAATGCTGACTTTGCTGGGCTGCATTCCGAGTCCCCGGGGAATTCAACACCACCTCGTGTGTATGTGCGTCATGCTACAGATTACACATGTATTTCAGTCATTTTCAGTCATTTTCACATAGAAACAACCAAAAACGTGTGATACATGAGAATGTGAAGTGGAGTCAGATCCTTCAGCTCATCAACAAATACATGTACAGTTAATGAGGAAGCGACAGCGGGCTTAAACTGTGAGAGTGGTGTAAAAGTGAATTACACTCCACAACTGTAGGGGGACCCCAAGAGCAAAAACATAACAATTCTCACATAATGCTGCTTTAATGTCTTTGTTTTGGAGAGGTCTAATTAAGTCACTGTTTGCATCACATCTCTTAGCCACTTTCATTTCTTATTTCTATCATAAATATTGACTATCTAGTTCATTATGCTTCACTTGTGTGTTTACTTTGTTTTAACTTACCATGACGTCTCATTCTATTCTGTCATAATATAATATAATATAATATAATATAATATAATATAATATTAAACACAGTATATTACATTGATACCACTGTGCAAATATGGATTATGATTCAGAGGAGTTATAATACAGTAATGCAAATGAGGTTTTTAGGTTTCTGATTAAAATTATAGTAAGTAATTGCGCCATTCTGTGGATTTAAACACAATTTACCCAAATTGGCTAAACTATCATATTTCCAACTCAACTCATTATAGTTAATTGCCCTTATGTAGGTCAAAAATGGTCTGACTAGAGTTTTTTTTTTTTTTTTTTTTTTTTTTTTTTTTTAATTCGAACCACACTCAGCAATAGAGAATATGATATTATGTTCCTGCAGCCAACGATAACAAATCTAGATGGTTAACCAAGATATGGGAAGTAAGTATATACTCCATGAAGACAGGAATGAGATGGTGAATAAAACGCCAGGGGTAAACTATATGCAAATAGAAGAACCAGAGGGCAATAAACTTTTGTCTCTTCTGCCAACATCTCCAGCTGCTTTAATAAGTTGTTTCTACTCAAAGATCCCATTTGAATATATTTGATTATCAATTCACGTCATGTATTTGTGTGTGCATCTTGTAATAACGCATGGAAATCCCGTCTGTACTGGAAAACACAGTTCATCGCTTTTATTTGATTTTCTTTGGCTGATTTAACATTTTGAAGAAGCATGTTCTATCAGCACTAATACAATAAGTGCATTTTAAAATGGCTTTTCTATACACATGCGAGAACCGGTTATACAGTTTTTGAGTGTGGAAACCCACTCTGAAACCCAAAATAAAATACCGCGGAATGTTAGAATATGCATTCTATGCAGTCTTTTTGGCCCAAGAAAAGACCCACAAACATTGCAGTCCTGTTAGTACACTATAAAAAGTGCAACCTAAAAAATTACTTCAATTTGTTACAAGCAATTGAGTAAGTTTTACTCAGCTCAAAATGACTTTGAAAGATTTGTTCGTTCAATAAACCTAATTCACTTGCTTGTAACAAATTAGAGTGTTTTTTTTAGGTTGGACCAACGAAACACTTCTTACAGTGTATGAAGAATGTTAAAGAAACCTGCTGTTAATGAAAGCATTCTACATGTACCTACCTCCAAGAGAATGACTATTTAGGAACCTGTATATTTTAAAGTTTCTTTGATCAGCTGTGTTTGAAACCGTGATCAGGGATTTGTAAAAAACAAAATTACATGTTGTTGAGATATGACTGTTAAACCTACTAAGAGCAAACACAAAGATTTTTGTTAGTTATTTATATCGTTGCCACTTTCATTTAGAGCTCTCCATGTGAACCGTATGAAGGCAACGTTCTCCAAATTGATCCCTTCAGTGGTCCTGAAAATCCATCCCCGGTGCTGCTGCTGTGTTGCTCCAAAAGTCCATATTGTGGCTTTAGAATTCTGACATGTTTGAAATCCAGGTAAACATAAACAGAGCTGTTATCTGTGACAGCACTTGAAACGGAAACCCGTGGCTAACCATTCTCCGATGCCCTGAAGGCAGCCTCTCATGCGGCATGCAGAAGTGCCTGTTAGTTAAACATGCATGCGTTCCTCTCATGCTGACTTCACTCGGCACCCAAAACAAAAAATCCCAAACAGCCTTTTCACATCAAAGCTTGGCTCTGAGAGCTGCAGTGCTTTTCAACCCATGAGATTGTTCCTCGAGGTAATTACTTCGTCATGTGGTTCTCAGAATGCACTGTCCAGGACAATTTTAACATCTCTCCAAGCGGACCACGAACATGCAGATTACCATGTAGATATTCATGGTCTATGAAAAACCTGTGTCAGCCTGTTTACCTCAGTGTTTCCGATTAGTCTTCCGATTTATGCCTTTTTGGTCAGTAATTTCTGCGCTTGCTTGCATCAGGAATGCAGTGATTCCGATTGGAAAGTATGACCCAGTGATTGTAACCAGGCCTTAAAAACACTCCATAAAATCATGAGGTAAGACACAGGGGAAGTGACACGAACATAAAATTTAGAGACTAATTATGCTTGGTGTTATTGCACTGGTCTCTGTGGGGTGTGAGCATGTCATGGTCATTCACAAAAATGAGCAGGCCCATAGAGATGAATGCATTAGGCCAGAGAAAGAGGGAATGGCAGATGGTTTAGAGTTTGAAATGCCGTGACGTATGCTTCCAGAGTCATTCTTTGGACATGAAACATTACCATGTTTTTCATTAGCCATGGGCCATGATATGGTGCACAATGTATTCCATCTGAATTTGTGGATCCACTTTATACTACTTCCCAATTGACTGTAAGGTTAATGTTGTCTTTATACACACTATGGAGTCCTTCTTAGTTCACGGGTTTTTAAAATCAGCAGAAACCAGACATTTAATCAACTCTGCTCTCCAATGACTGTTGCACACTGCATCCTTAAGATGGTACTTAAAGGGTTTTTTTTAGAAAAGGCCATGGCCCTATTTACAACCATGACTTCTATATAGAATCATTTCATGCTTAAATGATTTGTGAATGGTGAAATTGTTCTTTGAAAATGACCTTTGTCAAAAAAGTGTAAACAACAGTTTCTTCACTGGTCTGAAGAACTATTTCACCATGCAAAAAACACTTTTTTATGGTACTATATGGTTTTGAATAAAACTGTTGTCTTAAACAAACCTTTTTAAGTGTGTTCTGCTTCTTTGAATTTGCACTCTTGTAATGTTTGGACACACTATTCTGCATCATCCCTTGATGTATTTGTGCTATATCTGCATTATAGTGCGTTACAGTGTTGAACAGTGCCAAAATAATGATGAGTGATGCCACTTGTCTTTTTTCTTTTCTTTAGTGTGCTATGGAGGTTTTGTGTATGTAAACGCTCTGCAAAGTTATAAAATCTCAAAGTACATGCCAGAGAGAGAAAATGTCTCCCACAGAAACCACTTTCTCAGCTGCCTGAAACTCCTTGTTGGAAGTGCAGCCCTTTGTTCTGTTACAAGCTGATGTCACCTCATAACATCAATCTACTCTTCCCGCCCACCAGCGTGACTTGCCCTGCTTGACGTGAACTCAGACACTGTGGACACTGTGTAGGGGCTGAATCACTCTGGCAGATGACCAGTCAGAACAGGGTGTGCGATCTGACCAATCAGAGTTCACATGCTCACCAGGAGGTGAATACAGATATACAGTATAAAACAATAAGGTGTTTTGGGAAAAATTCAAGCATCTAAATCTATTCTGGTAGACCTCAAAAATAAAATATTGAACAATGAAATTTTGCATAATAGGTCCACTATAAACAGAATATTGTCATGATGCTCTGAATTAATTTGCTTGAAGAAAGAAAGAAAGAAAGATGTGTAAAATTGTCTTAAGTGCATTTGAGTTATGAATTGGCCACAGTTTCTCCAGTTTAGCGCAATTACAATTCTGGTACTGCAATACACAATAATTGTCTATTGCTGTAATCTAAACATACAATTTATTACATTTTACATTTATTTACTGAAGGCCGCTGTACCGTTTTACAGATACATATATAACACTGTAATTACACAGTGCGGTCTACTGTATATGCCTTACTATTGACAAACATTTCAAGCAAACATTACACACTGTTGAATTTCAGCTACAGCTGCTAAAAGCCAACAAATCGATCTGACACTGGCCCAATGCCTGTTTTAATATGACGGTATACTGTCACAAATACTGTCATGGTTGTAATAAACATGTGAAATAGAGAAAACGTATATATTTAGGATAGGAATAACATTACAACGAAAAAAGCTCATATGAAAACAGAGCCAGCCCTGACCTGCCTGGGGCCCTTAGCAGAATTCTGCAACCCATGAGCCATGCAAACCATCACCATTTGCCAGACCTGACACTCCCACTACAATCCTCCTTCCTTTAAAACAGTTTAATCCATCTATCGCTCTAAGAAGAAGTAGACCTATAGTACTGACTGATGATCCAGCATTTCCCTACTGACAAACTTAGTACCTGAAATATTATAGATAATACTATTCATAGAAATAATGGTATTATTATTACTGTATACCTTTGTATACATTTTCAAATATAAAATAATATTTATACTATGCTTTGGCTGGATATGTAATGGATATTTATTACTGAGAGATCTGCATACATATTGCCTAGTATGCCCAGCTAATCAACATTTTAAGTTTAATATTTCATTATCAGTAATTAATGTCCATCTATTTCTTTCCATTTTGCATTAGTATATAATTGTAATTAAACTGTGAATGATGTGAGCCAATGAGGAGTGTGTTATCACGCCCACACAGAGCTCTGTTGTGACCAAATTCAACAAACGTTGGTGTATAACCAAAAACTATTGAATGGTAAATGAACAGAGATGTCAGTTTCAGAGCAGGCTCCTAGTGGGGCTGTCTTGTGCGCTTGTAGAGGCTTGTTTATGGGAAAGTAGGCTTGGAATTGAGACTGAAGCATTAAACAGGAGATGTATTGTATATTGTGCTGTATGTGAAGCTGTAGGAAAATCCCGGGTGTGTTCTCTCTCTCTCACTTTGCAACATGTTCTGGCTGTGTTTGTGTTTACAGTATGTGCTCCAGTGGAGGAGCTCACCTCTCCCAGCACTACCCACGGACTCCTCTTGGTGCCTACAGTATTTGGCATTTCAGCAGCTTTTCCTTTCCTTCCATGTGAGCAAGCTTCCTCTGCTCTAGAGCCTCTGACCAGACTGAACGGCCATAGCATTAAGCCTGCCAGGCTGACTTTATATGCCATGGCACGGATTCCATTGCATCAGTGAGCAGCTACTTCTCTGACGTTAAACTGTGACAACACAAAGCTTCTGGCTGAACAGAACTTCTAGATGGTCTTGAACTCAGTTCAGATTCTCATGGCACCACCATAAAAGCCAATGGGAAAAAATGAGTAACGTTCTTCATGCCTGTCTATTAATAAGGAGTAACTGTTGGATCTGCGTGGATGGAGCTTTTTTCATGTGATAGTGTTATGTAATGTGGTGTATTCTTGGATGGTGAGGAGAAATATGAACTTTCTAAAAGAGGAAAAGAGTTCTGTTTAGTGCCAAAAAGGTTCTGTGACTTAACAGTTATTTTTTGCTAGGATTATTATTGTTATGTAGACATACTGAAATAATATGCAGGTAATAATAATATTAATATATAGTAATACTGTTGTAATAATTATAAAAAATAAGATTAGCAACACTAAGAACAGTAAGCAGTAAAACTGATACATTAGAGAATATAATAACTGATTAAAGCTATTTGGAAGTGACTGTGATATTATTAGAATGGTACATGTTAAAAGAACATTTTCTGAGGTGCAAAGAACCGTTCAAAAAGGACATGTTTTCCAGCTCCACCTTAAAAAGTGGTGCCACAGTTATATTCTGTCAACTCAGGCTATCTGTCGAGCTTCTTGTGTGAATTTCTTCATTCCACCTTAAATTGTGCAGCAGTTACATTCTTTCGCCTCAGGTTATCTGTACAGGTTCTTGGGTGAATTTCTTCATTCCACCTTAAATGCTAAAGCAGATATATTCTGGCACCTTAGGCTTTCTGTTAAATGCTGCAACATTTAAGGTGGAATGATCAAATTTGAGCTGACAAATAAGAAGCCACCTTCAGCCTTGTGTGTCTGACTGCTTTTTTACCTGGGTCAGTACAACAAAACGTTTCCTGAAAGAGTCTGTGGCAAAACTGCAGCTGAGGGAAATGTAGGAATTAGTAATTAATTATTAAGTAATTAAAGTAATTAGTGTTTCTATGGCCTTTTAGCACTAGCCAATGCTAACAGCTGAGGTAAGTTCTTGCTGCAGAATCCATAGTAACTCTCACACTCTCTCTCACTCATCAACTACTGCTTATCCTTCTGGGTAACAGGGGGTGCTGAAGCCTATCACAGGGTTCATTGTGTGGAAGGCAGGAAACACCCTGTGCACAGGTCGCCAGTCCATCGCAGGGCAGACACATAATGGATAAAGCTGTTAGCCTTAATGTTATTAGAATGTCTGTAAGAGGAATGTCATCTAATCAGCAGCTGAATAAAATGAAATATGGGAATGTGTACTTGTGCCACGGAAAAGGCGTGCTGGCTCATTATCATTTAGAGGAACAGGTACTGACCGGAACAGAGATGTTATTCAGGGTGAGGCTTTTGATCCTTGTGTTATTTTAACCAAAGCACATCAGCAGACCCCAGGGAACTGTGTTAACTTGTGGAAAAGGGGTAAAATATGTCCTGAGTCATTCTAATGATCACTGTTCTAAATACACTCATCATCAAAAGAATAGTTGCACAAATAGTTGCACCCAGAAGGAATCTCCCGACAGGAAGGACTTGGTGGGTAGTTTTGACATCATGAGAAATGCTAATGATTCAAGTTTCACGCTCGGGCCATGCATGTGATGTAAGCAAGGACAGGCCTTATCACTGTNCAAAGCACATCAGCAGACCCCAGGGAACTGTGTTAACTTGTGGAAAAGGGGTAAAATATGTCCTGAGTCATTCTAATGACCACTGTTCTAAATACACTCATCATCAAAAGAATAGTTGCACAAATAGTTGCACCCAGAAGGAATCACCCGACAGGAAGGACTTGGTGGGTAGTTTTGACATCATGAGAAATGCTAATGATTCAAGTTTCATGCTCGGGCCATGCATGTGATGTAAGCAAGGACAGGCCTTATCACTGTACCTGACTGACCCAAGAGCATTGCAGACATTCAGCAAGCAGGAATTGTGTTGTACCACGCTGTCATGGAGCAGCGGGTCATCTTCAGTGATGAGCCCCGTTCTTGTCTTGGTGGAGACAACTATCAAATCCGTGTGTGGAAGCACTGTGGTCAGTGCCAAGATAACGGTTTGTTGTCACGCGTCACAAGTCTAGAAGGCCTGGTGTCACTTCACCTCCACCCCTACCGCACCATCTGCCGGAACTGTGTGAGAATACTCAAGCTGTATGGGATGGATTATCACAGGACACCATTAGGAACCTCTACAACTCCATGCTGGGACGTCTGGCATGTTGCGTTAGCAAACACAGCCATCCAACACCATGCTGAGAGACACTACTTCTGTATGTGTAGCTCAATAAATGTTGCCCATATCAGTCTAAATTTATCATCATTTATCGTTCCTCGAAACCTTTATCTTCCTTCCCAATAGCATTGCAATCTGACACCTCCTTTTGGGTGTGTATAACATTCAGGTTGACTCAAGAACCCTTGAAGACTTGTGCTGAACATTAACGATCGCTGCACACCAACACCGTGTAACAAACATACCAAGGCTGCTCACCACAGACGTTTAACATGCTGAAATGAATGAAGCAGATGTGCAGGCAGTACCAGTTAGACTGTTCACATTAATACAATATATAGTCCCTGATGCACATATCTGGACTGTGATTATCAGAGGTCTGGACATGAGGGTTTGCGGCATGTAACACTAATGGAGTGTGCAGTCAGGAGAATGTAGATTGTAAATGGCCTCTTTTAAAGGCTCAGGCTTATCACAGCTGCCAAAGATGACAAACTGCAGGCTCCTTCCAGGAACTCCCACAGTCAGTGAGAGGCACACCAAACACTTACATATTTAACTCTGTGTGTGTGTGTGTGTGTGTGTGTGTGTGTGTGGTGCAGTAACAGCAGCTTCTTCTTTGAACCTAATGAAGGTCACGCCTCCCCTGGCTATGCTTAGCTACCCTATCTTCTATTCCCAGAACACTGTAGTCCAAGGCTCCCACTGACCTGAGTTGGCACTATCCTGCTTAGTAATGATGTGTACTTTCTGTTTCCTATTATAGTCCATTGTGTTCCTGTTTATTGATCTGTTAAAATGTAAATGTCTGATCATTTGATCCTCAAATGTGTTCATTACAGCAAAAACAGCATTGATGAAGTTGTACACTTAGGTCATTCACACAGAGGGCCCTACATTTGATCATGTGTGCTATAGACGTAACACTGTGTGATGTTTAAACTAATATACCTCGTGTAAGCAAGTGAGAAAGAAAGAATAAAATCACTTTTCCTCAGTATCTCTCTCTCTCTCCCCCTCTGTCTCTCTTTGTCTCTTCTTCCCCCCCTCTGTCTCTTTCCCTCTCATTCTCTCTCACTCTCTCTTTCTCTCTCTTCTCTCTCTTTCTTTCACTCTCTCTATCACTCTCTCTCAGTCTTTCTCTCTGTCTCTCTCTTTTTCTCTCTGTCGCATTCTCTCTTGCTCAATCTCTCTCTGTCTCCCCATTTCTTTCTTACTCTCTCTCTCTCTCTCTTTCTCTTTCCCTTTCACTCTCTCACTCTCTCTCAATTTTTCTCTCTGTCTCTCTTTTTCTATCTCTACCTCTCTCTTGCTCAGTCTCTCTCTCTCCCTCTCTATCTCTCTCGCTGTGTCTCAATCAATCAATCAATCAATCAATATAGCTTGACAGATAGATAGATACTTTATTGATACCGAAGGAAAAAAAAAAAAAAAAAATTATATATATAAAAAATAATAAAGCACTTTCTCTCTCTCTCTCTCAGACAGATGGAGAGAGGTATGTTTGTGAAAACCGATGAGTAAGAATAGAAGCCTCTTTCTCTCTCAGAGAGTAAGTCAACATCCACCATTGTTCTCCCTCCTCCTTACGCTGACAAACTATGACCTTATGAGGGAAAGTCAAAGGAATCAGCTATTCTTAGCTTTATTTGGTTCTTTATTTCCTTTCCTTATTTCATGATGACCTGGGGGGAATTCAGTTGGGGTCTGCAAGACACTCAAACCACAAATCCTTTTAACTTGAACTCTTTTCTTGCAGGAGCTTCTCAAACCCAAAACTGTTTGACTGAACCAAAACAGTTTTAATTCTTAGTTTTTTGTTCCATTCGGCCCTCAGTGCTTTCCAAGACCAGGTTTCATAATGTCACAGTTACACATATCAGCTGATTTCATGACGCACGGTGTTGTTTAAAGCAATTTGTGGTGAAGAAGTTGAGCTTTTGAGGATGGTTTTTTAGGGGTCTCGTTAGGGGGAGAGTTTGGCAGGTCAGTGTTGAGTTCTATTCTTTGGGTCTCCGCACACCATGAGCTCATGTTTACACACTGGTTTGACGCCAAAGGCATCTGATAACACAGGCCTCTTTCAAAGCTCTGTCATAGCGGGTGGCCAAAAGACACAAGCATCCCAGTCTACTTCTGGTCACAGTTGAAAGTCTCTGCTGTTTTCATGTTTGCTTATGTCAATACTTCTTACGTTTTGAGGGTTTTTTGAAAGCTGGAAATGAGTATTTCTTGTCTCAGTGTATTTCTCCTTCAGGCTTCAGTTTCATTCAACTCACAGATCCAACATACATACATGCATCATTAGCAGGATACACTTTATAACTGCCAGTTGTTGCTGTCACTTCCTAAAGAGCTACCATCAAAAAACATTTAGTTCTTATTAAGTCAGTTTCCACTGGAAGTGCACCAAGTTGTCTCTTTCCTTTATCAAAGATTTTTAACCAAGCGCTCCATTTTGGTTTGAAATATCTGTGTGGTACTTCTCCGAAACCCTACTCTAATATGATGATACGATTCATAATGGGTTTGATGATTAAACCATATAGGTTATGTAGAGTTTCTCACACTTAACTGATTTAAACAAATGAAAAAACACAAACACATGCCACTATATTTTAAATTCTATTTAAGTTTTTGTTTGTAAGAGAGTTTTATTCTAAATTCATTGTCGAAATAATATAGTTGCACCCAGAAAGAAGTGTCGGATTGCAATGCTATTCGGAAGGAAGATAAAGGCTACACATGCAGAAGTAGTGTCTCTCAGTATGGTGTCAGGCCATCATGTTTGCTAATGCAACATGCCACACGTCTCAGGATGAGACAGAGTAGCGTTTGTGATCCGGAACTAATCGTCTTGTGGCTGAACGCAATCAAATTGCAACATTCCAACATCTAGTGTAAAGCCTTCCTAGAAGGGTAAAGTCTACTGCTGTAATAAAGGAGGGCAAATTCCTTATTAATACATTTAATTTCGCAATGAACCTTAAATGAGCAGATGTCCACAAAGACATACAGGGTAGGTTTTGCGGACATGGATAATTCCTAGCGTTGAACTAAATTGCAGTGGCAGTTGTGAATCATCATTGGATGTTTTTTGGTCTAGGCTTAATCTGAGTCTTGGAAATTGGCCCATAGTCTACATTTAAAGTGATTCATTGGTATCTTCTTGATTAGTGTTCTGTTGTCCTTCTCATTTAGCCAGACTTTTTTATTATTCTCTGTGGGGAATTCCTGCTGCTTTTCTCCGGAAAGGCTGTGCTTTCATGCAGTTTTCTTTCCTTAGTTGTCACAAGCTGTGCTGGCTCGCTATAAAGCCTCAGTTTTCCAACCCTTGGTTTCTCTTTCTCCTCATTACTGATGCTACCCTTCAACATCACTGTTTTCCTACCACAACAGTGCATCTCCATGGAGATATTTTTGGTGCAACATGAAGAACAGTACAAGTGTTAGCAAATTGACCAACTTTTCAACAAACTTTTATACTCTCTCAAGGTTTTAAGCAAGAAACGTGTCAAACAGAGAGATTAGGTCTCAGCAACGCCCTGAAAAAAGAAGGAAAATCACTGAAGCTATTTAAGCAATAGGGCTGTGATTAATGAGTGCATGGCTGTGGTTGGTATTGTCTCTGACCTAAAGGTATGTCAATAATTTGAGAAAAATGAAGACGAGCATATGAAGATAGTGGATCTGTTGAGTGACACACACCCATGAGAAAGATGACTATTGCAAAAGACCCCAGATGTTCCCAGCATTGCCATGTTCCCACCACTGTCCTGTAAATCTCATCCTGTTACATGGGACTCCTCAGATACACAGCAGGCGACTAGCAAGTTAACACCCAATTTGTGTGACGCTTTGCATGAGCTTATAGGCTCATCTGACACTTTCCAGAAATGCTTCCTTGTAAGAGCATTTAGTGGTCGTTCATTATTTCACCACAATGGGTTTTGCATTTGGTTTGACATCTTGTCACAGTTTAAAGAGCAGTTATGACATGCCTTATATATGACATGGTTTCTTACATGTGTAGAATGGGAATAACAAACACGTTTGGGAATAGCCATGTATCATTTATTGTTTTGTTTTATAAAATATCTAAAGTGAGCGTCACAGTGTGTTTTCATGTTTTATTTTTTCATATCATAATTTTTTAAAGGATTTACACTCAATGTTGACATGTTGCATCCAAATGTTTACATTTTAAAGATGTTTCTGTAACACTGTAATATGTCACATGCTTTAGTTGAGTTGTTAGTCTACTTGGGAATAAACTGGGGGGCCTGTTAGATAAATAACAAAGTTTTAAAGCTAAATATCATGTGATCGTGTCTGAAAATAAGGATGTTTTTCCACTGCACAAAGTACTGCAACGTTTGGCACTGGGAAACTGGGCATCTGTCTTTTGCTTTGGTGAATATTGGTACCAACAGGATCTAATGGTACTTAATAGTGCTCTCTCTTGCCTTTGGTAACACTTGTGACTGAAGCTAATGACAGCTTAGTGAATTGTTGATTCTTTGAAGTGAAGATAAAGTCACAGAGCCCTTTACCTGCATGACCAATAAATGCAAAAGAATGGAATCCAGAATGAGTATTTTGATGTGTCAGCAGCACTATTATTATTGTGTAAGGACTGCAGAAGTGCCATAAGCTAGTTTAGAAAGTTAATATGGATGTTATTAGCATTCAAAGTATCCTCCCCAGAACAAGTGTTGTTGCTCATCTTTTCACAGATGAGCACGGAAAACTAGGGTGCACTGATATGATACTCAGCATTAGTAACAGTCCTATAGTCCAGAAGAACAAAATTGCTTAAATAGCTGCACAAACCAATCAAAAATGCTGGTAAAGGTTTTTTAGGGGTTTTCCTGCATGGCAAACAATCTTAGTCCAATTTTAAGCTGTTTTCAACTTTTTAAAACCTGTGTCGTCCATGGAATACACTTTTTTAAAAAAGTGCCATTTATTTTCTTATTATATATTTTAAAGTCTGCAAGTGGCAACTTGTAACTGGTGTTGCATAACGCTGAGGGGCAGCACTATCGTAATCAGCACAGTGCCCCATTTAAGGTGCTGCAGGAGAATGTTAAGCATTGTACTTTCTTTTTATAAAATATCTTTTAACATGACAGTTGAAGATATTCTACAATTATGTAATCATTAGAACTGCTAAAATTCATTACTTAAGCCAGTTGAACATATATGCACAGAATCTGGCCTGCACCATCGCCGCCTTATTTTGAGCCAGGAAAAGTTATGTTGTGTTCTGTGTATTTCATCTTTCAGGGGAGTAGAATAGTGTTTTCACAGTTTGAGCATGATGTTCTTTAGATGGTTGGTTAAGCAAAGTGCATCCAGACAAATGTGTTATTAACAGCGTAGTCGTTTAAGAGAGGAAAAAAGATGGTATCAAATTGGCATTGGTATCAGCAGTTACTCAAGATTATAGTATCAGTATTGGATGAGAAAAAGTGGTTTGTAGCCAGCCCTGGAGAAAATCAGGCTATGTCATTTCATGCCAGCACCGCTAGTTTAAGATAAACTGGGCAAGATGGTTACTGCAGCAATTTAAACTCAGTTAAACTCAGAAGCACTTGTTTTTGAAAGCATAGTGGAAAAACACCTTTAAACAGTCCAGCACTTTTTGGTGATTTCCCAGCTCAGGCACACCTACTAAACCTGCCCATAAACTGATAAGTTGAATCAGGTGTGTTTGACAAGGGAGATCACCCGTCTGGGCTGCTCCCCAGCTTCAAGACCCCTGTCGTAAATTGAAGCCTTAGAGCCAAAGGGGTGTGACGTTTTGGGTGAAATGGAACTCTTGATGAAACTTTTGAAGAGATGTTTGAGCTCTTTCATCTGCCAAAATGATGCAAATGAATTTTTATTCAGTTTTTATCAAAAAACAAAAACCAAAGCACACTAAACAAGCTGGTCCCAAAAGGGCATAAGAAATCTACTATGGGCAAAAAAATCTATTGTGAATAGCACAAAACAGGGTCTAAATGGACTCAAAATGGCAACACATGTAAGCCAGCTAACAAAGCAGGTCAGCTACCAAAAGTAAAGCTTGTTAATGTAATGCTTTGTCCATATTGTCACGAGATACACCAAGGTTTTATATTCCACATGGAATTAAACATTGGTGCCAAAAAGGCACATGTGACTTTTTCAAATTTAAAAATGTAGAAAAGATATTTATTTGAATGTATAATAAAGTATTATTTAATAAACTGCCATCCATATGTGTAAAAAATGTGTTATTAAAGCTGAAATCAGTAAACAAGGTCAGATCAAACTATAATTTTTTTGTTGTTGTTTGTTTTGGCTCTCCTGTAAAGGTGAAACACTTACACCCTTTCGGTTCTCAAATGCCCTCAAATGTTCTTGACACTAAAATCAAGTTTTCCCAATGGTGTTCTCAAATAGGGGACGAACAGAATAGTGTTTGAAACCAATCATTAAATGTGCAGTATATTTAATCGCTGACGTTAACTTGCTTTCATCATTAGCTGTGTTGGTTTTGGATGAAATCCTTCCCTAAGCTGTCCAGTTTATTGGGCTAACACTCCATGCTGGAGAGTACATGCTCCTGTTTGAGTTCCATCTGGAAATGAAAACATGGCTGAATGTCAGAATCACTTCATCATGCTGTCACAGTCTTTAAGAGCCATCTCAAAAGTGGCTCCTCAACCATAGCATCCCAGACACAAAACAATGTGCTAACAACAATGGAGCCATCAAGCTTGTCATTCCCTCTCTTCGCTGTATCTGAAGGAACTCTCTTGAAGGTTCTTTGCCGGCTATGCTGCTGGTTGTATGCTGTATCACTGTGGTAACAGATAGGAATTCCAATGTCCAACATTATCTATCCTTACTCTCCTCAGCACCTTTCAGACAGCCTTGGGGGAGTGGATCTCATACCTCATCCCAATGGAATACTTCTACGGATTAATCATGACCACACTGAAGGATTAGTCCTCCATAAGACATGGCTGAATGTTTGATCACCCTCTCCCAGATGTCTACAAAAATGAAGTCATATGTTCCGGTGACCACCTTGCGGTGGCTGAGGTTCCCCATGGCTGGAGGATTATGGAGAACTTCAGGGTTGTACAAAGTCTCGTTCCTGAAGCCTTGAGTTTTGTTTTGACAACGAAAACCTGGTCTCATCCGCGTTTATGAAAGGATAGTATTACCTAGGTTCTTTATTTGGCTAAGGCTATAATATCAGATACGGTCAGGATTTAACTTCAGTCCTTTCTGGGAAGTGAATTAAATGGCGCAGTTAAGCCAGGATGAAGTGCATTTGCACTGTTCCTGTTTTCAGCCTACAATAAAGAGCACTCAGCATATATCATAACTTCCCATCGTCGCTACATGTATTGCAACACACTGGACCATTTGGATTGTAATCTTAGCAAACTCCCATCTGGTCTGTGTCCAGATGTACACTAAAACATATTAGACTGTGTGAGTAATTCATAAAGTGTTCTAAAAATACATAAATTTAACAAGTTAGTCATCTTAGGTCTTTTATCTAGAGTTAGGCTTTCTATCACTGTCTTTGCTCCTTCCCTCTTCAGTCATTTCTAAGCAGATGGTTCATAAAGGCCAACTCAGTCTGACACCTCAACCTTACTTTGACCCATCCAGTACATATCTTGTGATGTGTAAATTGCTCACTGTGGGAACCATAAATCGCCTTCTTATGACTGTGTTGTTTTGGTTTTGACTCTACAGTTGCGTCTGGTATGACTTCCACGATTCATAAAAACGTTCTTAGTGCTTTACGTTCAAAATAACATTGAAATCTCTTTTTAAACATTTACCATATCCATTATGGTAGCACTTTATAATAAGGGTACATCTATTAATGGTGCCTAAGGCAGTAATAAGCATTACTAAATAGTTATGTAATGCAGCAATTAATCGTTAACCGATGATAGAAATAAGGACTAACATTGTTTTAGATTTTATTAAGTCGTTTATAACCTTTACTAACTGCTTAAGTGATGTCTCAGTTACTCAGAATTAGAATTGAGCTTTATTGGCCAAGTATGTTCACACAGCATACACACACACACAACCTTGCATACCTGTAAACCTTACATTGTGTGGAAAAGTATATGTACATTAAAGTGCAGCAGTCCAGATGTGGAGGCAGATTAATTTAAGGCATATAAAAGTGAAGTACAAAAGGAAGCACTAGTCTGAGACAGTAAGTACAGAGGATGGAGTGTTGTGTGAAACTGTTACTAAGATAAATAAGATAAATAAAAAGTGCAATACCAGAAGAACAGAAAGTGTGAAAAGTGTCTTGAATATAGATTGTATGTGTTTATGTAGTTCTAGATAAGTAAGAGCAGGGTGGATTGTAATCTGCATTGTAGTGGTCAGCAGTTCATGAGTGTGAAGGCATGTGGGAAGAAGCTTCTCTGTAGCCTGGTTGTCTTAATCCTCGTTTGGCTACAAGGCCGGCCTGAAGGAAGACACTGGAACAGGTAATGGCCAGGGTGTGATGGATCAGTGATGATCTTCTCTGCACGCTTCCTGGCTCTGTAAGTGTGCAGATCCAACAGTGTGCACTTATAAATCATGAAAGTAATAGTAATGGTGAGGAGTACTGTGTGACTCCACAATTGGGACACTAAGAAGTCTGTGATTTTCAAATACAATTTTAATTAAAGTCTTAAAAGTCTACAATAAAAAACTCCATAAATGTGTAAAAGAGTTTATAAAGTGCATATCAAATTCAAATGTAAAGTATATTTTCTCTTGTGAACTATATTATGCTCTCAGATGCATTTGGGAAACTGGACCATGACTAATGAAACGCACAAACATGCCAAGTAAGAATACTCCAGGAGTAGATTAGACAACGGAAATGAAAATAAACATACATTATTTAGTTATTACTCTAAACGTTGCTTAAGCATTTAGTCAGGATTATAAATGACTTATAAATTACTAAAATTTGTATACTGTGAGTCCCTTTTTATTGTTAGTTAATGATTAATTGCAACACTACTTAACTGTGTAGTAATGCTTATAACTCCCCTAAGTACCGTTAATAGATGTACCCTTATTGTAAAGTGTTACCCATTATTCATCATTATTCATGTAGCCTCCAGACACCTGACACTCATATTAGCTTGTTGGACATCCGATTCCAAAAACATACAATCATTAATATGGAGTTGCCTCTATCACGCATCCATCTGGGAGAACTTTCCCCAAGATTTTGGAGGCTGTCCATGGGAATTTGTGCCCATTCAGTCAAAAAAGCATTTGTGATGTTGGACGAGAAGGCCTGGCTTGTAATCAATGTTCCAATTCATTCCAAAGGTGTTCAGTGGGGTTGGGGTCACCACGTCTTTATGGACCTCAATTTGTACACGAGGGGTGCAGGAAGAGGAAAGGGTCTTCCTCAAATTGGTGTGGTAAAGTTGAAAGCATACTTGTTCAAACTGACTTTGTATGGTGTAAGATTGCCCTTCAATGGAACTAAGGAAGCTAGCCCCAGACCATTATCCCTCCTCCGCTACACGTTACTGTTGGCACTATGCATTCTGGAAGTTAACATTCGGTAACATTCTATCAGACTGACAGACAGTGAAGCATGATTCATCACCCAAGAGGACACATTCCCACACTGTGCCACTTTTAAAGTCACCAAGCTCTTCATTACCACCCATTCTACTGCCGGTGTTTGTCTATGGAGATTGCAAGGCTATGTGCTTATATGGGTAGGAGCTAAGTAAAGGGAGGCTGGGAAAGTTTTATTCATGGCTGGAGGGAGGGGCGCGATGGGAGGTTTTAGATGTAGAGGAAAAGGATCGGGATACTATAAAAAACAAAAAAGATTTGTTTTCTGCATTATATTGGGACAATACACCAACCGCAGCTTTGAGGCACAGCTTTTTAATTGTAGGCAGGAGTCAAGGCAGTCACAACAGACTCCAGCATAATCCAGTCTTTGCCACTGATGAAAGAAAAGAGGAGTGGGGGGAGCACAGTTAGCGTGCGTCTCCTGTCCCTACTTCCGGTGTGTGTCTCTTTTCCCTTCCTACTCATCCACCCTTCCGAGTCATCTGCACACGCTTTTCACTTCCCTCAATAGTTGACTCTTCCCAAGGTGCCACCAATTGAGTTCTGACCAACAATACTTTCCGAGCCTCCCTTTACTTAGCTCCAACCCTTAGTCACCTGTGACATATTCACCCGTCAACAATGTGTGACCCTTGAACTCAAAAATTAGGATGGGTGGCAAAATACTTTTGGTAAGATAGCCTGTTTAAACATTGCTGGAGAACTCTATGAAGACAAGCTAGCAAAGCACTGGCGGCATGCTATCAGAGCCACAAGGACCCCACTAGGTGTTTGCAGATGAAAAGGCAAGAAGACTCGTCTGTTCTCTTTAATGAATGCTGTCTACCTAACCCCAACCTGTGAATGAATGACAACTCTCTCTCTATCTGTTCATGATGACCAGTTGTAGTGGCACTGGCATCACCCTACTCTGGCTGGTGCACAGCCTGGGCCAAAACAACATCAGAAGACAAAGAACCTTGCTCTTGGGGTTCAAACACAGTTGAGGAGTGTAGTTCACTTTTACACCACTCTCGCGTATTGAGCCACCTGTTGCTACCTCATGGAGCTGAAGGATACAGACTCTGACTGGGTTGTTTATATGTGTAAATGGCTGAAATGGCATGTGTAGTCTGCAGCATGATACGCATACACACAAAGGGGTGTCGGATTTTGCTGGAAACTTGGCCCAGAATTTGGCCAACAAAGACAACGTCAGAAGTAAAGGAACCATGCCGACTTACAAGGTAGAGTAAAATTACAGGATTTTATTACAGGAGGTTCAAACTTTGAAGGGATATTGGTGTGAGACCAAAGTTTTTGGTGTGAGATGCATTTATTTCTTTGCATGTTTATGTGAAACAGGACTGAGGTTAGATGACTTTTGGCATGCAGAAAACTACAAAACTCTGTGAAATAGGAATGACATAGTAAAGGTTACAGCCTCTTAAATAAATAACATTGGCAGGATAAACTCTGCTGTCAGATTTTCTTTGTTTTTCCATTAGCTGAGACTGTCTCGCATCCTTTTATCTCTTTTTGCTCTCGCCAACATGTAAAAGTCAGTAAGAGATTTACTCCTGTCTGGTCTCTTGCTCGGTCACTCTGTCTTTTTCTCTGCCTCGTTTCCTAAGTTTATGTCCTTCTCTTTCACAGCTTCTGCCATGATATCCATGCTGGGAATACAGAGCTAGCTTCTTCTTGTGGTTAACTGAAGACCTATAGTAGTTGGAGTATAACATGTAAAGCATTACACAGTTCTGTTGTTTGAATGACAGAGATGTAATTCTCCGTATTATAAGCAGGTGTGCTATCAAAATGACTTTGAAACTGTTATTTTATGGTTATAATACACTCATCATTAAAAGAATAGTTGCACCCAGAAGGAAGTGTTGGATTACAGTACTATTGGGAAGGAAGATAAAGGTTATCAGGAACAATAAATGATAATAAGTTTAGACTGATATGGGTAATATTTATTGAGCTCAACATATAGAAGTAGTGTCTCTCAGTATGGTGTCAGGCCACCATCTTTGCTAATGCAACATGCCAAACATCTTGGCACAGTGTCCTGTGATAATCCATGTCATGCAGCTTGAATAATATCATGCACTTTTCTTCGTTTACGTCACATGTGTGGCCGAGCATGAAACTTGAATCCATCACATGTCTCATGATGTTAAGCCTACCCACCAAGTTTCATTCCTGTCGGTTGATTCCTTCTGGGAGCTCTGGGTGCAACTATTTGTGCAACTGTTCTTTTGTTATATACTTATATCTGTATTTCTTGTTTTGGTGTTTTTATGAATGTGTTATTGTTGTAATGGGTGTGGGGTGGTGGGGGCGTGTTGGGGGGCTTCACCAAAGATTTTTGTGCCCAGGGGACTAGCAAGACCTTGATTTGTTCCTGTAAGAGACAGCTGGTATCTTGGTTTGTTTATCTATGCCAAAGAAGGTATGATTGTAGTGAAATTCATACTGGTTCCTAACAAATGAATAAATAAGTAAATAAATAAGTCAATAATCCATTAGGCTTGTGTCAGTTCTGAGTCTCAAAAGTCATTCCTTAAGGACCGCCAGCCTTAGTTGAGACCTTTTTGGAGCCGCAGTGGGGGAGTTTACCTGACTAGGGCTTCTGTGTGGGGTCAGATCTTTCTCTAGTTTAGGCTGAGTGTATCTGTATCTCTATAAAGAGGGATGAATGGGTTTGGGCATCTTTTAGGAGTGACAGGGCGGGAGAGATCCTGTCTTATCGTAAATCTGTAAGGAGGAGACACGGCGTGCGTCGTCTCTCTGCCTGCGGGGAGTGAATAAAACGCAGCTCCACAGCGCGACTCAGGTTTCAGTGTTTTTTCCGTGGGCCGCTCGAGCTCGGCCGGACTGAGACCGCCTTTGTTCACCATAGAGCGACGTGAAGGAGGAGAGAGAGAGAGAGGGTGTGTGTGTGTGTGTGAGAGAGAGAGAGAGAGAGAGAGAGAGAGAGAGAGGGGCAGCCCGGAGCGCGCTGCAGGACCGCTGAGACTGTGCCATGGCTCGGGGAGACACTACGATACTGAGGTGAATTAAACGAATACTGCAGTTCTTAGTGTGAGAGTGGGTGAAGTGAGAGAGTGACCTGATGCCATCTTTACACTTTTCTCCTCTCAGAGTTGCTCTGAGGTGCTTGTGCCTCGCTGCTCTGTGGCACTGCCATCCAGGGACTGCGTTTCAGCTGCTGGAAGGTAAGATCTGCACCTTCTTTATGTCTGTGCTGAACTTGTGTGAATCGCGCTGCGCTGGCGTGACTGCGCGTGGCTGGCTGGGCTTCTCTGCGCGCTGGAGAGCTGAGAGCTCTAAAGCTGAGGGTGCCATTTAAAGTCCTGTCTGGACGGTTTTAAAACCCACATGCCGCTTCACTGCGTGAATGAAAGTCGTTGTCCTGTCAGTTCCCAACGAGATCTGTTCATGTGGCGCTGTGGCCCCTGCAGAGGATGCACTGACAGGAGAGCACATCTCAAACTGCAGCAGCTTGATTTATGACTCATTCCATCACTTTGGCCACTTTGGGAAACTCACTGCGCCTGCGCTCCGGAAAACCTATCTGCGTTCCAATTAGAATTCTAAGTAGCGTGCTTGTGTTCAAAGTAGCATCATTGTGCTCTAAGCAGTGTGTTTGTGTTCTAACTAGCGTTCAGACTCTGGAGGGTTACAAGTCACATCATCTACCATAGACTAATCTAGACCCTCTAGACCCTCTTCAACATCCACCCCAGACTAATCCATACCCTCTCCAACACCCACCATAAAATACTCTAGACCCTCTCCAACATCCACCCCAGACTAATCCATACCCTCTCCAACACCCACCATAAAATACTCTAGACCCTCTCCACCATCCACCCCAGACTAATCCATACCCTCTCCAAAATCCGCCATGCACTAATCTAAACCTCTCCAGCATCCATCATAGACTAATCTAGACCCTCTCCAACATCCATCATAGACTAATCTAGACCCTCTCCAACATCCATCGTAGACTACTCTAGACCCTCTCCAACATCCACCATAGACTAATCTAGACCCTCTCCAACATCCACCATAGACTACTCTAGACCCTCTCCAACATCCACCATAGACTAATCTAGACCCTCTCCAACACTGACTAATCTAGATTCTCTACAAAATCCACCATAGACTAATCTAGATTATTTTTGGCAACAAAAAATGGCAGTCTATTTTAGGCAGCTTTAGAGTGTTTAAATGGTCCTGCAATGGATTGGAGGCCTCTCCAGGGTGTTTCCTGCCTTCCACCCATTGAACACTGGGATAGGCTCCAGCTCCCTCCACGACCCAGAAGGATAAAGCGGTTTAGAAGATGAGTGAGTGACTGACTGAATGAGTGTTTGAATGACATGTAGTGTACAGTATCTTGAGGTCTCCGTGTCTTAGCAGTCCCTTCGCCATTTACATTATGTGAAAGTGTCATGATAAATGGACCAATAGAAATGGTCCAAAATTTCTGAGAATAAAATCTGCACTGAGATTAACTATTCAGTCTGGGGACCACATGTTATCTGCTGAGCATTGTTGCATCACTACAGTGTGTCAGGGTGCAAGCTAACATTGGCTTAACCTTGCGTAGCACTTCTGAAATTTATGGTTAAAGAGTTTTAGTTATTATCTCAGTTCCTGTTTTATAGCATTTTATAGCATGTCTACTCACAGTTTGAATTCGCACCACTCCTCAGTCTCGTGAGACGTCATGAAAAAGGATGAAGGAATTGTCCCAGAAATGTGCTTCTCAAACTTATTTTTAACCCTCTGATGCCAAGGCCCCCTCACTCGCAAGGCTCAAGGCTGCAACCTGTATAGCCTATATGGTTAATCTGGCTCTTCTATCGTTCTAGCTAACCCGCTTGTGTTCTAAATAACAGCTTTACATGTGTTCTAACTAGTGTGTTGTCATTTGAACTGACATACGTTTGTTCTAACTTGTGTACCTGTGTTCTGATCAGTGTGCTGGTGTTCTAGCTAGTATGTTAATTTCCTACTACTGTTCTTGTGTTGTGATTAGAATGTTTATGGGCACTTACTGAGTGTTCTAGTTCTAGTTGGCCAGATCATTGAACTGTCTGGGGCAGTGTTTCTCACTTCTAGTCCTGGATTACCCTGCATATTTCAATATTCCCCCCGCTCTAACACATCCTCAGGAAAGGCTTGTTAATGAGGTGATGAGTTGTGTCAGGTGTGTTGGGAGCTGGGAAAACATTGAAAGGTGCCAGGCAGGGTAATTTCAGGTCCTGGACTAAGAAAGCTAGAGCAGTGTAATTCAAGGTGATTGGACTTGTATACTGACGTTTTTCATCTCACCTGAGGAACTTTATCAGTTCAAAAGTTCAGTGCTAGATACCTCTTTGGAATGCCGCCATCTTGCAACTTGCCCTACCCAGTCAGGCTGAGATATTAGAGCCAGTTCTTGGTGCTTGGAGAGCAGTAATGATGCTCATGATGCTCTGGCAGCAGAACCCTTCTTCTCTCCTTCTGGAGACTGAGGAGTTCCATGGCCTGTCAGTGCTCCATGATTTAGTACGCTCGTGCTTAGTCAGTAAAGTAAAGCAAGATGTTAGTAAGTTCTTCATTACAGAGTCCCAGGGCTGTGACACATTATTAGGAGAGAGTATATTTTTTTGGCTGGAGGCAACGAGAGCAATCATAATGTAATTAAGCTCTAAAAATCTTTTCCCCCGCAATTATTTATGAGTTTTTGTACCTTTTTTATTTTAAACTGCTTTATTTTATTGATGATACGTTTCTGACTTTAAACTCCCCAAATGCAAGAGCAATGGTGAAGTACTCAAGAGATGATTTATCTCCCACTGTTTGCAAGCCGTAATGTTTTAAACAAAGTAATTACAGCTGAAACACATTTTCTTTAGATTCCTGTCTGCTGGTTGTTGCATATTAGATAGAGGACATTAATGTGACGTGTCTGACTCCCTCATCTTTCAGAACAGTAAGCAGTAAATGTGATGCAGGCCTTCGGTTTTACCTGGGAATCAGTACGGTGGCCGAGAAGTGCAAAACAAATTAACATTTCAGAAAACAAAATTGCAAAAATAAAAACAAATTTACAAACAAAAACAAAAAAAAATACGTTCAAGAAAACAAAATTACAAAAGTAAAAAGAAATTTACAAGACGTGACACACTTTTACCAATACCGAAACACTTTTGCAAACTCTGAAACACTTTTACAAACTCCAAATTCTGATGGAAAGGGTAGTTCTAACACACAGGAAGTGCTTTTTGTGGACCCTTGTCAATCAAACTGTTCGCAGTGGTAGAGTGAGTGTAGTGTGGGATGGTGACAATGCTAAAGCATGTTTTGTCCATTTTGTGGCACGCGATGTAGCCAGGTGGCACACTTTTGTTTTTCCTGTGGAAGGTCTTTAGAGTTTTAGAGCAGACGGAGGAAAGAGGCGAACAGGAGACGACTAAACCACGTGGGCTGTAAACGTGGGCTGTTTTGCAAAAGCTCTCAGCCATTTTAAGCTAGCTAGCTGGTTATCCACTATAGCTAGTGTTACAGCCCACTTACTTTCCTTAACATTTCCAACTCCAAGTGGTTTAGACGTCGCCTGTTCGTCTCTTTCTTCCACTCTAGGGCTAGGGTTAGGGTTAGGGTTAGATTGTGTGGGTTAGGGTTAGTGTTAGTGTTAGGGTGTGTGGGTTATTTCATGTAGTTGTGGTGTTAACCATGAGGTGAAGTTCTATGGCTATTGGTGACCATGCCCTGTGAGTCAGTAGCCCTTGCCCTGTGATCATTAAAAGAGCCTTTGACTGTAAACAGCTTTACCTGGCATTACTGGATCTCTAGGCAAGTTCTGCCTCTGAAGTCTACCGTTATGTTCACTTGAGAATCCCAGCCCAGGTTCTCTGAGATGAAGAACCAATTGAGGACATGATTTGCACTTGCACACAGAGCTTTGAAGCTAATTAAGTGGCAAGGCTACCTGTTTGTTTGTTATGGACATGAATATCACCTTAAATGTCCTGCGCTCTGTAGAGTCAGTGTCACACAGTGAATTCCACAAAGAAATGTATTCAGCTTGGATGCAGTCAGTTATGCATCCCAGTCAGTGTCATTGTAGCTGCTGCGTGACTACCGCACTGGCGTATTTTGAATGTAGAAAATTACCAGCATTCTATAGCAATTTACTCTGAACAACAAAGCGGCACCCGTAACACTGAATTCTCTAAAGCGCTGAAGGAATGTGCTCTGAAAAAGCACAGAGCGAGCTGTGAATGGTAGAAGGAAAAGTTTGATTGACATTGGTCCGCAACAAGCACTTCCTGTGTGTTAGCCTTTCCATCAGAATTCGGAGTTTGTAAAAGTGTTTCGGTACTGGTAAAAGTGTTTCAAAAGTGTTTTTTTTGTTTTCTGTTTTTCTGAAATATAAGTATTTTAGCCCTTGTAAAATTGTTTTTGCTTTTGTAATTTTGTTTTCTTGAATGTAATTTTTTTTTTTTTTGTAAATTTGTTTTTATTTTTTTATTTTGTTTTCTGAAATGTTAATTTGATTTGCACTTCTCGGCCACTGTACAACTCCGTTCGTTTGGAGAAACTCATTATCTCATCGCATGGGTCACCTTTGTGATGTGGCTGAAGGTCAACACTACTGAAGGACAAGCCGTGATTTCTACTCTAATTGGTGTAGTAATGAGTGACGGCTGGTCAAATGTAGTCTCCATATCTATAGGAATTACTAGCACATTACTATTATGTCAAGCAGTGCGGACCATATAATAGCCCCTTAAAGAATGACATCATATACAAAGGCTGCCTTGTATTCAGTGTATAAAATGAAGGACTGGCCAGCTGTGAACCCTTTAAGACTGACCTGCTCCGGGCATGAAGAATGCCAAAGAAACACATACTTAACTTCTCCTCAAGTTAATTGTGAAACTAATACATTGTAATATGGCATGGCTGTTTGGACAGGAGCGCTCTAATTGGGCTGATTTGTGAATGGAAAACTGTGCTACTACTGTTTAGCGTGCCAGTAGCTTTTTGTGGAGCTATAGCTTTTAATTATGGAGCATTTTGGAGCCGCAGTCTGTATGATCATGTGCCGTCAGTCCCTGATCTCTAATATTGTACAGGGCTTCCTGAGGCTGGAGTGAACTATGCTGTTGTATCGTTGCCATTTTCATGAGGACTTCTGTAATGCTGTGAGTCATCATGTAGGCGAACACAGCCAGCAGTGTTGTGTACTTGCCAGGCAGACCGTTTGGGGACAAATATTTCCAGCCCCAGCTGTAAACACAAAAGAAATAAAGCTGTTGGTATGGAAACGACCCATCACTGTGTGTTAGCTGGAATGCAGGTTCTTTTCTAATTCAAATGTTTGTTTGATTCCCAAGTGCGACGTCTGTGGTAGCACGGATGTTAATTCCCACAGTCTGCTTGGTGTCTCTGTGACGAGGTGTTGATTGGAGTTGTGTAAACGTGTTTCACAATCAACATACAGGAGAAACTTTTCCCTTTCTTGCTCTCTGTTTTGTTGCTCTTGGCTTAAAGTGGGTCTACTGCTAATGGAATGACTATCTTATCAGCAAAACTGCTTGAATGCTAATATGAATGTCCATCAGCACTGGGCCTCTTGCTGGATATTTCATTCTTTCACTAGTTTTCTACACAGTTGGAGTGGTACACTGAGGCGTGTTCCCATGCCCAAGGGCTGAGCTGAGCTGTCCTTAAAAGAACTGAACTGTCCTCAGTAGAGATGCCTGGTGATGATGTTGGAACTGAATATTGCTATTAGCAGATAATTGCATTAACAAACAGACTGACTGGTTTAAAACCAGCCTTTGATAATGCAGCAGAATGCTTAGGTGATGCTGGGCTGCTGGGCTAAAATGTTTGGATCTTTTTCTTGTGGATATAATAAATGTTCATCTATGGGCATCAGCAGATATGCAAATGAATGGATAAATAATAGGACCCTCCGGCCTCTCCTAAAGACATATCTTGAAGGTAAGAGGAACTGTTGGAAGAAAAAACTACAGCTGCCTTGTGTGGGTTTCACATTAACACAACTGCCAGGTAAGCGTGTGCTAGCTTATGTTGGTCCTTCAGTGCTTCCTCTATCATCCCCCAAAAACACCCAATGCATTTACAGTTTTTCAGCAGTTCTTCTCACCTTCAAGAAGCATCTATAGAAGAGTGCTAGACAATTTACATGTTCCCCTATATACTTACTGAATAATACGCCCTAGGATGCAAGGAGTGGATTGAATCCTATCTGCATTTGGAGAGTTCTGGGGACATTCTGACTAAATCCTTCCAAATCTTTCCTACTGTAGCGCTTGTCTGGAATGCTCCTTTTAAGAAGGAGAGTCTGCCAGATAGTGTCTTGCCAGGCACTGCCAGCCAGAAAAGTGATTTAAAATATCACATTAGCTGTTGTTGTGAGCACTTGCACTCAGCTGACTGAAGCTGTTTTCATTATCATGCGCTGTATCTGGTTGCATTGATGGGTTGGGGGCAGGGGGGGACAATCAGCCTTTTTCAAAAAAGAAAGACTTGTGTGTCCCATCCAAAAAAGTGGCTTCTACCCAGTCCGTGGTCTTACATTCCTCAAAGACATGTGGAGAAGATAGAGGGGATCACCTTTCAGACAGAGAATTGGATTCAGGCTCCTGACCTTCAGTTTAAGACGCTATTATATTACGCTGATAAGACAAGATGGTCAGAACGTGGAGTGTATCTGTACTGTAGATATAGTTTGAAGGAAATGGTTACACCGGAGCTTGTGATGGTCTCTTGCTTCTTAGAATTTACTGTTTAATATTTGTCCTACATGTTGTATATGGTGTCTGTGGGATAGTGGACATGTATATACAGCATGTATGCAGTGGAGATGTATTTGTGGGCAACTGTAGGTTAAACATCATCAAAGATATCTTTTATCTGCTTCTATAACAGCTGTTGAAGCTATTAAGTAGCTTAATACATGAAGGGCAGCTGTGCCTTACATGCACAAATACAGCATTATTAGGGAGTGTGGGATTTACAAAAGTGAGAAGATTTTTTCCTTAGCAACGCTGCCTCCGGTTTCTGGAAAACATACAACAGAGGATGTGAAAGTGTCAAGAGGAAGTCTTCAGTAGCGTCCAAACAAGAGTTGTAGTGACATGGCTTTCCCAGAGTGACCTTAGGGAAAGCTGAGACAAACTCTGCCTTTAGTCATCACTGTGGATTTACACTATATGACCAGAAGTATCCAGGCACCTTCCGCCTCCAGAATTTCAGCTGCCTCTGTAGAACTCTCCATAGGACATCTTTGCAGTTAGTATGGGATACTGTACAGCACAGCCTAAGGTCACCATGCTCAATGCTAGGTGTCAGCTAAAGAGGTATAAAGCCCCCAGACATTGGACTCCATCCCATACCTTTGTAATTAGTTGGAGTGATGTTTGCCATCCAGAACTAATCATTCAAGATCAGTGCCTGACCCAAGGCTGAATGCAGTTAAGTCCTCACAGCAATGTTGTAATATCTAATGTAAAGCCTTCCCAGAAGAGTAAAGGCTGTTACTGCAGCAAACAGGGCAGTACCTCCCTATTGTAATACTGTACCTTATGGATTGAGAGGGTAGTGTGGATTTGGGTCAGTACACTATATATATATATGTGTGTGTGTGTGTGTGTGTGTGTGTGTGTGTATATAAAAAGTATAGTTGTACAAGTAGTTGCATCCACAAAGGATTAGCCTACAGGAATGAAACTTGGTGGGTAGGTTTGACATTGTGAATATTCAAGCTGCATGGGATGGATTATCACAGGACAACAGCAAACATGGCAGCCCGTATAGTATTGCAATTATATATATTGTTGTATATTGTTTGGACACAAGAAACCTTAGGCCAATGCACAAAACTAATTAAAGCAAAATGAATAAATGATTATTTCCATTCTTACACTATCAGTACCCCTAATTTCAACAGAAACACTGAATTAGCGGGTGTCTACAAACTTTTGGCCAGTTTTCCAGACATAGGATTTAGTGGGAGATTTCCCATTGAAAAGCCCATTTAAGCTTAATCTGTATTCAGGAAACCTGCCCGTTTTGTACTTAAATGAGGCTGTATATGCAAAGCATAGAGGCTGATTGACAGTGTTGGTAGACTCAACATTGGTAGATATCATGGCATTTGGACCTGGAGAACAGGTTCGGTCATCCTGGCAGTTGGTTGTCCAAACACACAGTCTTGATTCATGAAGGCCAGAACGGTGTCCAAAGTGCATCTGTTTAGCATCTGCTCATTCAGCAGTGACAGCAACCTCCTAGCAGCCTGAGGCTTGTGCTCTTCCAGAGAAAGCCTGTATCATCCCGGCAAAGGACATATCTTACCATAGCTTTGACATCTCAGAAATCATTTACTCTGCCCCTTAGGTCAGACTGCATGCTTACAAGTATGTCATATATATTTAGTTTGTGTATTTATTGCAGAAATGCTGAGGCAAGCGGACATCATAACATGTAGAATATATCCAGACACAAATTTAACACTCTAAATCTAATCCTTCTAAAATTCTACGATCTTCCATAAATCCTTTAAACAGTGTAGCTGTCAAACATAAATGGAGAATATTTGTATTCCAGCCCCCGCTCATCGAACGTCCAAACAACACATCTGGAAAACATAGCACCACGTAAAAGGCATGACAAAGGAAGTGACAGAAAAGGGAAACATGTTTGTGATGAAAAGATTGACAATAATCAAAAGTAAAACAGGAAAGTGTGGGAGGATGGTCCCACAGCGTCCGTGACGCATCACAGCCTTTGGAAAAATAAATACTATAGGTGGATTTTACTATGACGTGCAGCATGTGGACATGACCTCTCTTCTGCAGAGGCATGTGGAGCATGTGCAAAGTGCTCTGTGTGTCAATCAGTCATTCCTTTTCAACATTTGAATAACTTGACTTTTTTAATTCATTACATTATGCCCCTCTTAGTTTGACCACAGTAACAGGAGCAGTGTATTTAAGTTGTCAGTCTTTGAGTAGAACAAGAAGAACAAACATGACTATTATGGACCTATCAAGCTGATGGCAGCAATTTCTGAATACCACTATATATTCCTATGCCAATATGGTGAAATATGTCTATCATCAGTGGTTTATTGGACACTGTTCTCTACTTCTAATGGATACTTTATATGCTTGTGAGACCAGGGCATTCAAGTTTTTACAGCAGTGGTTATGGAATTTGCTGCAGTAGAGAGAATAGAAGAGATGAATTTATATAAACCTAGCAACATATTTTATCTGGTTGTCAAAAAACAAGTTCACAACTGGTAATAACATCCATCTGAAGTGGTCTGATACCAGTGAGGCTATTTTTAATGTGTACTAAAGGCAACTCTGATTCTGTTCCCTAACTAGAGAAAGGGTACCATGCACATTTACTCCGTCGGTCTCTTGCTACATTTGTTGTCCGACAAGTATGTCCCATAAGCCCTTGCTCATGTTCATATACAGACTCTTGCTAATGTACTTTCTTATCTAATATGTGATAAAAGTAAAAGAAGTTATGAAGGTGATTGTATTTAATCTCTTATTCCTTTGTTGTTCCATCCAGGGGTTGTTTGAGTGATCAGATCACATTGACCCTGTTTACACCTGTTCACTGCATGTGTCTTCAGTGTCAGGATTATATTTAAATAAGGCCGAGTCACATATAAATGTCAACACAGCAAAAAGTCTTATCAGGATGCAATCCAGATACTAGTCACATGAAGTAACCAGGTGTAAATGGGGCCAATATATCTCTGAGATTCAGTGAACCCTGTTTACACCAGGGCTGTGTATTGGGAAGAACCTGGGGTACTGGGGTTATGATTCAATATATTGCAATATATTGCCATACTGCAAGCACGGCAATATATTATAATACTGTGGCTATATATTGCAATTTTTCAGTCTAATTTTAGGAAAACTGTCATAGTATTAAGAAACACACCACTATATGCATAGGTTTGCAGCCAGAGGGGTTAAACACAACACAATGAACCACCCATATTTACACATAAACTGTTAATTAAAATATAAGTATACTGTGGTTTTGAAAACCAATACTGGATCACAAACCATAATATTGTGAAATATTTTGTTATTTTCGATATTTTCTTACAGCCCTAGTTCACACCTGTTTGCACCTATGTGTATGTTCTTTTAACACAAGAAGCAGACTGAGACACTATTGTTAAATATTGAGATGCTGACAGCACCACATCTATATAGAAGACAGAGACATTTATAGGTTGTTTTCATCCAGTCTGGATGGAGTGAGTAATTGGAAAATTCTTGTCAACACTGGACAATAGAACAGCGGGGACTTCCAGCAGGTGTGCATGTTTTCAGATTACCAGAGAGACAGGATGTGACTGCCTATGCTGAACCTACACATGCTGCACTTGGCTATACACTAAAGGCAGTAAAGTTTCTCTGAACTTTTATTGGGTGAGCTGAGACATGAAAGAAGTAACAGCAGAAGTGTAGTGAACTGGTAATAACAGAGTAAAGAGAGATGGTGTGAGCAGATGTATTGAATGGGCCTGTTTTGAAGGTTTCTTATGGCTGCTCTGGCTTTAATCTCCCTTAAAGGCTAAACAGCTAGATGATTGTACCTGCAAGTCAAGTACTGGGAAGAGTTTCTTGAAGGCAGTGTCACTTAAGGACATTTAAGTAGATCTATAGCAGCCAATTCTCTGACCTAATCCTGTACAAAATGAACTCACAGCGGTGAATCTCCACAAAGAGTGCACTTTTGTCTACAGTGCAATACTAGCAGGGCCAATCTTAATCTCTGTCTGGAAAGTTGCCATGTACTGTCTCTGTTACCTGGCTCTGTGTTTAACTGCACCGAGTGTAACCACTGTGTGGTAAGATCTGTGCTGTGCCCTTGTTGTAATGAAGAGTGAGTGTAGAAGCAAATAACATGCACAAGTCTGTCCAAAACATCAGAACTAGTGACTGTTTTTGGTCTGTTTGTTCACACACACACACACACACACACACACACACACACACACACACACACACACACACACATAAACAGAGCAATGGGTTGTTTCTCAGTGACTGCGTCTTTGAGCTGTAGTGGCTAAAAGAAATTGAGAACTTCTGATGAATAGGTTTCCTCCTCCGCTTCTTCTTTCTGTCTTCCTCCCACATTTTTAGAAAAACAAGTATCTCCAAAATGACAGTTTTACTGGAGAGGGCAAAACACAAATTCAATTTTAATGTCAGTCAATGGAACCAGACTTTTTTCTAAGCGATTTTAGGCCATTTCTGTTGGTCCACTTATCATGAAATTTTAATACAATGTAAACAGCAGCTTCTACATTCAAATCATGCATTGCCAAAAATGGGGATACGTGTTTTCATTGGACAGTGATGATTTCAATTGGCATTAAGTTGTATTTGGGAGTATATCCTTCCTGGCCTTGCATGTGCATACATGGAAGGCCTAGGGCAGCGGAAAGGCCCCCATAAGTTACAGAACAGAACAGGCACCTATAGCAACAAATGTGACATTGAGTCAGACACAGCAAAAAGTAGGAGGTGGACTAGAAGTGGGTTGCAACCAGCTTGCAGAGGAAGCGGCGAGAATGGGCAGGCTAAAGCAGCTTCAATACGTGCCCTGACAAATTAAGCCAATAATATGTGTAGCACTTGATCAGTTGAGCTGTCAGCTGATTGAGAGCAGCTGGTAACAGCTGGTGATTTGAGATTGTGGCTTAATCATGTCTTTGTGACCTGCGTGAACTAACACTATGTATGATAACTGCTTCTAATGTAGTTTGCCCTATGTGCCAACACCAGTGTGACATCCATTAACACTGTGGCGTACAGGGCCAACCACTGCTGTATGTGTAAGTGAAGGTAAGTGGGGTTTTGGATAATGGATCAGGATACAGGGTGCTTATGCATGTTAAGTGGAATCTGAATATTCTCCCAGCGACGTTCCCATCTTGGTGGCCTGAGTTACAGAGATGCAAGTAAAGGAAAGCTAAGTATGGGTGGCTAAGCAAATAGATGAAGTCTGGCGAGAGTGTCATCTCTCAGCTGTTCTGCAGCTGCATCACATATTTGAGGCGTGACATTGCTGTAGGCCTGCAGGAGTGGCATGTAGGCTTTCCGCAGAGGCATCAACAGCCTGCTCCCAATCAGCCTTACAGAGGCAGATTCATCGTTCACCCACACAGAGACAGAAACACTCCCGAACATTCCAACCCCCTTTCACGTTTTCTTTCTTTTCACCAGTTTGTTTACTGCCCCCCTTTCCACCCAAACTGATTGTTTTAGAGGCTAATCTCTACTTTCCCCGCTTGCTTGATTAAGCTGTTAAAAGCCTAATGGAGAAAGCTGCTGCTGCTTCCTCATGTTTGGAACATAGTTATGGCTTCTTCTCTTGCTCTACGCAGCAGTGTTTGTTAATATGTCTATAGCTCACGAAATGCGGTCAAGCTGCACACGCCAAGTCATGAAATGATTAAAGTAATCATTAGGCTAAAGTATACATGCAGGCCTTTGGCAGACACAACACGCTTTGTAGAGGAGCACTGCAGCTCTGCGAGCTTATCATGCATGTTTTTCGAGAGGCGGAATTGTGTTTCTGCCCGTAGCAGCCAACATGTATCCAGCGAGGGCTCGTTTAATTGTGCAATTACCTGTAATTCAAAGGGTTACAATTACCAGTACTACATTGTGTGGGCCAAGAAACCTCCTGCACCTTTTTGATAATGTTCCAGTTCTGTCCAGGCAGTTACCTCCCATGGTGTTTGGATTATAGCCATAGTACATATGTCTTGGTACCAAATTGTTCAGTGTATAATACCTATGGGACGATGTTCTACCACACAACGTTAATAGCACTGATTATGCTACTCGCCAATTCAACATTTGCTTCCGGGGAAGAACAGTTTTATTGGGTTGTATTAGTTGATAATTAGCATCACTTACGTTCTGTTCTTAGTCCAAGTAGCCTGTGCTGCCAATAGAAGTAAGTAAGGTATGACCAACCAGAAGGAACATAGTGAAAGTGGTTTGATCCTGTGCAATGTTTAGGGTTTAGTTTATTCACACAGAGTCATATTCTCCTAATTAGTCAAACAGTCAGTCTATAGTACATTTCCTGAGGACCTCAGCATACAGTTGTTTCATTCAAAGTACCAATTTAGTTGGATTTGTTGTGTGATTTGTATGTCACTGCAGTATATTTTTGCCATTGCTTACATCCAACGCTTAAATATTCAAGACTATCCTGCTGTACCAAATGTTACTAGTAAAGTTGAATTGAATATCATGGCTTAAGTCGATTTTTCAGTTTGCATTAATAGAGTGAACCTAGGAAACCTTCCTTCCTCTGTACTGCCACCTCAAAGAGCAGTAAAATGACCCCATAAAGTCTTAAACAGTAGTGGTTGCACAACTTCAGATTTTTGAAGTCGACAGTTATCTGAATGTCAAGTTGACATTGACATTAACCACAGAAAAAGGGAATGTTTTGCAACTAATTTACAAATCTGACTTCTGAAACTCTACAGGTTGTGTCCATTAGCCCTGCAGAGCATTGCTAGCCTTCAGGGAACTGGAGACATGGACCAGGAATCTTGCAAAATTATATCCAACTTCAACTGCATCATGATGGCCTTACCATGATGCTTGCCCATCTAGGTCTAGAGAACCAGAGACATTTAAATTCCCAAAACTTGGCAAAAATAAGAATAACCTGCTTCAAACTTTGCATGATTATAGGAAGTTATGTCACCTCTCCAATGGCACATGACTTTTTATTGTAGTCTTTGGGAAACTAGAGATAAATGTGTTCAATACCTTTGAAGCACTGTAGATCAGTAGAGAAATGTTAGAAAGAAGCCTTAATCAGTCAGTAGAGCATCAAGTGCCCTTTCCAATTACCTCGAAATCACTAGGCTCTTCACCTGATGACAAAAATGACTAGTTTTGCCAGTTTGGACCTTCAGCTTGCAGTCATTGTATGAGAACAGACTTTATGACTATAGGAGGGCAAAGAAATTGGGCTAAAGTTCTGGACAGCCCTGCTTTAAGCTAGAAGGCCATTACAGATTTTGTTTGGTAATATATATTAATATATACAATATTAGCATCAGGTATCTTTAAGGAGCATTTGGCACAATACAGCATCCATTTTGAGATTGCACTCTGGAAATCCTCCAAATCAGGCCAGGAACCACTTGTGGCACTATTGTGGCAGCCTTTTGATGGGTTTAGCTGAACTATACTGTCAGCAGTCTGTCAGTTCAAAGCTAACAGCCAGACGCCTGCCCTGGAGCCTCTAACCTTCTAAATTTCCAAGTGGATGAGTGGAGAACTGTTCCCAGGCCACCATTACTCTGGGAACAATGTCTGCAGCCAAATTGGCGCACAAAGCTAAAACCACAGGACTAGCTGCTTTGCATGATGTCCTTCTTCCATTCAAACACTTTCATGAGCTGGGAGAACTTGCTGAGTCAAATGTAGAAAGCTTCGTGTGAGTTCACCATGCTGTTTTCGCTCATCTTATGAGAGTATCTGCCAAACTTCTGCTTTATTACCATAAGTTTAGAAAAGCAGAGCCTATTTTAGTCAGAAGTTGCAGGAAATTGAAGCCCCAGTAACTCTTTAAGTGCAGCAGACGGAGGTCCCACAACTGAACAAGTTTTGAACATACATTTGAACAACTTTGACATATTCTGCTGTGAGTAAGGATGCATGGTGATACGTAACTGAACCCATTAGATACCTGTATTAAATACCCCTGTCACCCTTATAGTTATTGCTTGGGATTGGGCATGGTGATCTTAGGATCAGATATAGTGTCCTAGATGTAGTGCCCTGTTGTTGTTTTGACAGTACTTTTTGTGTGGATACAAAGTCGCAATTAATTAATTAGAATGGATACTTCTGCACATACAGTGCAGTAGCTCTCCTAAAACCTTCAGCCTGATGGCCTAGCTCCAATACCCCTTGCCCTGGGCTATTTATTGGCTTTATGCAAAATGACCATCGGAGTATCGCGTTCACTGCTGCGTTGTTTGCAGATGGTCACTTCAGTGAGAGGTTCTCTTTTTGACAGAATGCTCTTTTCCAAAAAGACTTGGTTCCATTTTGGTAGGCAACTGTGTCCAAGTCATACATTTTCTTGGAATCTGAGGCTGTTTCACTATTCCAGAGGTGGCTTCCCAGTAACAATGAGAAGAATGCATGGCTCCCTTTTGCCAGTAAAGTTGGTGTCAGTGTCAGAGCACACGCCAAACACCCTGAGACAGAAGCCATTTCACTGTGTTAAGCTAAACCAGCACTCTGACCTAAGAAGAGAGACTCAACAAGTAGCAAAAACAAAGACAGCACATGTTGTTCTTAATTTGTAGACTTTTATTATGAACGCTGCAAATTTAATGTCTTATTTGGATGTATAATTTGAGCGTGTCCCATTCAGAATCTAGGGGCTTCAGTTCCAGTCCAGCAAATCAGAAAACAAAAGAGTTACCGCAAATGAAACTTTCATTAACAATAAAGCTCTTTACTAAAATGAGCAGTGTCTGCTCGGCTGAGCCCTAGCCAGCTGGATTCTCAGAAAGCTGCAGATGAAATTCTTAAATATCCTCCAGCGCTGTGATGTCTCTGGCTGGCCCTCTGGCTGGGTCATATTTGTCGTGGCAGTGTAAAGGCCTTTCACTATATCAATGTGTCTCTCTCTTGTTTATTTTGACTTGCTCCATTTTGACGCCCTCCAGAAAGCCGAGGTATTTGTTGACTTTTCGTTGGTTGAAGCCTCGTTCTTGATTTTGTGGGTAGCTGAGATGGGGAAAGGGGAAGGGAAGCGGTGGTCTCATCTGTCATCATGTGTTTGAATGGAAACTTGAAGAATCATTTAGAAATTACATGGTCACGTATAAGTTACATGTGTTTAAGCTTTTCCAAGGGCTGTGCACGATTTATACAAATTATTAGTTTATTTTTCAGATTATAGACCTGTAAGGAGTATATAGCCCAAGTGGGTTCTTCCTACTCTTCAAGAGCAAAGGAAAGGAGAACTAAGAAGCTGGATAGAGTGAAAACAGAGGAAATACAGAGGTCATGACGGAGACAGCTGAAGGGATTGAGGACAGCTGAGAGGCTAATTTGAAGAAAGGGGACATGGAGTGAGATGAAGGATGGATAAAAAAGCAAAGAGCCAGAATAAAGGAATGAAAGACTAGAATAAATAGTTGGCTTAAAGCTTGGAAAGGAACTGGGGCTAGCTGTCAAATGTATTCTGATGTCTGTCTTCTCAGTACATCTGTGATAAATCTTTTTGTGGTTCATTCAGTATCAGATGTCGTACGTTACTGTATCTGTTAAATCATCTGCAAATGACCTGTTTACTTTCATAGGCGTGTTATTTGCGGTAGAAAGAAAAGAGCAGATGAAGGACAGGCTCTTCTAAGATCTGTCTGCGTGATTGAATACAATAAGCATGGTCATCTTGGGATGCATGATGGATATAACCAAAGGAGACACCTGGGAAATCCTATTTTAGGACCATTATCTGCAGATTTATGAGTGGAAGTTAACATGGACCTAAAACAAAGTGCGTTAGGTGAGGATCAAAGAGCTGCTTGTGCAGGCTATGCCATCAAAGCCATCAAATAAATGTGGATTTATGAGCGTGCCGGCTAGCTGCTAGTTTGCATTACACCTGCAGGTGGTAACAGTAGGGCTAGGTTTTAAGAGGGTTTTAAGAGGGTAAGCTGTGAAATGTTACATGTGTGGGCATTGTGTAACTTAGTGAACGGTATTATGGAGAAGTGAATGTAGCGAACTTGATCATTTAGGATACACTGGACCTTACAAACCATGTTAATATCTTGAAGGTGGTATATTATGGTATAGCTAAAACTTCCATTCGTTTATACATTCATTTTTCCAAATGATACTATTCCAGATGCTGAAGTAAGTCTGTTTGTGGATTATTTTGTGACTTACTGTGTATGTCCCAGATGTCCCTTCACGAAATGATGCATTGCAGAGAAACCTACTGACTGACATTTCTTATCACTGGTTCTGATAGAAACACAAGTATAGCTGTAGCAATATTGTAGCTTTATTTGCTATTTAAAATGATCAGTGAACTCACTGTCATAAATACGTCTTATAGATTTTAACTGATTAAATATACATATTTATATACATTGACAAGGCAAAAAGTCTACTGAAATCTATATATAAATATATATTTTTATTAAAAACTAAAGAAAACATGGAATATTTATATTGTACAAAACAGTGAAAACAAAACTGAAAAAAAAAAAAATATATATATATATATATATNATATATATATATATATATATACACATAAGCAGCAGCAACTGTGCAGGCATGTAACTGTTGTTTAAAGTGGAAAGGGAAATTTGAATAAGAAGCCAACTTCAGCCTTCTAGAGTCTATCCATCAGTCGGTCATTCACACTTTTGAAACATGACTGAAGCATTCCTGACAACTACTCAGGTGAAAGGTGTAATGATAGAACAGTCAACACTGTTTGTATGTTGTGCTATCTGCACCATTTTGTGGTATACCAGTATAACAGTTCTGACTGTTCTTTTATGTAAAGATGGGTTTGGAATTGGTATACCAGATGAACTGATATACCACCCACTTCTACACCTACATTGTGTTACATTTTGGCCAGAAAAGTATTCACTGCAATAGGAACTTAAATATAATAACAAAACTGTTCACTATATGAACACATATGAGTGATATACAGTCAGAGACACATTCACACATTTCTTACTGCAAGTACTGAAAGGATCCTGAATCTCTTCTTTTGATTTGCAGTTAAAAGACTTCAGTTCCAGAATGCTGTATATCTCTTTGTAACAATTTTGGGTATAGTGGGTTTATGAAAAGAATAACAGCTGAGGTATAATGAAAAACACATTTTAATTTCCCTAATAAATGTGGTATAAAGCATAATATAGCATTTATATTTCCACTCCCAACAGTATATCATAAAACAGGAAAATCCTTTATATCGGTCCGTAAATTCCTTTCGGAACAAAAGCCTGCAGTCATTAATGAGTTGGCTTATGATGTCTTTGCACAACCTTCCCTTTAAATGTCTCCTTGTTCCCAGTGTAAGGAATTCTAATGGACCTGTTGATTTCATATTCACCTTCAATCACAGGCGGTTTATGGCTGGATGGTGTCTTCAGGACCATGCCATTCCAGTTTACTTTCAGATCACTCCATTCCCTTTAAGTTTTAGATGTTGTCTGCTTCAGTTTGCGCCTGCTCAACGTAGCCAGTGCTTTGATAATAGAAAGAGTCCATTCCTGAGAGCTTGTCTTGTGCTTGTACTCACTTAGCAAGCAATGCAAGCACATGCACCACATGGAAAACTAAGCCTCACTGGATGCCACAGGCCACACAAAAACCTCAAGTGGATGCACAGAGCAGCTCTCAGCAGATGGGTGACAGACACCAGAAGCTTTTGGATAACCCACACAACGGCCCAGATTCAAAGCTGTGAGTGATTGTTCCGCTGGGAACAGGCAGAAGTATATAGAGTGTATACATGTGCATATGTTTGTGGGCGTAAGAGGGGGTTATGAGATACATCACTGCAGTTCACAGTACAGATAATCAGGGAATATGAACGCTCCATATACAGGCAGGGCAATTGGATCATCCAGCAAATAGAGCTTGGCAGGTGGTACTGTTTATGTAGGTCAAGTTTGTTATTCCCTCGGACTCCCTGAATCAAGCGTTCACTCTTTTAGCCAGGGGTGCCTTGAAAACGCTGCCATGCCACAGATACGCTGGTACAGCAGCGATATGCAGTAGTTATTAAAAAATGTTTTCTATGTCATCCTGAACTTTACTGTAGCTACTTTAAGTCTGTAACTATATCCTCCAAATGTTTGTATGTTTAATTCTGTCTGTATTACAAACTGCCCACAGCACCTTCTATCATCCACATATACCTTCACCTTGTAAAGGGGAATTCCAGAATTCCAGAATTTTTTAATCAGAAATTCACTGACTGGGGTGTAGACAAAATAGTCCATAGTGTTTTCATGCAAAATGATGCATTGTAGAGAAACTTACCAACTCATGTTTCTTTACAGCGGTGGTGATACGTCATGGTTTTTACAGCACAAATGTAGCTATAGCATTATTATAGCTTTATTTGCTGCTCAAAACAAACCTGCATGTGTCTGCTGAGTGTTATATATGATGTTGATAAAGGTTAAATAGTGATAAACTGCTTTGACTTATAACCCCAGTATGAAGCTCTTGGTCAACAGATTTTAAAGGGGACCTATTAATTATTCTGGTCTATTAGAATAGATTTACATGCAAATTTTCCCCAAACATCTAATTGTTCCTCATACTGTACATCTGTATTCACTCTCTGTCTAAAAATCTCTACGGTTAATGTTAGAGCTCCTGTGTTTTTAAGCCCACCTCCTGATGAGCCCATGGTGCTGTGATTGGTCAGCTTATTCACTTGGTTCTAATTGTTCAGTTGATCAGTCTAGTTGGTAGATCCACCTTCACAAGCTAGACTGGAGGTGGGTGTTTCAAAATGGTAAGTTTATACTGTTTTAGCTCTCTGAGTTTCTGCCAAACTTGCCGGTAGGCGGGCAATAAGGACTGTGTTACGTGATGATGTCACTTTGTAACCGAGAAAAGGCCTGGAATTCTAATGAGACGTGTCAGGAAGCTGAGGAAAGTGGTTTCTGTGAAAGAGTCTTTCCGTCTGATGTGTACTTTGGGTTTTAGCACTTTGCAGACTGTGTACATGCACAAAAAACCACATAGCACACTAAAGGGAAGAGACAAAACAGAAACGAAAATGTTTTGCTTTTTGTAGGAAACATTTTAAATATTTTGTAGGCCAAAATCGTATCTCAGAACTGTCACAACACAATGACTCAGGCAGTATGCATTTTCAAGTGTACAGTTTCTAATCATTTCATGTAATAACAGTCTGTGACGTAGATTTTAGAGGCATTCAGTTCTTTAGAAATGATTTCTATCACCACCATTGTGGAGAAGACTCAGTAAGTTTCTCGGAAATTGCACATTTCATATCAAACCACTCTGGGTGACTTCATTTATATCTTAATTAAGGTTCTTAATGGCTTGGATGCACCACTTAGACTTAATTAATAATTATAATTATTTAATAATATGAATGTAATTTATATAAATATATTTAATGTTAGTAATAAAATGAATAGTATTAATTAATAATGATCAGTTAACTAAATAATAAATTAATTATAATAATTAAATTAATAAATATTGTACCATTACATTTTGTATTTCATTATACTGTACAACTCTGTACTGGTATAATGACAATAAAGTTGAAATGAATTTAATTGGATTTTCTATTAACTTTGCACCAAACTCTTCACACTGAGACGTCTCATTCTGAAGGGCTCATTTTGGAAAGTTACATTCCCTTTTGCCGCTTGTTTGTCCCAAGCGTCTGCCAGCTTTGCATCTTAGAAGGCTTTTGCCTGCTGCAGGCGTGGCCGTTAAGGTCTGAGACAGCATCTTTGTACGGCCAAGTTATGAAACATCTATTGAGAAAAGTGCTGTAAAAATAACTTGGCCCACTTCTTCAGTATCTCTGCTGCTGTGATGTAAGTGTACCAAGAACTTGTGCAAACCCACTTAACTAGTTCAAGTCTTTGTGATATCACACTGAATGCAATGTTAAGGACAGCTGGTTTCACTCAGAGTGCTCAGTTTTACCCAGATACCCGAGGAAATAGGCAGTTAAATGACTCGGCCCCGGCACATTACTGAAGGGCAGGAAACTTTCCTCTGGAAAAGAACTTGAGGATGACATTATGTAGGGAGTCACTGCTCTACTGGAACTTTTGAGGAAGAGTCATGAACCACAGAATGACACATGGTGTCACTAAGTTTATTTTGCCCAGAAAATGGCCACATGGATACTTTGCTTTATTTGATTTTTCATGTTACGATTGTCAGTATTAATTATATCATTAATCAAGTGTTCTGATTGATACTGAACTGAACAGTAATACCTCATGCCTAGGCATACAAAGAGTCCAAACACTTAAGAAATACCTTAGAGGATCAGAGTGCCTTTAAACTTGCTTTAATGAATAAGGAAACTTCCAAATGTGGCACAAATGCTTAGACATGGGTGTGTCCGTTACACTGTTTCTTAATAAGAAGATATTATCATCATATAAAATGTCATTTATGTTTCAGCAAGAAAGTAAATTCTTTAAAATATAGATTTTTAACGAAGCAATCATGACAGACGTAAACTGTAAATTGTCGCTGTCCAGAGAAAAATATGTCTCCAGCTTTGTCAGTTTTTACTTTCAGGTGATCATTTGATCACATGAGCTGCTGTTTACATTGTGTGAAAATATCATGATGAATGAACCAATAGAAATGGCCCAAAATTGCTTGGAAAAAAGTCTGGTTCCACTGACTTACATTATAAAAACATTTGATTTTTGCCCTCTCCTGTAAAGTTGCTATTTTGGAGAGGCTTTTTCTCTTTGGACAGTGACAATATTTAACTGATTACATTCAAGTGTCCATGTAATAATTACAGAAACAGTAAATTAGAGATGTACTACAGTGAATGTTACAGTGTTTTATTGCTTTCTGCTTGTAATTCTTTGTGTTTCACAGTCTGTCTTTCTCTGTTTTTCTGAGCTTGACATTTGAAAGAATTCACACCCACTCAGTTCTCCTGAAAAGTCAACACTTTCCCTATTCTGTCTTTGTCACTTTGTCAATGCATATAAACTGTTCCAGTAGCATCCCCACCCAATACTCTTACCTTCCCCATCACTCAGAAAGCTTCGCACTCAAACTCGAAGGCTGGCAACTGAAAGGATACACTTTAGAGGCAATCTGCCAAGAGCGGCAGCAATTTTAGCCACATTACAACGTTGTGTTTTGGGTATACAACTTCACAGCTGCTCAAACACAGATGGAGGCCAAAGAGTGCCTTGATGTGCCCTCTGTAAATCCTGCCCAGATGTTCTTCATGTGACAGAGACATCAAGAGCACAGCACAGAGGAAATACACACCTCAAGTAACCTCATAGGTAAACTCCTTAATGTCACTATAGTTTTTCCTAGACTGTAATGATGGAAAGATGGAAAGACAAAGGGCTCTTCTGTGACTCAGATGTTGCTCCTGAGACAATGGGACCAGTCATCTCACATGTCTCTTATTGGGTTCCAGTAGAAATCTCAGTAACGTCCCACATTGTGCTCAGATATGCCAATATAGTAACACTCCTCTTTATCTGCAACTATACTCTCGTCTCCTTTTTAGTCTGATGCTATTTAACCAATAAAATCACCATTAAGTCTCATAAACAATCAAAAAGCAATAAAATCTTCAATTCAGGAAGGTTCATTCATAGACACTCATCATCAAAAGAAGAGTTGCACCCAGAAGGAAGTGTCAGATAGTAATGCTATTGGGAAGGAAGATAAAGGTTACCAGTAACAGTAAATTACATATTTAGATTGATATGGGCAATATTTATTGAGCTACACATACAGAAGTAGTGTCTCTCAGTATGGCGCCGGGCTGCCTTGTTTGCTAAGACATTTCGGTATGGAGTTGTAGACGTTCCTAATGGTGTCCTGTGATAATCCATCCCATGTAGCTTGAATATTTTCACACAGTTCCTGCAGATGGTGCTGTAGGGGTGGAGGTGGAGTGACACCAGGCCTTCCGGACGTGTGACATGTGACAACAAACTGTTCATCTTGGTGCTGACCACGGTGCCTCCACACACGGATTCATTGGTCCACCAAGATAAAAGCGGGACTCATCACTGAAGATGACCTGCTGCAATTCTGAGTCACTCCATGACAGTCTGGCACGACAGCATTGAAGTCTTTGGTGATGTGGACGTGGTGTTAAGGGCGGTTGTCATAACGGTCCTGTGTTGTGCAGCTATCTGCTAATGGTGCTGGCACTAGCAGGATGACATTACTGGGCATTAGTGCTTGCTGAATGTCTGCAGTCGTGGGTGTTGGGTCAGTCAGGTACAGCCATAAGGCCAGTCCTTGACTATGTCACAAGCGAGGCAGAGTATGAAACTTGAGTCATCATTCACATGTCTCATGATGTCAAGCCTACTCACCAAGTTCCATTCCTGTCAGTTGATTCCTTCTGGGTGCAGCTATTTGTGCAGCTATTCTTTGGTTGATTAGGGTATATAACAATATGCTACATGTGTGCTCTTGATGTTCAAATCACTTTCATAGTTATTAAAACATGTATGTTTTGTTCACTATCATTTATCATTTAGCCTAGGAGCCCTAAAGTAAACTCTTTGCCATGTGATCCAGACTCTTTAAACTGGAAAAAAACGGAGGGATGTGGCACTGGGCATTGCTCCAACAGGTTGGCTGTCCTGGGTATTCAACTGTATTTATATTAGTTATAAATAGAACTGTGTACATTTCTGAGTATGTTCATCTATAATGCTGTAACTGTTCAGCTTATTTCATTTATGAATAAGGGAAATAAGATCCAACGCACCATCTGAATCTCACTGTACAGTCTTGGCTTGGATGTATATTTCAGGGGAAAGCCTTACATTATTGTAGAATCTTCACATGGACGTTTTTTTAAAAAGGTTCTTTAGAATCTTAATATCCAGTTTACAACGACGGTTCTATGAAGAACTGTCCACTGGAAGGCTCTTCACGGTTCCTCTTTAGCATTGCTTTGAAGAGCTCTGTTTGGTGCCTTTAGTTTTCAGAATGCAGTAAGCAGACTGGACTGCGTCCAGAAAATCTTTGCAACTTTGTCTGTCAGGCACGTCTTTCTCTCTCTCTCTCTCTCTCTCTCTCTCTCCCCCTCTCTCTCCCTCTCTCTCTCTCTCTTTCCCACCCATGAGAAAATAATGCTGGTCCTATCTAGGCCCCATCGAATAGCTACACGCAGAACTATGGGTTCAAGTGATGAGTGACGGCAGATTTCTGTGTTCTGCCCTCCTGACCTCTTGTTCTTGGCACCAACACATATGAGAATGTTCGATGTAATTGTTTCTCTAAACAGCAGGTGAAGGGTCAGATCTCCTTGTGTATTTATTTCCTTTCCTTTTTTTTCCCTTCCAAGTGCGTATGTGCAAAATCCTGTGAAATCTCTGATGGTTTAACGTGTATATGATACCCTGTTATGCTGACTGCAGGTTTAGATCAGTTTCAACCCAAAATGAATCCCTCAGCATGTACTCTTTTAGAGATGTCTGTGGATTTGGGGGTCTGCATCTTTTTGCATCATGAGTGGATTCATATAGAGCATCTGCAGGGAGGTCTTTATCCATCTGTTTAGCGGGATCGGTGTAGATGTTGTAATGAGTGATTTACAGAGGTGACATCTCAAACCCTTCTCTCAGTACTGGGAGCCACGGTATAGTTTTATATGTTGAAGCAAGCCATACTGTGGAGTTCGGGACATGTGTGATTATAAATCTTCTTATGACCAGACCCTGAAAGAAAACTTTATAAATCACCCCTCACTCTCCAGTAGGGGACTCAGTGAAAGAGTATGACATGTGTATGTGGTTTCTGGTGACTGCTATAATATGTAGACTGCATGATAGATTTAATGTTTTTTATAGATCCTGTATAAGCTTTACATTCATTCTTGAGTGCTACTGGCAGGAGGCCTGGTTTAAATGTGAAAATATACTGCAGCAATATACTGCACGTCACCTTTTAGTGTATACTAGGCCACTGAGGAATCACAGCACGGCAGATATGCTCTAAGACATTGGATTCATTTGACCTCTCCATGCTCCACTTGAAAATGCATTCTTTGTGCCAACTGTTGTGAGCTTGGATAAGCTTTATGGAATGTTGGCAAAAATCCTATTTAACCTAATGAGAAATTGTACAATTGTTCATTTCAAATGATATCTTGATGATAATGAAACTAGCTTGTATGCTTTTCAAAGGTCATACTGTTGAGATTTGTCATAGCATTCATTGTTATTGTTTCCAGCATGCCTAGCCTTAACTAGCAAGTCCAGTTGATAGTGCAGCACTGGAAACACAGCATTATATAGCCACTTTAAACAAAGATTGTTACAATTGTTCATGCAGTTGAACTGGATTTTTGCCAGTATGCTGTAAAGTTTGTCAAACAGAACAACGGTTGCTATGAACGAACACATTTGTGGATGAAGAGGTTGATTCTCAGGGTGCTCATTAATTAGAATAGATTCTCAGAGTGCTGGTTAATTAATCGTTGGCACTGGACACTTATGAGATATAGCTTTTGGCCTAGCTTCTTTCCATGCTTGTGCTGCCACTGTCTGTGGCTTCTCTATCAGTACAATGACTTCTGTATGCCTTTAAATTGAATGAGTGAAGAAAAATAATACATAGTCATTATTTGGGTTTATCTAATTCATTTAAAGCTGAATTTATTAAAGTAAGTTTATCAGGTCGCTGGTAGAGCTGGGATGATTCCACTTTACCAGTGGAAAAACTTAATATCTCTGCATGTTGGAATGTTTGGTAACACTTTACATGGAGGTGGAGTGACACCAGGCCTTCTGGTCGTGTGATGCATCACAACAAAGAGTTAATCTCGGTGCTGACCACGGTGCCTCCACACACAGATTCGCTGGTCGTCCCCACCAAGACAAAAGTGAGACTCATCACTGAAGATGCCATTCTGAGTCACTCCATGACAGTCTGGCACGACACCATTGCGGTCTTTGGCGGCATTGACGTGGCGTCATTGTAATGGTCTGCACACATGTAGTCCTGCGTTGTGCAGTTGTCTGCCTGGCACTAACAGGATGACTTATGGAGGGCATCACTGCACAGTGAATGTCTGCAATTGTGGCTGTTGGGTCAGTCAGGTACAGCGATAAGGCCCGTCCTTGCTTATGTCACATGCACAGCCGAGCGTGAAAGTTGAATCATTTGCATGTCAAACCTACCCACCAAGTTTCATTCCTATCGGTTGATTCCCTCTGGGTGCAACTATTTGTGCAACTATCTTTGACGATGAGTGTACACAGCTAACAACACCACACAGTGTGTACAAGTGCTGTTTCAAGATAGATTTGTTACGGATATTTTGGTCCCACCAATCATACCATGAATCAGAGCATGATGGAGACGGTCAGAAGTGGTATAACTGCTTCATTCCCTCCCAGTTCTGTAGAGGGTTCTGGAGAAGAAGAACCAGCCTATGTTCCCTCAGATTTCTGGATGAATTGCAAGAATGTGCTCAGAGAAGACTTCTCTTTCCCTCCCTACCTGACACATGTGTATGTGTGTACAAGGCATATACATTGGTGTAGCTGCTTGAGTATGCAAATGGGAATGTGAATATGAATCATGCATGAGAGTGTATGTGTGTATTGTGCACATGTTTGTGCAGAAGCAGACAAACAGACCATACAGTGCTCATGGATGATTTGGGGTGGGTGAGAGTGGAGTATGTCTTGGCTGCAGCCTGATGCTCTAACCACACACATGGCTCTAAGCTGAGCCTTACAGAGGCATACACACTTTGTCCTGGCATACACACACATCAAGACTGGTTTGGAACATTTTCCTGAGAGCTGAAAAAGCATGTTCATCTGTAGACCTCAAGATTCCCTTCCTGACTAACATCTCTCCTCCTTCTTAGCTCGTAGCATGTTTGCTTTGGTGGAAGTGTACCCATTGCCCTTAGATGCATTTCTCAGCTGTGGTATCGAATCTTGTGATTACATTTTGTGCACTACTACGGCTAATATTTGAGTTATGCTTTTGACTTAAGGCTTGATGCACATTTTAGGGGTCTTCCTAGAATCTTTGCATGATTCAGAGGACCCTCACACATCTCGTTAACAAGAATTGAAAGGTTCTTTAGATCCAAAAGTGGTTCTTTTTTTAAGAGTGCAGATTTACAGTTTTCCAGATATGAAGTTTGGTTACGACTGGGGCCATTTGCTTGTCATTAAAGCTGTCAGTATCTGAAAGTGCTGAAATCTGCTGACACACTTTGCTGCTCAGCATTTAGGTCAATACCCCAGACATTAGCTTTCCCCATAAACTTGCTTAAATGTGGCAAGGCTCGTTTTTGTGTCGTCTTTGGCTACTGTGGGGTATGACCTCACCATTGCAACTGCAACAACCCAGAGTCAGGTCAAAAAATGATGTAGCTCAGAGGTTTGTAATATCAGCATGCGCACATGTTCATTAATGAGCCCTGAGCGACCTCGATCTCTCAGCACCACCTCATGCGAGCCCTTTAAATTCATTGCCCTGACCCTACATATCATGCATTGTTGTGTTCTTTCTACCTGCATTAGAGTAGCTAGGTTATTGCTTTTGCCTACCCTCAACCCCTCTCTCACCAAAGCAGTTTCTCCAGGGCCAGGCATTTGAAGAATGATCTTACAGTGGTCATGTAGGTTTTTCAACATTTCATATCAAACCAATCTGAGGGACTTTATACACACCAAAGATTAAATAATGCAAAACCTCCATTTTTACCAAATTCTGCAAAACATGGACAATAGTAAAGGGACACACCTCTTAACCATTAAATTCAGGTGTTTCATTCAGTTCTATTGTCACAGGTCTATAAAATAGAGGTGGGTGGCGCGGTGGGGGGGGGGGGAGTGGAGATTCCATGTAAATGCCTATGCATTTAGAATGGGATGTCGTAAAAGCTCCTGTAGGTGTAATGTGTATGTATCCCAATACTTTTGTCCTTATAATATATGTGTATATGTCAGGTCCTTTCTTTTACGACGTGAGTCAAGCTGTTAGCATAGCTAAGTGGAACGTTGTTTGTGTCAGTCTTGACAGATACGCATTAAGGTACTCTGTTTAGACCTTCCTTAGCTCTGCTGCGACATACTCGGTGTGACTTTTCACACCCTGTTGTTGTTAGACCGTTAGTCCACAGCCACTGAGCTGTCGACGTGAAGTGCCATAGGTCAGCCCCACCATTTACAGTGATCAAAAGGAAAGTCATAAATACTGCACGCTTCTGTTAGTTTGGGTCCCTCTTGCTGATCTGCCTCTTTTCAAGTTAGTCTTGTCAAATTCATTATGTTCTTCGCTTTTTTGACTTAACATTAGCTCACTCATTTTCATCGATCCATGAAGTGATTAAGTAGTCTTGGGATATGGCCAGCAGTGAAGTTAAAGGGGTTAATAGGGAGCAGTTAAACAAGTAGAAGTTTATATATGGATAAAAAAAACGTGTGTCATCACACTTAAATGAGCGTCTTTACATTTAATTACCATCATTTATTTCCTCAGTTATTTTTATTGCGGAAGCCAGTTTAAGTGTTTTTATGTCTTACATGTGGCTCTTTTACACCTGAATGAATGAGACTTTGATACGACACCATATATTTCTTGCGAATGGAAGAATTTCAGATATTTTGCTTGTGCTATGTTCAATATATCTTCCCTTTATATCCATTTGAGCAGTGCAGGAGTTGAATAATGAGGGAAGGGTGGATTTGAGCTGAGAACACTGCATTCCCAACATTCCGCCTCCCAAATTCCGCTGCTGTGCGTGAGGTTACAGCATCACAACACAGAGTGTGTACACACAGGTGAACGCCATTTCCTCTCATGGTTTCACACCGATGTGTCTACAAATCCAAGGCTGTATTAAAACGTGTCTCTTTTCAGCTCTAACTTACTTGTGGTTTGTAATCCACTTGCTGACTAGTTTGTGTATACTTGTGGTTTAAATGACTTTGAATGTTTATCAGTGATTGTGCTATCCTTAGCCATGGGCAAATTACAGATATGTTTATATCCTCTAAAAGTAGAGGAGTATAAAGTGTCCAGTCAAAAGTTTAGACATCTCTACCCACAGAAGGTTCTCCTTATGTTTATCTTAATGTTTTACTTTAGAATAAAAGTGAAGACATCAAACTATAAAATAGCACTTATGGAACTATACAGTCCACAAAAAGTAACTAGAGTTTTAAAAAAATCATTCATAGATCATTCATAGAATTGAACCCCAACACAAAGGGTCTGGGATTGATTTCCGGCCAAGGCGTCCAGGATCCTTTCTGTGTGGAGTGTACATGTTCTTACAGTGTCTGCATGGGTTTCCTCCGGGTGCTCGGGTTTCCTCCTACAGTTCAAAGATGAGCAGTCAGGTGAACTGGAGATGCTAAATTCCTCCGTAAGAGTAAGTGAATATATGTCTGATATGTCTGTGTCTGCACTGCGATGGACTGGTGGGCTGTCCAGGATGTCTTCTGCCTGCTGCCCAATGAGCACAGGCTTTAAAACCCACCGCAACCCAGAAGGTTAAGCGGATTAGAAGATGAATGAATGACTAAACTGATTTTGGTGTGTTTGTAAACAACATATAAACAGGCACACAGTTGTGGTCCAAATAGCTAGATGTCCAGCAGATGAGGGCATAGTCTGTAATATTATCACCACCATTCGGTGAGACGGTGTGTATTTCGAAATGCTGGTCCATGCACTTTGTTCCCAATTGATCAGATGTTGGAGAGGAAGAGTGCAGGAAGAGCTTCCATCCCACCTGCTCTCCTGCCCCTGTGTCTCAGACAGGACATCCAGCCAGTGATATTGTACTTGACTGTGCGAGTATCCAGTTAAAAGCATCTAGTGAAATGAAAAACTCCATGTACAAAGAACATGACGCTGTCTTGACGTTGCTCATAAACCGAGAACGTAAAGTTAATCCAGGCAGCGATAGACAACATAAATAAACACACACAAAGTTACATGAGAACAGAGGTGGGAAGGTCCTGGAGGCCCAAGAGCATCAAGACACTCCCTGCTCCTTTGTGTTTTGAGCAAAAGCATTGTAATACTAGGATTACCTTGACTTGTTTGAAGTGATACTTCTATCACTGTATGAAGATGTTCCATGCTGATTTTGGAAGGTTCCCTCCCAGTTAGTATCATTACTCATTTTAGAGCACCCAAACATTGCCTCATTTGGTAAAGCTAAGTGCTCCCACAGCCTTGCCCTGTAGTGAATGGAGGCACTGAGTGCAAGTCAACATTTTGACTCGAGTACACGTCAAATGATCAAACTGAGACTACCTAGTTTTACCATACTGGTGATGGGGCTTAGAGTGAAGACTATACAGAAGCAGTTGCTTCCAAAACCTTTCTATATAATCTTAGAGAACAGCATTCTACCTAATCTAAAGAGCAAAAACACCATTGAAATCAAATGTTAATGCAGTCGGATGAATTTGTAGCTACAGGCTGAAGGGAAGGACAAGATAAAACGTTTCTCCTCTGTAATCTGTCTTTACAGATATGAGTGCCATGGAACAGTACTGGTGAAGAGGCTTAAGAAACAAGTGTCGTGTTTTGATGAAAGTATGTCTGAAAATCCAGGATAATTTTACTTCCCCAACTAAGGCTCCATTGAGCTCCTGGCTGGAAAAAGAACTTCAAGGGGTATAAAACCACAGAAATGCTGGTCTGTAAGCTTGTTCATGTCTAAAGTCCAGAAGTGAAAGCAGCGTGTGTGTTTAAGTGCGCATGTAAGCAGAATCTCAGCTTGCATGTAAACCTAAGGGGAGGGAGGCGGGGGGTGTGCGGAGTGCTCGACACTGTTGAATTCAATATTACAGGGCGGTGATTTACATTTACTGTATGGCTTCCCAAACAGGCATGTCTACTGTACTGGCTGTTTATAACAACTTTCAGTGTCAAAAATATATTATGTATATTTATGTATTGTATTATGTGTTTATGTCCAGGTTTGGGATGTAAAGAAATACAACTGTGGACACATTCAGAAAACAGAATTATGAATGTAGAACTATGTACATAATTCAAAAGGAAGGACAGATGCATGAAGTAGTGGAGTAAAAAGTAGGTTGTTTGAGCATTTTGAAATGTAGTTAAAGTAAAAAGTCTCCTAGAATGAAAATACTTCACACAGATACACCAACACACCCACTTACAGTACACTAACACGTTACATTTACTTCCCACCTGTCCACCACTGACAATCATATAGCTACACACTCTATAGAGACATGAGCAAGATTCTGTTATTTATATTTCCAAAGAGTTTATGGATTTTTTAATGGTGGGTTTAACAAAAGTTGAACAATATTTATTTGACAGTATATGCAAGCGGGTTTTAAGTACTGTCCCACTTTTGCTGAATATAGCAGATTAAGTGGGTGTTGTTTTAAAGCCATTATGGTATTTTATCATCATTTATTATCAAACTTTTAAAAGCTTCAATGTATCTAATTATCGCAATTTAGTAAGTTAGGCTAAATCATATTGAAACATATTGTGACACTGGGTGTTATGACATGTCTCCTCTCTCCGTATCCTTCATTTGAGTTTTGTAATTATGAAATTCTGAAGTAGCAGCAGCAATAATATGTAGAGGAAACACAGCATGTGCCTTTACAAGACGAGTTTAAATGCATTCAGAACTATTTTCCAAAACTTCTCTAGGACATGAATGAAGCTTACCACTGTTAGTAAAGTTTTAATGCTAATCCAGCAATATCAATAATTTGATAATATCAATAATGTTTAAGTTCATGATGTTACATGCCACTGACTATTAATTTGAACATACATCTGCTGCTTGAGCCATTGCAGAAGATGGTCTGTATTTGCAGTGATATTTGTAGCATGTTTTTGGTTCAGAACCCCCTGATATTCGATAATCAAAGGCGGTGAGTGAGTGTGTGGGGTAGGGGCGGAAGTTAAGTGTTTTGGCAGCGCTTTAGCAGATGTAGACAGGAAGTGGCAGTGAATGGCTAATTGTTTCTCCTTGGCTTGGTCAGTGGGTGTGACTGCGGGACATAACCAGCTGTTTAGCCAAAAACAGCTAGCTCATACTTTGTTGAGTATTATTTGGCCTCATTTCACTGTGTCCTGGAGCTGAGGTCACTTTCTGATATACTTCAGCATAGCATAGCATAGGACTGGCAGTTACAGTTTCAGAGGTCCGGGCAGCAGGACGGTGTCCTGTTTTTCAAATCTGTCATTTTATTAAAAATGATTGAACGTTTCATTTTGTCCTTGACCAAACAATCATAACACTGCCAAAACTTTACTTAATATGTTCCAGTAGTGACTGTATTGTACTTCACAGCTTTATACAGCTGTGCACAACTAAAATCATAATACACTCATCATAAAAAAATAGTTCCCAGAAGGAAGTGTGGGATTGCAGTGCTATTGGGAAGGAAGATAAAGGTTAAAGGATAAATTTAGACTGATATGGGCAATATTTATTGAGCTACACATACAGTGTAGTGTCTCTCAGTATGGCTTCGGGCTACCATGTCCGCTAACGTCACATTCCAGATGTCTCAGCATGGAGTTGAATGAGTTCCTAATGGTGGCCTGTGATAATCCATCACATGCAGCTTGAATATTCTCACACAGTTCCTGCAGATTTTGCGGTAGGGGTGGAGGTGGAGTGACACCAGGCCTTCTGTACATGTGGGGAGAACCCATTCATCTTGGCGCTGCCCACGGTGCCTCTACATACAGATTCGTTAGTTGTCTTCACCAAGACAAGTGGGACTCGTCACTGAAGATGACCCACTGCCATTCTGAGTTACTCCATGACAGTAGCCGTAACAGTCTGTGTGCACATAGTCCTGTGTCATGCAGCTGTCTGCTAATGATGCTGGAACTAATAGATAGATAGATAGATACTTTATTGATCCCGAAGAAAATTTAGCAGGATGACTAATGACATGGAGGACATCACTGCTCGCTGAATGTCCACAATTGTGGCTGTTGGGTCAGTCAGGTACAGCGATAAGGCCCGTCATTGCTTACGTCACATGCGTGGACAAGCGTGAAACTTAAATCATTCGCATGTCTCACAACACAAACCTAACCACCAGGTTTCATTCCCGACAGTTGATTCCTTCTAGGTGCAGCTATTNAGTCAGGTACAGCGATAAGGCCCGTCCTTGCTTACACCACATGCACGGTTGAGCGTGAAACTTAAATCATTTGCATGTCTCACAATGTCAAACCTAACCACCAGGTTTCATTCCCGACAGTTGATTCCTTCTAGGTGCAGCTATTCTTCTGAAGATGTATTTTTCACTGAAACATACTTAATTGCAGAAAATATGTGCTTCTGTAGTGACAGTTTGTAGGGTTACACACTGACATTCAGATTTTGGGACACAATGGGATCTAACTGCTCACTGTGTGGCCATGAGGGAGAAGGATGCTGTCTCACTTCCTGCTCTAAAATGGAGGGGTGTGGCTAAGATAAGGCTCCACCTACAGACTAAAACTCTTTTAGTACTGACACCGAAGAAATGTAATCAAGAAGTGGTTTGGGACAGACACCTTCCAGCCACCTTGGGACCACAATCTGAACTTATTCAGCAGGACAGTCCATGTATCAGAGAGTTCATGAATACTCTGGTTTAAAATGCCCATTTCGACAGTAGATCAACAGTCACTTGTTTGCTTCTCATGGTTACCTCTCAACTGTGTGTTTCTCTCCCTGGCCTGTCTAAATCAGTCACCAGGGTAGTAACCCGCAGCTGGAGTGCTCTTTGTGTTGCCAGATTATCCTTGTCTAATTAAATGATTTATTCTTTCAGAAGTGCAGTGTTTACAAATCTTAAATTCAACAAGGAAGAAGAAATGCAGGGCAATTATACATTGGCTTAGTGATCAGACAGTGCATGATGATGAGGCCAGAGGGATGTGGCCCAACTGCATGAGCAGCTGTGCTGAAATGGAATTGCATGGGAGGCTGGTGCTAATGAAATCCTGCAGATTGCTGCTCTGGGTGAAATATACACCCAGTCTCTTTTTGTGACTCAAGCCGCTGTCAGAAAACGACTGCAATCAATACAGAACCATAACCACACCAACAGTGGGACTAAGAGACGTAACAAATGCTCCATATGAAATATTGTTGGCCATTTTCTCAGGTACATCTACTGTATATGTGCTGTCATACAGTTACTGACAGTAGCCTATCTGTTTCTGCAGTACATCAATGGAAAGATGCCACCATAGGACTATCATTCACAGCAGTGTTGCTGGGTTGTTACACACCTCAGTGCTGGATTGAGAACAGTCCACCAACCGAAGGATTCAGCTAGCTATGGTCCTGTGGTCAGAAACTGATCACTGATGAGGGGCTATGGAATGGCTAGCAGCAATTGTACATGGAAAAAGATGACTTACAGTCTTTATCTATACCTACAAAGTGTACCAACAAGCTAAATGTGTTCAATAGAGTGGGCAGTGAGTGTACATCTCTGCTCCTCTGATCTACCTTCCAAATACTACATGGTCAGCAGTGATACTACAGTAGTCCTTTACTATTGATGGGCAGGGTAGAGAGAGCTGATGAATTGTGCACCAACAGGTGGGCCAGAGTCAATGACTGTATGCCTACAGTGCACCTCCATGGTTTTTGTATAGGCCTGTAAATTGAAAGTTGAATGATGCTGAGTAGTATATACAGTACATGAAGTATTTCTTACACTGTATATCATATTTATGTAAATGTTAATATAATGTACATATTTGAATTTAACACATTCAGTACTTTGTTAGACAGAAGGTCTGATGCACTCATTCCCATCAGTCCCTGATGCTGTTAATCACACACTCAGCACAGGAGCTCAGCTAGGCTTTCACCTTCATCTAAACTGATTCCTCCTTTAGGTAGGAATAAGCCACTAAACAGCACAATGAAACACATAATCCCCCTGCTCCCCTACTGTACCCCACTGGCCACCCCACTGGAGTTCCCCTTGCACAAGCCCATGGGAATGAGGTAGATGCTCTTGCTGCTGTGTGATGAGCTAATGCTCTACATTGCCTGATTTGGCAAATAACATTCTCACTGTGTGACAGTGACCCACTTGGACTCACTCATATGCTCTCCATCTCTCTCTCTCTCTTACACTCTCTCTCAGGCTTCCCTCACTATACGAATCCTTCTGGCCAAAAAAAGTCACCACTCCTCATTACGAGCTAGATGATCTCATTCAGATGGTGCTGTTTGCTGTAATAACGCGAGGGTCATCGTAAACTTGCTAATACTGAGCAAAGTGAGTAGATCAGCGCTTCTCAAACCAGATAGGTCTAGCTGCTGTGAACCAGAAGCCAACCCCTTTTATTAGCACAATTCTTAAAAACTTATGCTATAATATGTTTGTGTCGATATGACCGTGGTTTCATTTCACCTTTGTGGGGAGCGCTCCGCTAATACCACGTGACTCATCATACTATGACATCTTTGTAGAATAAGACATGGGAAACGTTTTGCTTTAAGCGAATGGCCTTGTATTAGAGCAGCAGGAGAGAACTAATGTACCGAATCATTTAGCCTTTTCTGCTTTAGCTAGATCATGACATCACTCTAGAGATGAACGTTTTAGACTCCACTGTCACCATAAGACATCAGCAGCAGTAAAAGAGCCGGCAGCACTGGGGGACATGTCATCTCCGCCCCTGAAAAGCTACGCCTGTGTGTTATAATGTACGGTAATAACTGATTATATTCCAGTTGATTAACACATCGTTGAAAAATGTCCACAGTTGTTCTCAAACCAGTCCTTAGGTTCAGTCCAACCTAACTCACAGTGAATAGTTAGGATAGAGTAAAAATCAGACCAGTTTGAGCACCTTTGCATATTCACCTTAGGATTCAATAATGCCAAGACACTGATCTCCAAGACAGCAACCTAGTAAACATCACATAAACTAAACTAAACTAAACTAATAAACATTGTTCTGGTAAATGTGTATGAGATGCAAGAGGGTTTAAGATCATTAGGCACATTAATGCTCCAGTAGGTGGTAAGTGAGAAGATCCATGTGTTAAGCAAACGTTTTTATGACCTGATGGGTTTGACACATTTCTGTAATGCTTAAGGCTTTTTAATTCTTTCCATATGTCATATCTTAGGGGAAAGAAGATTTGGATCATTTGTTCTGGTTCTTTTTTCTAATGATAGATGTGCATAAACAATGCTCCTGCTGATCTCTTTGATAAGCATCATTAGGAGAACTAATCCACTTAATCATAAACAGTTGGTATATGTTCATGGTATATTCCCATGTGCCAAAAAGAGTGATTTAAGCATTAGAGAAAATATGTTTGGCTGAGCGGGAGCAGACACGTGTAGGCTCTCCTATCTGCCGGATGCCTGCAGCCATCTGGAACATGGTGCTGAGTGAAATTTTAATGGTAATAAAACCACCGTGTTCTCTGTATTAATCCACTGGTTGAGTGTCAGACTACAGTTTCATTAGAGATGGGTTTTTAATGTGGAAAATGTCTCCATCCTCTTCAGAGGTCTGTCAGAAGCCCATGCTTTAAGTCTTTCCCTGTCAATAGAAGGCTTATTAAATGATTTGGCAATTGGTACTTGACCTTTTTATTAATCTGATTTTGGCCAATCAGTGCTGTAATTTTTATGCTGTAAATAATGGAAGTCATATAAGTGCATTTGCACTGTATTTACCAGCAGTGGCAAAAATCCCAGTCTACAGGAAATTCTTTTGTACCGGGGAAGGCATCCACCAAATCTGGCCCGACTGCTTAATTCTTTGATGCAAGAGTGTCTAACATTGATGTGGCCTACATCCAGGAACTTGTCCGGTCCACGCCCAATGGAATCACAGCTGTTATTCGTGCTTGTGGAGGTATCACACACTGTTAGGTACCTTTCAGTCACAGGTGAGCTTAGGACTTATTGTGCTAAGCAGCTGGTTTACTCTCACTTCCAGTGTAGCTTGGTCCATTAAGGAACAAATCATGCTATGGTTTAATAGAAAGTACTGGAAATGTACTGTGTTCTGTGTATTCATTTAGCTTGCACAGTGTGACCTAAAAAATAGGATAATTCAAGTTATTACCAATTTTTCTTTTTTTTAATCACAGTTAAAACAAACAAACAAACAAAAGAACAGGAATCAGCCATAAAATGCCAGATCTGTACAAAATCAGTTGAGATTTTATTGTTTGATGTGATCACATGGTACATTGTCAGCATTTTTATTGGCAATATTGGAGTGTAAAAGTAAAAGTTTGCCAATAAAACAAAAGTTGAGTGTGAAGGTTTGCAATTTGGAGTACCTCAATTTAAAGACCCAGGAAAATTCGACCTAATTAGGTTATTTAGGCAAACACTTAAAAATGTATAACTATGTATAGCCTTTTAATGATGTTCCAATAAGCAAAAAATGACCAATATATTGCACCATATTTCTTCCGTCTCAGTGTGAATTGGTTGGACCTAATCTCTGGAGAACAATTCCATGAGCATTTCCTAACCAATCACAAGGCTAACGTCTCTGGTTCCACCCACACAAAACAGACTCAGAGCCAGAAAAACTTGGAAAGCTAAAGCTAACCAGTATGATCAAAAGCTAGCAAGTTAAACCACCTGTCTGTAGCTGCCTGTCACCCGTTTGTTTATTTATCAGTACACCAACATTGTTCAGTCATCCTTTCCTTCATTCACACGTTTCTCTGTCTGTCCATTTGTTCATCCATATCGATATGCCTGTCTGTTTGTCCATTCCTCTGTCCATCTTTCCATCCGTCTGCACGTCTGTTCATCCATCTGCACGTCTGTTTGTCCGTATCTTTTTCGGCCAGCTACTGTCACATAAAAGCTGGGTAATGATTTTGGTTCTATATGAGTGATTGAGCAGGCTAGGAGTGTTGGATATACAGCTGTCAATCAACCTACCCATTAGCCATGCCTACACAGATATCCGATAGATCTCAGCTATATTTTTATTTAAGCTTTGCTGAGTATTTAATGTAGCACTCTAGGTTAGCATCATATAAACATTGTTTATATTTCACTCTGTGTTCTCTGAGATTTCCAGCTCATGTGCATTTATATATGTGTCAGCCCATTATTGTTTGTTAATGGCAAAGAGTCTTTAACCATTAAGGCCTTATCCAGAGGCAATCACAGGTCCAGCAAAGATGCACCACAGATCTACTTTTTTTTAATCACTGCACTGGAGAAGTAGCCCAATAGGGTCTCATTACACTATACTACCTCGCATTGTTATAATGGCAGGTGAATTGAATTGTCTTTGACCAGATTAGCTTTCACACTGGCAATAAAGAATCTCTAGGACAGTCTTTTTAACAGTGCCATTAAAATATGCTGTTGGTGTTTGTAGTGTTACGTTTAGTGCAAGTTTCTTGTCATTTAGAAACAGGATCCATTTAAACATTAGTGGTTGATTTAACATAGTTGAGGCTCCTGCTCTGGCCACACACTTCCTGTGGCAACAAGCATTTGGTTTCTTTCTTTCCACACACTGGCTTCTGTTCTCTGTGGGCCAAACATAAAGACGTGTCTCGTTTTAGCAGTAAATCTGTAGTGTGGCTAAAGATGCATTGTATAATTTGTCTATGAAGGAGTTTCTGTCCCGTGTAAACAACAAGCAATTCTGAAAATTGTCACATAATAGTGTCTAAACTCATTATGTTTCTCAGATTTGGCGGTTAGTAATGCAGCGAACTTGGAAAGCTTAGATGTGAACTAGAAATTAAAGACTGTTCATTATAGTCACATCGTCTTTTCTGATCTTCTGTCCACAAACTGCCAGCTTTATTTATTGAAGCCCTTTTGCTAGTAGTTGGTGCTCACTGATATTCACTGTTATAGATATAGAAGACTTTTTTCAGGCTAGCTAAGACTAGCTTCACCAGGATGCACAGTAGGCATGGGGAAAAAACATACAACATAATATCACACATATGAATACTTTGAATGAATGGGAGCCCAAATATTAAATTCTATTCTATTTTGTTTGTATTTATTAATTAATGTATTTAGTCCATTGATAGATGAATATGACATCAAAATGCATTGTTCTGTTATGCATAGGCAACAACATGCTGCCTTTCTGATTAGATCAAAGCCTCTATTAGTGGTGGTGATACAGCGGATAACAATCACCCCCACATACCAGAGACCGCGATTCATTTTCCTGTCCAGACAGAAACATCACTGCTGTGTTCATAATTTTACTTCTAACCTCACGGTCAACAACCTCTGTGTCAGTAAGAGTCTCTGGTATGCACACTTGTGCTCAAAAGTTGAAATACCTCTGGTCTAATTACTTATTTACATTTACATAATTACATATTTTGTTGGTTTTCTGAGTGAAAATAAGTCATCACCTCCTCTGCAAAAACAGACTTCTGTTCGGCATTTTTTGGTAATACTAGTGTATAATGTGTATTTGTATTTAGCTTAGCATAAGCTAAAATAATAAAACAAAATATAAACTGTGCCATAACACTGCACAAACATGTTTTACATTTTCACCACAATTATTTAAACTCAGGAAATAAATAGTATTTGTGTTTTAAAATGTGAACGTCCTTTCTGTAGATGCATTAATTCCATTTAAAAGTAGTAAATTACGATATATTACAATATGTGGGATTAAAATGTGACATAATAAGTCACAGTAATTCAGATTATGATCTTGCAATGCTATTTGGTCAGAAGATAAAGGTTATCAGGAACAATTTGTTAATCCAACAGGCCAGATGTCTCAGCATGGAGCTGTAGAGGTTCCTAATGGTGTCCTGTGATAATCCATCCCATGTAGCTTGAATATTCTCACACAGTTCCTGCAGATTTTGCGGTAGGGGTGGAGGTGGAGTGACACCGGGCCTTAAGGACGCATGACGTGTGACAACAAACCATTCGTCTTGGTGCTGACCACGGTGTCTCCACACACTATTGGTCGCCTCCACCAAGACAAAAGCGGGACTATTTACTGAAGATGACCTGCTGCCATTCTGAGCCACTCCATGACAGTCTGGCACGACACCATTGCAGTCTTTGTTGACGTTGATGTTAAGTGTTGTGTTGGTGTTAAGGGCGGTCGTCGTAACGCCTGCTTGCATGTAGTCCTGCATCGTGCAGCTGTCTGCCAATGGTGCTGGAACTAACAAGATGACTCATGGAGGGCATCACTGCTTGCCGAGTGTCTGCAATTGTGGGGTGATGGGTCAGTCAGATACAGTGATACAAACTGTTTTTGGTTACGTCACATGCACAACTGTGCGTGAAATTCAAATCATTCGCATGTCTCACAATGTCAAACCTACCCACCAAGTTTGGTTCCTGTCAGTTGATTCCTTCTGGGTGCAACTATTTGCGCAGCTATTCTTTGATAAGAGAACAGTTTTTTAGGAAGAAGGCTGTTTTTTGGGAAATGGAGAACTTGTCCAGCCACATAAAGCTCTTCCTGGCAAAGCAGTATGGATAATGCCACTGCTTCTAATGTCACCCTGATTCAGAGAGGTCCCACCACCGAACCAGTGATACTTTCCATAGTGAGTCTAATTTAAGAAGGCCTTATACGTTCACCACACTTTCACTCCTGCTGTGACATTCACCACAGCAGTCACTACCATAAGAATTACGTCTGTTTTATTCTTTCTTGTTGCGCTCCCATCTGTGGTTCGCCTCTCCACTTATGGTGGTCTTTCTGCTGGACCTTATCCATAAGCTCCGACTGTTGCTGGCCTCCCGAGACACTGTCTTTCGAAACAACATCGAGACCACAGGAACCAGTGCAAATTAGCACTTAGCTTTTACAGGAATTCTGACCTAATGGCACTGCAGGATGTTGCTTGTTGAAGGAATGGAATTGTGGTCTACTCCACCAGTGACCATACATGACAGGCAGTGCTTTGTGATGAGATTAGTTTATGGTAATATATTTTTTGTGATGCAATATCACCAAGTGGACATTTTACAGAGGACAGATTTATGCACATTGTAATGCACAATTACTGTTTTTTATTTTGCTGTATTTAACATATTGGGAAAATAATCAAATGTGGCCTTCGCAAAAGTCATGTCGACCACATTGTGTGCTTTAATATATTCCAATAGCAAGCAAAATGAAATTGGGCACTGACATTTGATCAGATCTGATTAGATCACACAATGCTCCTTGTAGAAATTGTTTTATTTGCACAACATTTGTCCAAATTCCGCTAGCAAGTCATTAGGAGCATAACAAAAAAGCAGTACAGGAATATAAAAGCTATTACTCTCATTGTTAAAACAATTTTGCGGTTTCTTTAATGTCTTTAATTTAAATCACTCCCTGAAATTTGCAATTGGGATTCCATCATCCGAGGGAACTCTTGTCCAGAGCTACATCTGGTTATGAGGCGGACCCTGATTTTGTTGGTCTCTAGATGCACAGTGTTTCAGTGTAGATACTTAGCTGAGGCGGGTCACGCTGCAGATGGTATGAGTTTGGTCAACTGGGATTCAGAGTAGTGACCACTAACTAGGGTGAAGATTACACTGGAGTCTGCGGTTTCACACCAGATGGCAGTGGAGCAGATGTATTAAGTAATTCTGGGCTGAAGAAGAATCTATGGAGGCTAACGCACGCAAATACACACTGTTTGAAAGTTTAGTGACCCAGATGTGGACCACCATGACAGTTTGTTGTGTTTCATGCTCGCTTTCGTTCTAATTTACATCAGTATCATATAAAGACCGTAAATAGTATAAACTGACTTGGAAATGTACTTGAGCTAATGTTAGGCGTATTTAAATGACTCTTATGGTGCTTAGGGTGCTGCTGTTCAATATGCTTTTTATGAATTCTGTACTTAAAATACCCCATTAAAACCTACTGGGCTCTCAGTGTATACCCTATATGGCCTGAGTCTGGATTAGACAAGTGGCAAGGCCAGGTGTGATCTTGTAACAGGGACGTCTGAGGACAGCCATGAGAGCTTAGGAGCTAAATGTAAGGAATGCATATTTATTAGGGTGGGAACAAATTCAGAATGAAATTTCTAAAACCAATCCAACACTTCAGTAAGGTGATGCTTGCATGGGACAATGGTGTGCCTATCAACATTGTCTTATGAACAACAAGCCTGTTGTTACTCCATAGATGTAACGCAAGTTAGCATGACTAAAAAATTGTTTGTATTCCAGCCATGTATTTGGGGGTCTCGTTGCGGAGAGCACATTGCATGTGGTGAAAATAAACATTACTTCTTGCAAGGAAAAACAGCTCCACTAATTATAGTGTTTCACAAGCTACCTGGTTTGGCTTGTGTTATCAATTGTACTCCAGATATTAACCCTTAAAATCCTTATTACATGGAAGTCCATAAAAGTCTTATTACAACATGCTGTTCAGTAAGTACAAGGCCTACAATGCAAGCTGGTTGTTGTATTCTAGGTTATAGAAGCGTGTAGTAACACATTGGTCCCACTTTGGTGGACCTTGGCCTCTTAACATGTTTAAAAAGCATGGACTGAAGCAATTTTGAGGAAAGAATAACATATTCTTGTCACAGTATCACATTTGGCCTCTAGAGGTCTTCTGGACCTTGAATCTGGTTTCAGTTCCAGAATTTGTAATCACTGTTTGTTAACTGAACTGATGAGGTAACCGACTGGCCATCTAGAATCATACGCACCACTATTTCACCAAAACCCAGAACCAGAAACTGCATTCAAATCTTCAGTTTGTTCCGATTGTTAAAGTACACCTACATTCAGGGCTCCAATCACCAAACATGCTTAGTCATCAGAGCAAGTTTCATAGCAGTTTGAGCAGTACATGGAGAGAGTGCACATCTTACTGCGTACAGAGCCACCATGAATCTCGCATGGTTAGATGATGACTCTGTTTCTTCCTCATCTTCAATCCCCAAAGGGCCCTAGTGTAAACTCAGACCTTTCGTTTGGAGGATGACGATTGTCCAAATTTTCCCATTTTATGCCACTTGCTCACTCAGGTAATAGACCACATCTGGATGGCTCTTTGTTCCATTGCGCAAATGTGCTAATGAAGAATGATTGCTCCCAAATGGATCCCATTCATGCTGGGCATTTCCAGCAACAGCTCAGTAGCCCTGGAAGGTTACGGTACGATAACAGCTGTGAAGCTTTTATTAGCACTTTTAGAAACATTTGAAGGTTTGTCTGCTACCTCGTAAAGCGCAAACTAACACTCATGAAGAAATCTTTCTTTTCTTTCGTCATTGTGACCCTTCGTACCGTAAATCAGTGATCACCAGTCCATTAAAAAAGAAACTTTACTTTGTAGCGTAGGTTGGTGTAATTCAAGTTTGTTCCAATGGTCGTTTTGGTCTGTTATACTATTTCTATTATTCTGTTCCTCATGAATGTTTGACACAGTGTAAAGAGTAACTGGGGGCTTCAAATCATGTGAAAATATGAAAAGCTGAGGTATAAGTTTTGGTTCTGACAGCATCATTCATAAGTGTGGAATCACTGGAATCAGAAAACCAATTCTGTTGTGGATACTTGCATAAAATCCCAATTTGTGGGAAGCTGAAAACATTAGGAAATGTTTCATAATAAACTGCAGATGGTTTGTATTCATTTATATTGTGGAAGCTGTACAGCACCGGAAATGATCTTGTAATAAAATGAATATCGAGAATTCTTCATTTTTGGAAAGCAGTGATAAAATGTTACTGATTGAATAGCTGTTTATACTATTCTACTATTCTATTCTACTGTCTATTCTATTCATGTCATGGAATTCAGTTATTACAGTTTGTTTGATAATACTGGCTATTAACCTCCTACTGTTCCCAAAATACTTCAGTTTATGAATAATCCATCATTTTATCTTTTGATGTCTAGTTAATTGTATTTCATCTTACTCTGTATTAGTGACTATTTAATAACTTTTTATTATGACAAATAACTCCAAACTTTTGTTGGAGTTACAATATTCACTTCCATAGTTTTCCATAAATGAGCAGTGAGTGATAATAGTAATTATAAACATACATTGCGAGGGTGCTGCCGGGGCATTTTGAAGAACTGCTTTCAAAGTGCTCGTCAGTCACACAATCATGGAAAGTCTTAGTTGTTAGTTTCATAAGCTCGCTCCAAACACTTCTTCTTAATCATCTCTGTAAGATGAAATTTGATAGCTAAGCTCTTTTACAGCTGTGTGGGTCAGCTTTGCACTGGTGAACTTGGCAAGTGAGAAAGGCTGCTGTCCAAACAGTCATGTAGAACTTGATATCTGGCCCACAAAAACCTCTCCAGGCCAAACACAAAGTTACTGCGAACTCCTTCACAGCTGCACAAGGCAGGGTCCTTTATTTCCCTGGTAAGCATGGGAATTGAGGTCTGATCTAGGGGACATCAATCGTGCAGCTGCTCATTGACTAGCCATGAAGTACATGAGGTAATGTTGCACACTTCCACCTTGGTTTACAGACTCTGCAGAAGAGGTCTTCTGCTGTAGGTTCAGTAGTTTGTTGGCCTGATGAGAGTAAAACTGGACACTTTTGTCTTCTTCATAAGATCCTGTTGTCTTGTTTACGATCACACTGTCCTGTAATGTATTGCAATGTGCCTCAGCTCTGCTGGACAGTCGTGAACACCTGTGTTTTGTAATATGTGAGTCATTAATCGATGCACTTAAGTGCAGCATATCACGCAAACATGTGTGCTGATGTTGGGCTACAATGTAGCCTGGCAACACTAGAAGCATGCTGTGAACAAACAAACATCTGACGGCTGATTTAAATCAGAAAGGGGATTTCTCTCCTAATGTCCTAGATTGATCCAGAATGCGAATGTGTGACCCTGGAAAATTCTTTTACTTTGTGTAGGCCTGATTGATCTGCAAGTACACCTAGAGTCCGGCTTATACAGTGAGGTCCAAATAATGGTCTGGTCAGACATAAATACACATATACTTTGTGTTCTGACTTTTTACCAGGCTATGTCTATGTACTGACTTCTAAACATGTGTTTTTGTGCTTTCCAAGTCCACTTGCACGATGCCAGTCTTGGAGAAAAACAGACATCAGTTGTGAGTTTTATGGAGCACAATTATGATTGGTTTGTTTTTGCGGACTCTATGGATACCAGCACTGAATATCACTGTATCTCCAGCCTGATAAATCAGTTTAAAATAGACAGTTATCAAGTGACAGACCTCCTCCAAGTAGGATACAATTCACTCACCCACTCATCTTCTAAAACACTTTATCCTTCTGGGTCACGGGGTGGGTGCAGGTGCCTATCCCAGCGTTCAGTGGGCTGGGCGAAAGGCAGGAAACACCCTGGATCTTGAACGTGGCTTCAAAATAAGGCCTGTCACTGATGTTCACGTGTTTACATAAATTATTAGGTTATTTAGTATAGACATTTATTTTGTGATCTTTTTGGAGTGGAAGGGACGTGACCATTCTGCTGTTCTGTAAGTAAGGTCTTAAAATTGTGTCTTAAGCATGCATCAAGATGTAGTACACCACAAATGCAGAGGAGAACCGTCAGTCAGTGCTAGCTGACATGGCCTGTAAGCAGGCAGGTCAATTCTAGCCACACCTTCTGTAGGTGGTACAGAAGGTGTGGCTAGAAGGTGTGGCTTATGCTGAAGTGATCAATCAATCAACCTTTATTTTCACTCGAGAATACATTGGCCCTAATTTTCATGTAGCCAAGCATTTACAATTTACGGGATTGAAAAAGAAATTAAAATGGCCTTTAATCTGGAAAACTACATTGTCACTTCTAGCCACACCTTCTGTAGGTGGTAGACACTCAGGCCACCAAACTACCCCCACAAGGCAGCCCAATAAAACGCACCAAACACATACATGTAGAACTGAAGAACAACAACATTAACCACATTTAAGTCTCTCCTACTGCAAACTCAGCACCTTCCGAGAGCCTGTGCAGGTGACTGCTCTGCATGGCCATGTCTCCCTGCCCTCCCACAGCAGCACGAGCTAGTAGCGGGATGCCACAGTATGGGCAATCTCACGAATGTGCTAACATTAACCATACTGCAAAATAAGTTCTTATAACTTTTTTTGTTTTCCTGGCAACTTTGTGTATTGCATAATTCTGAAGCTGTTTATTACCAGACCTTGATAAATCATATTTCTCGGGCGTATCTGCCTCTCACTTACGTAGTTCATGAGCCTTGTCAGTGTTTCTTGTAAATTTCCAATTGAAAATGTGCAGTGTAACAACCAAAGAATTGCTTGTCAGAAAACTGCCCTCCAAGGTGGAGACCGAGGTACGTATGCCATGGTTCATAGCAGCACTCTCAGCAGCATTGCGTATATTAGCCTGAGCTAATCTCTTCCAGATGAGTCTGTCGTACACCGGTCCGCCTCATACAGAGCAAGCAATTGTTTCTACAGTTCTCTTCAGTCTTAATTAGGACCGTATGTGTGGGGTTGGGACACTGAGAGAGATGGGGGAATTTGGGTTGAACCATTGTCTCGAGAGTTCATTAGGCTTTGCCTGAATGTGCTGATCTGAGGCCAAGGTTGTGTGCTCGTCCCTGAAGATCTAAAGCTGTGTGTAAGGGAAACCGGACCGAGAGCAGAGCTGGGTTTGGGCGTGCTGGGCAGATGGTAATGCTTTAGGAAATTGATGAATGGATAGAGGTGTGAAGGTCTTTTCCAAAGAAGAAGTTGATTGATGTGGGCAAGAATGAAGAGGTAGAGACCTGCAAACTTACCTTGGATGCGTACCGGGGAAGACATGAATGTGTGTGTGGCCCAAGCACAGCTGGATAGTTGGCTCTTTTCTCAGGATGCAAGTATGATGCGAAAGACGTGGGGTAATTACGAAGAGTTACGGCTGGTCTAAACTCCTGCAACTACTGTACAAATGACTGCTGATGACTATTTATCACTAAACCATGACTCTTTATCACTAAAGATGTTTTAGTGAAAGAATAATACCGCACGCCTCCCATGTCTTATTGCATTGATTCATCTCTCTGTCCTCCACGTTACTCCAAGACTCAGACGTTTAAAGGCATTGTGACATGGAAAACCTCATTTCCTTTCTTTTTGAAATACAAAAGTATTTTGTACTCAGGTATTAGGTAGCTATTACATGTAGAGGTACTACTAAAGATTCAAAACACACCAGCCGAGTCGCTTATGCTGAAGTGATCAATCAGTCAACCTTTATTTTCACTCGAGAATACGTTGACCCTCATTTTCATGTAGCTATGCATTTACAATTTACGGGATTGAAAAAGAAATTAAAATGGATTTTAATCTGGAAAACTACATTGAAAGAAAGTCTATATGGACCAAATTGACAATAAACGGAAACATGAAAAGTGGTAAAAGAATTAGGAGAATAATTAAGATTTAATTACTAAATAGGAAAAAATAAAACCAGTATAATACACTAATTCACAGGATTTCTGCATAAAACGATACATAGGCAAACTAAAATTAAAACAGATAATAAACAAATGATAACGTAGTAATTAAATAAAATAAAAAAGTAAAGTAAAATAAATTCAAATTGTCAGGTTGTCGGTTTGATCCCAACCTCTGCTGTCACTGTGGTCGATTCCCTGAACCGACAGTAACGACTGACGTGCCCTTGGGCAAGGCACCTAACCCACAACTGTTTCCTGGGTAGGGCTGCCCACCACTCTGGGCAAATGTGCTCAAAGCCCACTATGTGGATGTTTCGCATCACGAATGGGTTAAACGCGGAAGACAGGTGACAAAAAATGGTAAATGACAAGTAAATGCCGGTTGTCTGGAAGCAAGTGTATCACTGCTGCAATCCAGACATCCCAAACAAGTGGCTGAATCCATTCCAATGCCCCTGAGGATTTCAGCCCACAGTTTGTTCCACATCTTAGCCTGGTCTATTGTTTGAATGTGCTACTAATTAGAACACAGGTCATTACATAAAAGACCATGCACTGTAAAATGATCATGTAGTGATTTTATCTTTGACTGTTTCACTACGTAAAACCCACAGACACAGACTTACAGAGTGTTTTCATTTCTTCCTCTCTCTCCCTCTCTTTTGTCAGAGAGGGGCTCGAGTGGGCAGCTGGATCTGACGGAGCTGATTGGTGTTCCTCTCCCTCCCTCTGTCTCCTTCGTCACTGGCTTCGAGGGTTTCCCAGCCTACAGCTTTGGTCCGGATGCCAACGTGGGCCGCCTCACGCGCTCCTTCATCCCTGACCCTTTCTTCCGGGATTTTGCCATCATAGTTACAGCCAAACCCACCACTCGCCGTGGAGGAGTCCTGTTTGCCGTCACCGATGCCCTACAGAAGATAGTGCACTTAGGAGTAGCGTTAGCGCCAGTGGAAGATGGCTCACAGAGGGTGGTTCTGTACTATACTGAACCTGGTGCCACCCATACGCAGGAGGCTGCTTCCTTTAAGATGGGGGACCTGACGGGCCGCTGGGCCAGGTTCACTCTGGCTGTGCAGGGTGAGGAGGTGAAGCTCTATATGGACTGTGAGGAGCACCATAAGGTGGCTTTCCACAGGAGCCAGGAGAAACTCACCTTTCAGCCCAGCTCAGGCATCTTTGTGGGGAATGCAGGAGGGACCAGGCTGGAGAGGTTTGTGGTGAGTAGAAAACTGTATGTTTATGGCTTTACATGTGTGTTTTTTCTGAGGTGTGTTTGTTCACGTAAGTGTGTTTATGTGTCTTGCTTTGTGTTTATGCACTTGCACCAGGGAGTGCTTTTTTATAACTGTGCTGGCCTCTACTTTTGAGTTTAGTGGTTCCTTTGGATTTATTTGTTTTCCTATATTCACAACAGTTATTGTCATAAAGGCACTTTATGATGTTTGATGTTTGTGCCCTGGCCTACTACACATGCCAAGTGACTACACATACAAATGACCAAGAAACCTTCAGGGGAGCCAAGATTCAACAGTGAACATGAATCACTTTAAGATCCATTAGACCAATTAATTAGACCAAACAATTATTGTTTATCTACCAAGTTGGTAGGGGACACTAATAATAAGGCACGAGTAGCATAGATGAACTTTGTACCCACAAAGGTACTTAATAGTAGCTATAAACATTTCTTTTTAATAACAATGTAACAGTATTTTTGTTCCTGGCTTCTATGTGATTTATTTCAATTGCTTATGTGTAAAATGTAAACAAAAACAGCTGCATTCATTACAGATCACAATGAGCTCCAAAATATTCACATTCATCAAAAGAATAGGTGCACCCAGAAGGAGGTGTTGGATTGCAGTGCTATTGGGAAGGAAGATAAAGGTTACCAGGAACAATAAATGATAAATTTAGACTAATATGGGCAATATTTATAGTATAATATGTTACAGGAGTGCAGTTACAGTAGTGTAACACATTAGTGATACATTTAAATCCTATGTTAAGCTGTATAGTCTATCCATGCCTGTGCTTATGTGTAGCAACTCCATGAACAGTCTGTCAAAGTGTGTTATACCATTATGAAACTGATGATCTGATGATCTAGTGCCTATTGGCTTCTCAAACTGCATCAGACTCATGTATTTACAGTTTTTCTTGAGTGCTTTTACACATTTCCGGGCACGCTTTCTCTTCTCTACAATGCTCAGATTCTCAAAGCACTGCACACATTAAGCAGATTCCCCCCATTGTCTGACTCTGAGTCTAATGATTAGATTTATGCTCTATGTAATAACTTTTTATTTGACAGTGCTCTTTAGAGGAACACTGCTGTTTAGAGGAACTTATTCAGACTAACGGGACAGATTTTCTGTGCCTGAGTATGCGCATTTAATGGTAGAAATCATAATGATCATCTGTGCTGTTATCTAATAATGCTTTGCAGTTTGGCCATTGATCATGGCGGATGTGCGGTGTGAATCCCCAACAACAAGCAACAACAGCAGGCTGATGTCAGGGCTGTCAACGTGGCAGCCTTCTATTATGTCAGCATGACCAAAGATCAGTGATGTATTATTGGAGTTAGTGTTGCAGTGCTGGATGAGTACTGCTTTAGAAGTCTGCACTGAATGACTCACTGTATGGATAGGAGCCTGTCAGTTGGCGGTGCTGCTCCTGTTGACAACCAATCACAAACCTGTGTCTTTTGGTCTTAAAATACGCAGCGTGAACTCAGCCTGATGTAAAGGCATGGCAGTCTCTCGGAGGAATCTGTCTGCTGTAAATGTATATAAAAGACCTTTATGTGCTCATGAAAATGAGGGGGAGAAAAGAATGCCGCAACCGTTCTCACTGCGAGAAAGCGAATGTTTAGACTTAAAGGACCCTCTAAATAACATGCATGTTGACGTTCTGGAAGGAGTAATTGAAAAATGGCTCTAGCAGTCAGTATATGGTCTGAGTGACTGCCAAACATTAGGGTGACTGAACATCTGCCAGGCATAATGGGAACAGAGAGAGAGAGAGAGGGAGGGAGAGAGAGAGAGAGAGAGAGAGAGAGAGAGAGAGAGAGAGAGAGCAACAGTGAAGAGAGGAGGAGAGCCTGGGGAAAGAGATGGAGAGAAACAGAAGAGGCAAAAGAGAATGATCTAAGGAGAGAAAGAGAAAAAAATGAGACAAGAGTGTAAAAAGAGAAAAAAGAGAAAAAGAGAGGCAGAGAGAGGGAGAGATAGAGAGAATGCTAGAAAATAAGGAGAGATAGTGTGAGAAGACAAAAAGAGAAATGACAGAGATAGAGTGGGGAGAGAGAGAGAGAGAATGTATGGATAGAGTAAAAAAGAGAATGCGAGTGAAGGAGGGTCTGAGGAAAGAGATGGCAGAGAATAAAGAAAATTGATAGAGAGAGAGAGAAAGAGAGACAATGAACAAGAAAGAGCAAAGGAGGAGAGAGAGAGCACAACAGAGACGGAGGAAGAGGAGATCAAGAGAGAAAAGAGACAGAAAGAAAATGCAAGAGAGAGGTAGAAAGATAGAGGAGAGATGAAAGAAAGACAAGAGAGAAAATGAGAGAGATAGAGAGAGTGCAAGAGATGGAGAAAGAGGCATGAAAGAGAGTAAAGGAGAAAGGAGAAAAGAGAGTCGAGATAGAAAGAATGATCAATGGAGAAAACAAGAATGAGTGAAAGAGAGAGAGAGAGAGAGAGAGGTGCAGAGAGAATGATAGAAAGTGGGAAGAAGAAGAGAAATATAAAAAGAGAGATAGAGAGAGAAGTGGAAAGAGTGAAAAGAGAAGGAGAACCTGAGGAAAGAGATATATAGAGAGGAAATTGCTATATGGGGTAATAGATAGATAGAGAGAGAGAGACAGAGTAAGAGAGAGAGAGATTCAGGTGAAGCTTGTTGATTTCAGGCAGCAGTTAAAGTGGGTTAAAGGCTAAACTAGTCCTGCTTCAGGGCAGTGCTGCAGCTTGCCTGCGCTCCTCAGACTCTTAATGTTACCTGATGTACATACTGCATATATATAAACACATACGCACTAGCACTCATTCCTGCTTCAAAACACTTACACATGGATGCCAGTATGCACCGCACACCTACACACACACACACACACACACGCATATACATCCGTACAGGCGCGTGTGCATAGGCACACATGTGGCTTTGGCAGCGTCCCCAGCTTCATAAATATGAAGTGGAGCTGCTATGTGCTGTGTGTCCTCTCTCTTTAATGGTTTCCTGGTTGTGCAGCAGTGATGCTGTGCAGGGAGTATTTCCTCTGCTGCCCTGCTCCAAATCCCTCCACCCCACTGGCACATACACTATATTCTTTCAATATGTGATTCTGGACATGGGCTCATGTACTCCTACTGCAGCGCCTCACTGAGCTGTTTCTGATGTTGAATAGTTACATTACAGCAAGTGTGGTGCACACATACACGTAAAGCTGCCATAAAAGACCTAGCTTTGGGTCCATAAAGTGACTTTCAGTGGAGGGTTCTTTAAAGAAATATTAAAGTTTCCTGCGTATCAGCTTATATCATGTGTTTTGTGTCAAAGCAGGTTTACAGTTCATTTGCCAAGTGCAGGGAAATGCATCTAAACGATTGTCTGCAGTAATTAACTATAAATTAAGGATGCAGCAGGCAGAGATTAGGGGGAAGAATGCTGGAATCTGCCTTTGAAGTGGAGTTATGGTATAACTGAGGTTTGGGGAGAGAACTTTGTCTGAAACCCCTCCGCCTTTCAATCTAACTCCCTATAAATTCTCTACCTTCTGTTTTCCATGACTGAGTTTTCACAGCCCATCACTACCCCATCTCTTCCCTGTTGGGGGTCCTGCCTTCTATCTCCAAGCAGAAGCCACCTGGAACTCTAACAGCCTAGAGTTCTCCTCTGCTCCTCAATCAGCCTCCCCTTATACTACCACCATACGTCCAAGCATGAAAATATGCCTTTTAAAAGTTCTTCAGTTCTTCTATCTATCTATCTATCTATCTATCTATCTATCTATCTATCTATCTATCTATCTATCTAATCACCCTCTTTCCACAGGTTCTTTTTCTCTCTTCACTTTTTCACTTATCTCTCTTTTACTTTTACTACTTCTTCCCACTTTCTATTTCTGTCTTTCTCTTCTCACAGTCTCTCCTCACTTTCTATAATTCTCTCTCTTTCTCTCTCTTTCTCTCTCTCTCTCTCTATCTATCTATCTATCTCTCTCATTCTTGTTTTCTCCATAGACCTCTCTTTCATCTCTCTTTTCCTTTCCTTTTCCATCTCTTCCTTTCTCTCTTTCTCCATCTCTCTTGCACTGTATGGAACCTTGTCCATCCTGTCTAAGAAAGTATATAACAAGTGCACACACACACACACACGCGCGCGGAAGGTGACCACCACTGGCGATGTGTGTGGTCCGCCCTGCCCTGTCCAGGTCAATGTGTTTACTGTTAGCAACTGGGATTTGCATATGCTGAGTCAACAAGTCTGAAACTGCCCAGTGCAATGAATGAACCTGTAATGATGCACTTCAGTAGTGTGGAATCACTGCTGTGTTCAGGAGTAGAGAGCTGATTTGGTTGAGGCTAAATGTGTGAAATGATTGTCATATCATGCTAATGGTGATAAAAGTATGTTGTAAGACAGAAGCTTTGGCAAACTGTAATGTATTTTTACAGGCAATTAAGCATATTATGGTGCAGATTAGGGTGAGTAATATTAACTAATTGATTGAAATGGATGATGGAACATGCATACTTTCTAAACACAGCAGCACAATTTTATTTACAATGTGTGTATGTTTCCTACCTCTTACTGTCACAGTGTCACTTACTGTCACTTTGACCCTGTTTACACCTGGTCACTTCATAGGATCAGGATTATATAATAAGGCCAAGCCACATAAAAACACACCCAAGACGCATTTAAAACCAGTGGTGGACGATAGAGATATCCAAGATAAAATACTACTCCGGTAAAAGTAGAAGTTCCTCCCTTTAGTCCTCCACTGGAGTAAAAGTACTAAAGTATTTATCTTCAAATGTACTTAAGTATGGAGAGTAAAAGTAGCATGATTTATTATGACTCTAATGTCCTATTATCATTTCTGGAACAAGACTCTTAATCAGCTCAGTTTAGGCGAAGAGACTCCAGTGTCTCTCAGTCCACCAACACATCAACACAACTAACACATTACACTTACTGAGTTACTGTACACCAACACACTACTCACAGCACACTAACGCATTACACTTACTGAGTTACTGTACACCAACACACTACTCACAGCACACTAAC
>CM067479.1:37782849-37814021 GCA_034552555.1 Semaprochilodus insignis
CACTACTTACAGTACACTAACACATTACACCTACTGAGTTACTGTACACCAACACACTACTTACAGTACACTAACACATTACACATACTGAGTTACTGTACACCAGTGTTTAAAGCAGATACAATCAAACAAATTCAATCATTCAAACCACTACAGGAGGCCACCTGGGACGCATTGGAGGCACATATTATAGAAGTGAGAACTCATCCGCCTCACCCAAGACACATTCATCAGCCAAACCCCCTCCCAGTTCAACGGAAACTCCTCTCCATGCAATACTTCCCCTGGCATGGTGATCCATGTCTGTAAGGAGGACGATCATGGAGGAGGCACATTGTTGGGGACCAGATGAACTAAAATGCTTAATAGCGATACAGACAGGCAGTACTGTGCAAAACAAACACACAGCAGTCGCATTTCAGCAATCGGAGGTGCATTTGACTACTCAGTGTAAATGCATGTATATCCTTATCAGGATACAGTCCAAATACCAGGTGACCAGTTGTAAACAGGCTCATTACAACCTGTTTAACTCACTGTTTAACTCACTGGATAATTAAGCTCAGTATTCAGTTATTAACCTTATATTCAGAAACGTGTATGAAGAAGGTGTATTAGTTGTGTAGTTATGAGAGTGAGGAACTGAAGTCTGGTTTTAAGGGTTAATTCCTAGCTGAGGGTGGTGGATAGTCTGCACGCACGCAGGATTGTGATCCAGACCACACCGCAGAGCGTAGTCTTTTCAGTGGAAATCCCTGATTGCTCTAATCAAGTGATGCAGTTGTTTGATGGTGTGGGGCTGGGCTTTCCCTGCTGGAGCACAGATTACAGAGAACAGCTCAAGTCAGTAGAGCACTCTGCTCCAAAGGAAGACCCATTCATGCCCAGTTCAAACTTCCTGCTGGTCGTCTGTATCAATGCGGACATATGAGAAAGGCTATTATACTACAGCATACATGGAACAGAGAAAAGGGAAACTACACCAAATTGTAGAGATGTAAACAATCACAGTCAGAGGCTTTTGATCTGAAAACATGCAGAGAAATGTGCATTTTTATGTAAAATGCATAACATCAAAACCACTCTGAATAACTTTGTGTAAATTCATAATCAATTAGTTGTATAGAAGTTTTGAAAGGACTCTGTGCCAGTTGCTGAATACACCATGTTGGCTCCAAAGGCCATAGCATGAAGGAAGTAGCTGAATCTGCAGGTGTATGGAAGCATATGGTCATACGGGTCTACCAGCAGTGGCGCAAAATCCCAGTCTACAGGAAACTCTCCTTAGAATTGAGCCAGGGAAGGCATCCACCAAATCTGGCCCAACTGCACAATTCTTTGTTGCAAGAGTGGCTGAACATTGATGTGGCCTACATCCAGAAACCAGTTATTCATACTTGTAGAGGTATTACATGCTATTAGGTACGTTTCAGTCACAGGGGACTAATTTTTGAAATATTGACAAGCAACTACTATATATGTTTAAGTTAGTAGGAGTTGACATGTGACACTAAGAGTGTAAAAGGTTAAAATTACATTCATGAGGATGACCTTTACCTAATTCTCTGGTCATTCTCTGAACACCTCCCCAATGGCCAGTTCTGCTCTCTAGGTGTCCATTGTCCTGTGAGCTACAGGCTAATAGGAAAACTCATTCCTGATGCCAGTCACATGGGTGATTTAGCCTTCATTAATGCCATTTGTGCTCACTGTCTTCTCGCCGTCTCCTCAGTTCAGTGGGGATGACACTGCGTGTATATAAGCGAGTGAAAACTGCTCAGAGCGTTTGTTGGTTTCTCTCTAAGCTCTGTTTACTACTCTGACATGTGGAGCTGATTTAGTTTGCCCATGTTTGCAGGCAAACTCTCTCTCTCCCTCTCTATCTGCATCACACTCTGTCTCTCTCCAAGCTTTTAAAAGGCTTCAGTGAATGGAAAACAGGTGTTAGTCCTCTGGATGCTGTGTACAAATAATCTGCCAACTCCGCCTCTGTGTGTTTGGTTGAACTCCTCTGTGCAGGGAGGCACTGAGAGCCTCTCAGCTGTTGGCTGTGCAGGTGGCACAAAGTCAAAGTCTAGCAGGGTGAAGGATTTAGTGGCATGGAGCTTGAAGGACAAGCCAGAAAGGAAGGAGCATATGACAGACGGATGTGTGGTAGTGATGTGTGTCTTTAAGTTGTGTTTAGCGTGCGTTAGGTGCCAGTGAGGTTAGCTACTGACTGAATGAAGGTTTGAGTCAGGCTGTTCCATTTGGGTTCTGCTTGTGCACAAATGTACTTATTCAGAACTGAGTACGTAAACTCGTTTTGTTAATCACTCACTCTCTCTCCCTCTCCCTCACTCTCTCGCTCTCTCTCATTTCTTTTCACCCACCCCCTTACTTTTCCTTTCTGCCCTGCTCTTTCTTCCTCTCCCCTACCTTTCTCTTTCTCTTTCTTTCTTATCTCTTTCTTGTTCTCTGCATGTCTTTCTCTCTATCTCATCTCTGCCTTTTCTTTATCCCTTTCTCCTTTTCTTTTATCTTTCATCTCTCTCCAGCTCTCTTGCATTCTCTCTTTCTCACATTCTCTCTTTCCATGTCTCTCTACTTCTGTCTCATCTCTCTTCCTGTGTTTTTCCCTCTCTCCTTTTCTGTTCCATCTCTTTCTTCATCGCTCTTGCATTCTTTTTTCTCTCTCATTTTATCTTTTGTCTTTCTGTCATCTCTCTTCTTCCATCTCTCTTGTGCTCTCTCTCCCTTTCCCTCTCATATTTGTCTCCCATCTTCTCTCTTTCTCCATCCATCTTGAACTCTCTTCCTATCCTCGTTCTGTGTTTCTTGTTCATTCTCTCTCTCTCTCTCTTTCTCTCTCTCTCCCTCTCTCATTTTTCTCTTATTTGCTTACAATCTTAGATGCCAGTGAGGTTAGCTGCTGGCTTGTTTTTGAATGAGGTTTGAGTCAGATGATTCATTTGGGTTCTGCTGGGGCACAAATGTACAGAACCGAGTACATAAACTCGTTTTGTTAATCTCTGTCTCTCTCCCTCTCTCTCTACAGGGATCTATTCAGCAGTTGGTGCTGACTCCAGACCCCCGGGCCCCTGATGAGCAGTGTGAGGAGGATGACCCCTATGTGAGTGTCCGCTGGGACTCCTCTGTGTCCGTTCTCTCACATCCACTTCTTCCCTCTTTGTTTTTCCTCCAGAGCTTTGAACTGCTAACATGAAAGTCCAGGATGACAGTATGGAAATGTCTCTCAGAAGGTCCTATAAAAGCTCTTATGATTCACTCTGTTAGCCTGTGAAAACCTGAACCAGCACACGACACGATATATGATGAAGAGATAATCAGCTGATGAGTGGAATCAGATGTATTAGAGTTGGGGTTGTGCTGGAGAGGCTGCAGTGATGAGATCCTCTAGCAGTGGGACTGAAGAACTCTGTTCTTTTAGCAGACTCTAAAATGGAGTTGTAGCTCCCTCTAGTGGTCAAAACTGAGCACTGACATCTAATGATTCTGCATTTGAGTTTGCCACTGGACACCAGGGTCTATTGGAACCTGTTATGAAAGTTGAGTTGTTTCAAATCAGAAAAGTTGATTCAGTTTCTATATTTTACCCAGGCTCTTCATACGGCACATCAACAACTCATAGGCTATGGGTGACAGTAAATAGGTGACTGTGGGATAATTCCCAAGGTGCCGTATATTAATAAGATCATAGCACCCTGATTGATACCATCGTAAAGGTGGCATTAATGATAATGTAGCGCTGATATTTCTTGCCATATATCTTGACAATAAACAAAAAAGTGCCATTCAGTCCATTTTGTTACGATCTATAGTTCAAATATAACTAGATATAGTTTAATATAATATAATATAATATAAAATTCTTGCTCATCTTTTTTTGAAATACTCATCATGTGATTTTTACAGTAACATTTTTAATTGCATGCCTGCATTATTTGCCATGGTAGAATATTTATCATGTTTTTCTATAGGTTTGGTAGTTTTTGCAAAGATTTTAGATAGATAGATAGACAGATAGATAGATAGATAGATAGATAGATAGACAAATAGATAGATAGATAGATAGATAGATAGATACTTTATTGATCCCGAAGGAAATTTAGCAGCCAGTAGCAGTTTCACAATACAGCACAGTAAAACCAAACAAAAAGGGTTGTACAGTATGAAACCTAAGCGGGTTGGTACCGGCTATTAACTATTAAACTATAAATAGTACAGTTTACTATGGATAAATATCTCACTTTACAATGAGGCAAGAAATATCTAGAATTTTTTTTTTTATTAGATCTATTTTAAGGAACGTTCACATATTCTTCAATATTTCCGTATATGCAACTAAATAGCTATTAGTGTATGAATTGTTCAGTATGACTGTAATATAAACCAGATTTCTAAAGCTCACAGGAAATTATTACATGAAGTGGTTGTAGAGAAATTGTCAGATGCTGGTACTTGCCAAATAAGGTACTAAACTCTCATTGGGTTGGCGCCCTCATGGGTATGTCTTCAGTACCTTTACTTAGGAAATATCATTGTGCTACATTCTATTGCAGCTATAATGTACAGAAATCTGAGTTTTGTAGTTTCTTTGCAATGTACGGTTTCACGTTAAACCTCTCTAAATAATTTTTTTACATCTCACCCACTGAAGTACGATACACTTTTAGAATTAATCTCTTTACATTATTGCAAATTGCCAAGGACAGACGCTTGTTTATTAAAAACAATAATGAAAGGCTTGTGAACCAAGCTTAAAGTTTATTATGCAGTAATTACAGTACAATTACAGTAGTTATTACAGCCATTACAGCAAGTATTAAAATAATTAGTAATTATTATTGTTTAGTAATGACAGTAAAACTACATTAAAGCCCTGCGGATGAATGAGTTTTTCTTAAGTTACTAGGGTGAAGAATGAAAGCCTGAACATCTGAAAATATCCTTTTTTGCCGTGTTTGTTCATGTCCTTGCTCATTTTAACTACATTTTATTACGTCATTTAAAAGACACAGTTCTGACTTTGTCCTTCTGATGTTTCAGTGACTGTTTTAGCTACCATTGGGCAGGAAAAATAATATTAGCTAATAATAATATTGACTAATATAAATACCGCTTCACCTCCCTCTCCCTCCACATATCGCCAAGAAAAACGCTCAGCTAGCGCAGAGACCCACCAGGATGCTGCACTTCGCTCAGCAGTATGTAGCAGTAAGGAAGGAAAATGTGAGCTTTCCCATTCACGCTGACTTTGAGGGGTTAATATAGAGTGTGTGTGCTGTTGCAGGCGTCTGGGTACGGCAGCGGGGATGACACCTATGATGACACAGAGGCGATGGACGAAGTGAAGAAAGTGGTGGAGGAGAGAAAATACCCCATGGTAAGAAGCAGTACACATGCTCACATATCTGAGCTCAGCAGTCTTGGCCACAAAGTCGCAGAGACATCATAACATTTAAACAGTTCCGTATTACAACCAGAAGAGACAGTTACTGTGAGCCCGGACACACACTTTCACTCGCACTCTTGTGAGCGTGCCAGCTCTCACACTGCTGGTGCGTCAGGAGGGAAACATTTCTTTCCCTGAAAGAGCTCTTTCTGACACATCCAGACGTTCTGCGTCTTTGACTAGCTCCACAGTCTGCCTTTTAAGATAAGAGCTCAGAAATTCACTCTCTATCGGCATCCTGACCTCAGAAGTCTGCCGTGTCCTTGAATGACTCTGATGTGAAAGTCTTTGAAGGAATCTTGGAAGCCTAAACATGATAACGTTGGCATGTCACCAATACAAATACTTCTCTATTTTCTCAGAGATATATGTTTTCTGAATACTTACATGTGACCTTCAGCGGATTTTGCTTTGAAACTGAGATGAGATCCACTTCAAACAGCAGTTTGACTTACAACAGACATAAGCACACGCATACAGACACCTTCCCATATCCTGCCCCCTCCACTAAACACCCGCACACACATGTTTATAACTCAGATATTGGGAATTCCCGCCCGTGCTTCAGTGATTATGTTCTTGTGCGGGTTCCTGTGCTTTGCTGTGTGGTCTCAATGGAGGCCAAGCAGGCTGCAGATCAAAATGACCACTTGAACATAATCTTTATTTATACTGCACTTTTCCTTTTAGGTACAAAACCTTGAAGTGCTGTATGTGGGAAGATTAGCCAAACCTTGGAAAGATAAAGCCTCACGGTTCAAATGGAATAACTGCACAGTTGCATTCTACAGAAGAAGTCTTGAGTTTTTGAAGTTGCTCTGTGTGAGATATGGAGACCTCTCCAGTAGACATGTGCAATAGCATGCAACGTGCAGAAGAACGTTTTGTAATGTCGGTTGTGTTTTGGACCCCATGCTTTTGTGGATGAGTCTGTAGTTTGCAGGGTTGTATTCACAGTCTAATCATGGCAGAGGGGGCGTCTTCTGAGGATGCAAGTAAATTATCTACAGTTGTTTTCATATCTTCGTCAGTGTAGAGCTGATTTTACATGTGAGGCCTAAACATCAAGCCAGAACCTCTTTCTGAGCCTGTGCATCTGACGTTACACACAGGACATATGGAGTGGTCCAACAAACTCTCACTCGGACTATTTCAGGCTTCACAGGGACTCACAGCAGAGCACGGACACCATATTGTGGCATGTTTTCATTCCCCTGACTCAGTAATGTTACTTCATTCAGTCAGTTGAAGTAAGCATGCGTAGTGCAGCTTTAATCTGAACTTTAGAGACTCTGAAATGAGAGTCCCAATGCAACGGTCTGCACGTCTTTCTTGCTTCCACTGATTAAGATCAAATGCGTTCTCAAAGGGTGCTTTGCGATCTCTCACTTCCTTGGCACTAACTGTGGTTTACTGAGTTTGCTGGTCCTCTGCTCACAGCCTGAGGAAGATGAGATCATTCCTGTGAGAGCGCCCCCTACTGAAGCATCCTCTGAAGCTCCGCCTGATGATGAGGACCTGGAGGAGGGGTCATCCGGTCAGGAGGTGGAGGTCATCACTGAGAAGAGTGAGTTAGCCTGTCTTAAAGTGGCATGTAATGAACTGGCCTGTTGAGTATTCTACTGCAGCCTTGACTAATTAAATCAATTGGCCAGGAGCCAGAAATCAGACACCCTCTGGCAGATGTTTGGGCTTTAAATGCCCGTTTTTTTAACCTTTAGATTAAAAAGATGCTTAGATTGGAGGCTGAATGATCAGATGAGAGGTGGTTCTGTATTTGTCCAGGAGGGGAAGCTAGAGTCCTACGTTTTCTTTCAGGACTTTTAATGCCTAGTGAGAATGTTTTGATTTTGTTCACAATTATTATTTTGACTTGAGTACAAATTTCTGTTAAACAATAAAAGGGATGGAGCTAGAACTTTACTGACATTGAGCATGAGTAGCATGAGCGCACGAGTAACATGATTAGCATTGAATGCATTTTGGATGGATTTTGCCATCGTCTATTATTGACATTAGCTCGCTCTAGTCCTCAACAGCAATGTTTAGATGCAACAAATGCTACCAAGTAAAAAAGTGCCTTGACTGTTTCAACTGTTTGGCTGCTTCTTGTTTAGCTGCTGTAGCTCAGTGCTGTTATTAATTTCTCTGTTTTATAATCTATATTAAATTCTATATTAATGTCATTCATATGACATTATTCTTTGGGGATTTATGTACCCACAGAGCCAACCAGGACAGAGGAAGCCGTATATCAAAAGGGAGACGTAAGGGTAAACGCTCTATTATGATACCAGTTTGCATTTTTCTTTCATTTATTGGTGAGATAATTTATTTAATGTGCATCAGAATCCAATTGTCCTGCCACATATTGTTACACCTTGATTTATTTCTGTCATGTTAGTCTGATTTTTTTGGCATATCAAGTCCAATATTTTGTTTGTCATTTGGTCATGGATAGGAATATCCACTGATGATGCCGGGACAAAAAGGAGAGAAAGGAGATCCTGGACTTCCAGGACCTCCAGGACCTCCAGGCACATCGAGCCCAAGAGGAGACAACTCAGCTTGGTTTGGAGAGCCAGGGGCCCAGGGACCTCAGGGACCACCAGGACCTCCTGGAGTTCCTGGGAAGGATGTAAGTGCACAAGAACCTGGAACTCACAACAGTTAATGGATATTAAACACTGAGCGTGTTGCACTGTTAATCAACACCCATTCAAATCGGTGTTCTGTTGAAATGTTTCTGTTCCCGTGAATATTTCCCTGAATCCGAGCTGCTGAAGTGATGCTTTCGTGTATCTGGCCATGGTGTCTTAGCACTGCCGTCATGCCGCACCACATCAGACTGCTTTGGCTTTCGGCAGACATGTTGAGGCCTTTGGCAGATGATTAAACTTTGTGCTTGCTCAGTTCGGAACACCCATCACTTCTGCTTTGTTGGCTCATTTGGCACCAATAAACTTTGTTTTTCAACAGCCTGTTGTTTTAGAGTCATAAGAGGATTAGGCCTGATCTTGTTTTGCTGGTTATACATCAGAGGGCATTCGTCTCATTTAAGAGCTTGTCGTTACCTTGTTAAGTAGACCTTTGACTTTAACGGTTTTGCTAATCCTATGTTTTGTCATATTGTCAGACTTGCTTTAGTTCAGCTGTTTTGTTCTCAGCAAGAATTTGTTGGCAGTGTTGTTAACAGTATGTTATTACGTTACACAATTACTTGCACTCAAGTGCACACACTGAGGCCGTAGCAATTAGCCATACTCTTCCTCTACTGCACCTGTTAATATTGCAAAACAGATGTGCAATATCTTTTTCTCACCATAGTGGGAAAATGCATTGTTATATAATCCTTATTTAGTTACTGGTGATGTAAAATTCCTGGCAGAAACTGAAAGTGGAATTCAGGCCACATGTGACATTAAATTAAAATTGAATAGAAAGTGATTTTAATATAGTGATTGTTGCATGTATGCAGCAATCAGCCTGCGATGCTCAATGGCCTCCACAGTCGAGAATGGCTGTTTATTCATGGCAGTGGATCCTATTATCGTTTTTCTTTACTCTGCACTCTGGCATGTAGTTTGTGATTTTTTTAATTTGTCATTTCCACTCAGGCTCAAAATAAATCTAATATTTTGCAAACGTTATGCACATTTATGAAATATCAGCAGAAAAAATGTTAACTGTCTCAGGTTTCCATCCCATACAGTTCTGCAAAAAAACTTTAGTTGACGCACGCTACCTTGATTAGGTGCTGCATATGAAACGAGCAAGACGGAGAGATTTAACTCTTTAAGTAGAGTTATCTTTACAGACATTTCCCATCTGATTATGGTTATGTAGCTCAGATACACCAGGCAGGACTAGCAGTGGTCCGCCTTATAAGGGCTGAAATTTCCATGCCACCCCAATGACATTCAGACTGACCAAGGAAAAGTCGGCCTCTTATTCGAATTTCGAACCGGTGCCAGAATGCATCTACTGCATCATTTAAGGTGGAACAGATAATCCGGATAAGAGGCACATTGTGCGGAGCCATTTTTCAGATGAGCTTTGGATTCGGCCTTTTAGAACATTGAAAGCAACCATCAAAAAGCTCTGCTCCATGACTGAACCATCTGTAGGAGCACCCGTGCCCCCTGATCACCGTAGCATTATGCAAGCTGGCCACTTGTGCTGAATGTAGGGTAGAAAGCAAAATGTACCAGCAGTTCGCGGCTGCGTATAAGCTGCTATATACCAAGCAATAAAATCAGGTGTAATTGAACCATCTGACCTTTCTGCTTGTGTGCATTTCAGCTTTAGCACTATTCCAGCTTTTCTGCCTTGTCCCTACTGTGGTGTCTTTATGCTAGCTGGTACTTTACTTTCTGTTTATGTTGTTTTGCTGGATTATGTGTCTTGAAGGGGAAGTAGTGATTTCAAGTCCTATGAAACTTGTAACGTGGAAGTTATTGGGTGTTGTACATCCTCTTAACAGAACAGAGATCATTTGGTTGTGTGATGTCTCTTGCAGAGCCCAGGAAACAGTTCCACATGACTGATATTTTCACTGTTGATCTACTGCAGCTCGTACTATTTGAACGTGTCTGTACTGAGCAGAACAGCAAAAGAAACAAACAGCACTCAATGTATTTCATTTTCATTACTACTGAAATTATTTATGAAGTCTTAGACTGGTTTAAAGGTGCAATTTCTGAGATTTTTAGGTATTTCTAAAATTTGTTAAATGTTAAATAAACCACAATAAAGTACAATTATTAACAGAATGTGAAGAACTAACAGATAAAACAAAGATATCCATGTGGCATGTTGCAGAGATATATACTGAAGTTAGTAAGTGCAGTGTTTGTACAGAACTGTCTGTAATACCACTTTGTACATCAAGAGGCGATACTGAGTCACTGTGGTGATGAGTCTGCCATCAGTCCAACATGAGAGGATGAAAATGTGGCACTGCTCCTCCGACAACACTTTTTAACCTCTTGTCGATCATGTTGAAGGCACTCTTCCCGGTTAGATCATTTAAGGACAGATTGAAGTAACTGCCGCCCACTTCTGACAAAAAAACATGTTTGTAGAATATAAAATGTGATATAAATAGAAACAAAATGAAAAAGTTAACACTGGCATTGATTTCCCCCTTTGAGGACATAAAGGCATACCCCCTTAGCGCGTAAATCCCCCTTGGCATGTAAGGAATGTTTCTTCTAGACTTGTAAAGAGTGAAGAGCAAGGAAGAGGGTCTGTGCTTTTCCTTGTTTCTTATAATAGCAGTGGACACCACATCTTTCTGGTGATGTGTTGCCCCGTTTGTTTGGAGTATGAATTTGTCAGGTTGTGTCAGCTTAGAAATCTCTCCATGAATTGTTGTTTATTTATTTTCTCCTTTTTCTGCTTTTTTGGCAAAAACTGCAAATAACCATTTTCCTTTGAAAATGGCTAAAATTTCATTTTACATCTATTAAATATGCAACGTGTTTCCATTCGCTTAAGTAGTATAGAATCAGCATGCATACAGGCTGTATTACCTGAAGTTAAAATGCATTTGCAATAAATGTTGACATATAATGATAATTAATTATAGGATTATTATTAACATGTAATGTCAATTTTTCAGTTTTCAGTTTGTAAGTCAGACGACTCCCTTAGTTCATTTTTTTTAAGTGGAAAATGTGCTATTTTGGAAAACGGTACCTATCATTACGTTCCATTGTGTGCTAGATATGCGCCTGTTTGTCTGCTCGCCTTCTGAACTCAGACTCAGTGTGGAAATCATTTGTTTTTCAGGGTAGCCGTGGAAATGACGGAGCACCAGTGAGTATAATTTGGTCTCTTGTTCCTCAGCTTGTGATTTCAGTGTCATGTTTATTTGTAGATGTGTTTATGTTTAGAAAGATGTATGAGATGTGACGTGCCAGGCTGCGGCTGGGTCACTGCTTCGGTGAAAGAACAGTGTTCCACCCAAGTTTAAACATTTTCACCATCTTCACCGAATAACTTTGATAGCCATAATGATTCCCCTCAACATTGTTTACTCATACCATACCAACCAATCCAACTCGAACTTCACAGTGTTCCACACATGTGCATGGAAAGGTTTTGGGAAATGAGAGGAGCCGAACAACTCTGGATGCAGCTCCGCTTTTGGTTAGGCATGGCTGGTTAATTGGAGACTGAAGTATAACCAAGCAGCAGACACAGAGAAAGAAAGCGAGGCTTCAGTGGTGGTCCCAGAACCTTTCATCTATCTGTAGGTTTGATTGGGGGTATAATAGCAGCACCTGCCTCCACACCTGTGGGCCTGATTAAACTAAATCCAGCACTGTGACCTGCGTTTCTCCCAGTTCAAAATAAGGGGTTCACTTTTCACATATGGGGTACATCTGTGTGCGTTTGTGTGTGATGTTGACTGAACTGCCTTTTCGTTTGGGCTCTCTTGCTCGTCGTGTAATATTTAAACATACATTTTGTTATTTTCCTACAGGGTGAAACCGGAACTCAAGGGTTTCCAGGCTTACCAGGTGATCCAGGCCTCAAAGGCGAAAAGGTAAAAACAACCTCATAATGCACTCTGTACACATGGTCCTAGTCATGTACTGTGTCATCATATGGCATGGTGAGGTTTCAACCATACCTAACCCATAAAATGTAGTTTATTACATAATTATTTGCATAAGAAATTAATATACTTGCAAGTTATATTCTACATTCACAAGTTTGAATCTGCACTTGTAAAAGACTGTCTTGCCAAACAGAACTAGTTATAATAGTTATAGTAGTAGTTATATATAGTAGTTGTACTTTTAAATTTACAAGGTTGAGTCTGTGCTTGCAAAACAGAACTAAACACTAAAAAAATCACTTGTAATATTACAATATTATTGTTGATTGTAATATTAGAATTCACCTGTTTATCTGAATTCCATTCCATTTGTTTCAGTAAACAGGAAGTAGGGAATAATTACTGTCAGCTTATACGATGTGACAATGGAGATTTCTGAGGGTTAAATGGAGGGACAGAATATGATGCTAAGTTTTGTTTTTTAGGGTGATCCTGGATTTGGTCTGCCTGGGCTTCCTGGACCTCCTGGACCACCAGGGCGATCAGGGGGGGTTCGATATGTGGTACGTTCTTGATCTAGTCTCAGACCAGGTATCAGCCAAGTCCATTAAAAAGGGAATCCATACAGGAACGTTTGCTGTGCCACCAGATAGAAACGCTGCCCCCCAACATTTAATACTATTAGCCTCAAAGAAAGAGTCTTTTAGTAAAAAATGAAACTTCTGTATTGAAACACAGTTCCAAATCTTGTAAACAGACAGCCGGACAGCTGACAGTATTCAATATTACCTGTTAACAGTGTCACTAGATAGCTAGTTAGTTGTTTTTTATTAAGCTCCTCCTTTAAGGATTGTCACCGATATTGATATTGATATTGATACGTGTCTTGAGAGAATGCAGTTGTCATGTTTGTTGCTATGCAGGATGCTATTGATGGCTCAGGATTTGAGGACTTTGACAGTGACACTGAGGTCATCAGGGTGAGTTTTCTTGTCTCCAAACATGTATTTGCATAAATTTACATTAAAACATATGTTGGATCATGTAAATACAGAATAAACATATCCAGGCGTAATGTATAAACACAACACTAACACTTTCTAAAATACTGCTATGTAAGAAAAGAGTTCCAGACTTGCAGGCCTGGTGAATACTTATTGACCTTAAAGCATCTTTTCCAGGGTCCACCGGGTCCTCCAGGACCTCCAGGACAGCCTGGCCCTCCTGGCCACGCTGTAGGTCTCTCTCCAGGGCCAACAGGGCCTCCGGGAGCACCTGGGAAAAATGGGAAGGATGGAGAGATGGGTAAACCTGGAATTCCAGTGAGTATTCTTCTGTGTGAGATGCTGATGTAACATGTTTGTTTAGAGTTTTGCTGAGAGTGAATCACATTAGAGCAAACTTTTGGGCAAAAATCCCATTTGCACAATTTTTCCCTTTGCCTTAATGTTGCTAGAATGGACTGGAAGTCTATAACTGGATTGGTGCAATATCACCTGGAATGGAGCATCTAGACAGCTTCGCTCCAAGTGCACTCTGATACCACTCCATCCCAGGAGTGTAACTTGTGCCAAGTTCCTTAGCTCAGCTATAATACGCTATAGATGTTTTGTTTGCCTTTGTCTCCGGGTCATCTACTGCCAAGGCCAAGCCTGCTTATAGTGAATTGATAAGCAAAAAAAGACATTTGCACATTATTTATTGTGAAAAAACACAAATTAGACTTCAGTCACTTAAAATCTTTGTATACAATTACTATAGCATATATGTACGAAGGCTTCTTCTAAAGAGGGCCTCAAATTTTTCATGGCCTAGGGCCACAAAATTGCCTAATCCTGGATATAAGCCCGGCAGTGTCATCAATGTAGGTAACTCAATTATACAACCCTGGTTTTTCACCCCGATTTACACTTTGTACTGAGAGTTTTGTTAATCCTGAGTCAGCATATGTTTGCACTGTTGAATGAGCGCCATGGGTTGACTCTCTGTCTCAGCTGATTCATGCTGTGTTGCAGGTAATTGAGGACTGGTTTAGTGGTTCTGGATTTGATGCTGGTTCTGCATTTGATCTTGAGTCTGGAATTGAGGCTGGGTCTGCCCTTGAGCTTGTCTCAGAGAAGGACTTAGTCGAGGTATAGCGTCAGGTCCTGGCTGGTAAACTACAGCCAAGGACCACAAAAGGCAGGATTTCCCCTCAACATGTTCCACCCGCATGCGTCTTATAGTAACCCTCAGCCTTAGGCATCTAGCCTCTGGTTGTCTAACAGCTTCAGCTTATGTCTGTTGCCGTGTGTGTGTGTGTGTGTGTGTGTGTGTGTGTTATATCATTACAGAGATTTGCAGGGGGAAACAATCACAGACATATGTACCTAGATGCCACATTGTCTTGTTGCTGAAATACATCAATGCGTCTGACATATTGGTCTAGGCAAAACTGCCCAGTAAACAAGTTCAAGTAAACGAGGAGCTTAACAGATAAAAAACATTTCTAAGATTCATAATATGTCAGTTGTTCAGCCCACACAAGTAACATTAGCTTGTCATAAAAATCACTATACCTGAAAATCCAGATTATGGGGCAGTTTAGTTAGTATGATTTCCTATAAGCTCTCAGCGTTCAAAGCTTAATCACTAATGGTGGCGGTTAGTAGTCTGACTCTGGCAGCCATCTTGGTAGTTAACTCCTTCGTAATGCGATAACAGCCAAATACATCTGAAAACAGCTGTTCAGTTTTGCATATTAAAGGTTTGGATTGCACAGTTTGTACAGCCCCAAGCTGCTCATGACTCAGGCATCTTTTTTCAGACCAGTCTTATTAAAGTTAGGCCAGTCAGCTACATCAACAGCTCCATTAACAACCCGTGATTGCAAAATCCAGACCTGGAAACTGGATGTGTAGTGTGGAGTCGAGAAAGGGCAAAGAAGTAAGATAACCACTTTCAGTTAGCAGTAATGCATTCGGAAGTATAAGCATACATCTTCAAAATGGGCTCGTCATCGCTATAATGTCCTCTCAAAAACTAGGCCACGTTTGCTATGACAGAACATCTCCAGAACTCTTCCATCTCAAAGCCTGATATGTTCTGGAATCTGTCTGTTCCCTGTGTCCATGTGTAGCCAGTGTATTTTTATGTCATGTGACTATCAGGCAGTCTGAATGGATATACACTCATCGTCAAAGGATGAATTGCACAAATAGCTGCACCCAGAAGGAATCAACAGACAGGAATAAAACTTGGTGGGTGGGTTTGACATCGTGAGACATATGAATAATTTAAGTTTCACGCTCTGCCTCGCTGTACCTGACTGACCCAACAGCCGCGATTACAGACATTCAGCGAGCAGTAATGCCTTCCATGAGTCATCCTGTTAGTGCAGCACCATTGGCAGATGGCTGCACGACGCAGGACTACATGCACAGAGACATGTTAAAACGGCTGCCTTTAACATTATGTTAACGTCTCTAAAGACTGCAATGGTGCCTTGCCAGACTGTCATGGAGTGACTCAGAATGGCAGTGGGTCATCTTCAGTGACGAGTCCCGTCTTCGTGGAGACGACCATCGAATCCGTGTGTTGAGGCACCGTGGTTGGCGCCAAGATAAACAGTTTGTTGTCATGCGTCCAGAAGGCCTGGTGTCACTCCACCTTCACCTCTACAGCATAATCGGCAGGAACTGTGTGAGAATATTCAAGCTGCATGGGACGGATTATCACAGGACACCATTAGGAACCTCTACAGCTCCATGTCGAGACGTCTGGCATGTTGGGCAAGTAAACATGGCGAGCCGACGCCATACTGAGAGACAGACTTCTGTATGTGTAGCTCAATAAATATTGATCATTTCAGTGTAAATTTATCATCAGTTATTGTTCCTGGTAAACTTTATCTTCCTTCCCAATAGCACTGCAATCCAACACTTCCTTCTGGGTGCAACTATTCTTTTGATGATGAGTGTATTTGTCAGAGGCAAGAATAGGATGCACATGGGGCCTTTAACAAGTTGTTTTTTGCCTTCTAGGAAAAAAAGGGTGACTTAGCCAACAGGGGGACATTCAGGATTGTCAGTTTGACCTTTCAGCATATTTGAATTAGCGATGCATTGACCAGAGCTCCACCAAGTGTGGTTTTCCTTTGGAAAGTTTTGCAGGAACTTATGTGACGTGTGCAGGAGTTTATCTCACAAACCTCACACACAAATATAAAGGCACAAGTACATGTGCAGTCAGCGTCCAGTTGGCGGAGAAGAAACACTCAAGTTGTGTGGTCTGTTCACAACTGCTCTGTGAATGTGTACACAGTTTTGACATCCTAACTCCAACAGTCTGGACCCTTCGTGATCGAGGGTGTCAGATTGACATCTTAAAATGTGTTTGGCTGTTTGCCTAGAGGGAGAACGTGCTGCCTTGTTGAAGAGTTATTCTGCCCGTTTTTGTGGGAAGACGTGCGTCCAGATGATTTTGTTTTTGTTCACTATGGAATTCTCGAGAAGTCTCGCACCAGATTACTTTGCTATTTATTGTTGCAGTTGCTTTAAAGTCAGATTTGAGGTTGAAATGCTTTTGTTAAGTTTATTCTAAGATTACTCTGTCAGGGAAACTGTTATTACAAGTGCTTTAAATACTGCACATGTAAGGGCTACGTGTTAAGTAATGTGCATATTAATATTTTGCAAGTGTTAAAACAGACCAGATCAAAGTAATTGCTCCCAAATGTTTCACTTCTCGTGAGAGGGAGTGGAAAGGAGAGAGACGTTTCTCAGGCCAATCAGATACGGAATTAATCCTGTAAGCTTTTAAGATGTATGTTTGCCCTGAAAGTGCCGAATCTACTGTAAACCAGTCAGCTGAAGGAATGACGGGGAATGACTGATCAAAGGATCAAACCTGCCCTGGTGAAGGAGAGAGCTTCCCTGCAGACTGATCAGTGAGTGTGTGAGGGTGTGTGTGAGCTGATCTGACTGAAGCCAAATGCTTTCCAAGGAACATGAACATCACTGTGTCGTTGAGGGGAAACTGCCTTTTATGTACGAGTCCCGCTGAAGCTGCAACTAACTACTCAGTCACATCTCAAACCTCAACCCTAGTACCTTTACTTCACTGACAGCGCAATTCAGCAAAACTCCATTTCATCCATGATGGAATCATCCTGTTTGCTCCTGTGGCCTCCTCTTCTGAAAAACGGGAATATTTCAATATATTCCAATGCGTGCCTGTTGGGCTTTTCCTGCCTGTGTATTATGCTAACAACACGCTAGCAGCCACCTCCAATACCATAGCCACCACACAGCAACACCCTAGAAACCACCTGAACTAACATATAAACCACATAGCAACCACCAAGTGAAACCCTAGCAACCACCATAGGCACCTTAACTAAAATACCACCTAGCAATTTCCTAGCAACAACTTAGTGAGAATTCTATTGCAACCAGTTGGATTATAAAAGCAAAAACAGGCTGGAATACCACCTGGAATATCATAGGAATCAACTTGCGACACCTTTGCTACCACTTGAAACACTATAGCAACCACCTAGAAACACCCTAGCGAGCACTTAGCAGCACCCTAGCAACCACCTTGCACCACTTTGAAAACTGTAGAGATGGCATAGCAACAACTTAGCAATCATATGGAATAACGTATAATGTATAAACCACCACCCCAGCAACCAGCTGGGATAACAAACACATAGCAACACCCTAGCAACCACTTGAGTTAGCAAACACCTAGCAACCAGCTGGAATAACGAATACCTAGCAACACCCTAGTAGCCACTTGGGATAACAAACACCTAGCAACACCCTAGTAACCACCTGGAATAACAAACACCTAGCAACCAGTTGGAATAACAAACAAGTAGCAACATCCTAGCAACTAAGCTGGAGTAGCAAACACCTAGCAATACCTTAGTAACCACCTGGAATAACAAATATCTAACAACACCCTAGCAACCAGCTGGTATAACAAACACCAAGCAATACCCTGGCAACCAGTTGGAATAACACCTAGCAACACCCAGCTGAAATACAATAGCAAGAGCAAAGTGTGTTGGAATGCCATAGAAACCACCAAGCAACCACTGGGAATATCATAGCAACTGCTGTTTAAATAACCAACCAACAAAAATATATCCCCTTTAACCTGAAGTAACCTCACAACACCAACCCACGACCTTTAACCTCTCAGTACTGCAGACAGCAGGTAGGTTAAAAACAGATATAGCTGCTTTAATCACTCAGCACTCCCTGACTTTGTTAAGCTGATCTAAACTACAAGTATTCTCCTATAGGACGCGTGATGTAATCAGCTGTAAACGCATCATCGCTAAACAGTGTAAAGGAAAGATTCATTATGTTTAGATTAATTAAATAATTAGATATTAATGATGTGAAGGAAACAGACTGTTTCCAAGTATGACTCATCCCATTATTAGCTTATATTTGTGTGGCCAGATCTCATAAACAAGAAAAAAACAGTTCATATAGATTTTCTTATCTAGTTCCAGCAGATTCCTAATTTCCACACTTTAGTGCACTGCTCTCAGGACACTTACCATATAAACAAGCTAGCTCACTCGGAGGGGTTACACAGTCGTGGTTAAGTTGGAGAGTGCATGTTGTTTTTTTCAAATAGTTCGGTAATTTAAAGTGCCACCACTGAAGGCCACTATCACTGATCAATTTTAGACTAGAATTTGTTTGGCTTATAGAAAGATGAAGCTTCCGAGCACTAAATAGGAAAACAAACACCAACATGACATACAAATACACATTCGAGTCACATCATTATGACCACTACCTAATATCCAGAGTAACCACCGTGTGCAGCACGAACAGCAGCTAGACGGGCTGGTGAATGACTCAGTAAGGTCCTGGTAGGTTGTCACAGGTATCCGGAGCCATGCTGACTTCAGTGCATCCCACAGCTGCTGGAGGGTGCATGGGAGAGGATCTATAGAGCGAATACGACGATCAAAGTGGTCCCACAGATGCTCAATAGAGTTCAAGTCTGGGTAATTAGAGGGCCAGGGTAGTACTTGGAGGTCTTGGTCATGCTCGTCCAATTTCACACATTTCTAGCTGTCTGACATGTTACATTGTCTTGCTGGGAGATTCTATCCGCCCCAGGGAAGACAATTAGCATGTATGGGTGTAGATGATCTGCAAGGATGGATTCATACTTAAGTTGGTTAACAGTGCCTTCCACATGGATGAGTGGGCCCAGAGAATGCCACAAAACCGTGACTTCCTTCATGAGTTACGCACTGCTGCCATCAAAAGTAGGAAGTGGTCATAATAATGTGACTCAACTGTGTACTTTAAATCTGGACTCTTACCATATACACATGCTAGCTTACTCTGAGAGGGTTACACAGTTGTGGTTAAGGCCAGAGCTTTGCTGTTGGGTGGGTTGAGGTGCTGACTCTGTTGTCATGACTCTTATAGGGTGCTGATGGCCTGAATGGCGAACCAGGGAAAGATGGTCCAAAAGGCGAGAAGGTAAACTGTAAAACTGGTTGACTAATTCATATAAGTTATGTTTTGTGATGGTAATTACCTTAATGGTTTCGCTGGTCATGGTGGTTGTATTGACAGGGCGAAGCAGGGGTGCATGGACCAGCAGGACCAAAGGTGATGTCTGCATGCCGTTCTTCAGAGTTTATTTTGGCTGCATTAGCATAGCATAGTGTAAAGTCATTCATCTGGCTTGTCACTCTGATGTGACACATGTTGAAAGAACTTTACTGATTGTGCAAACACGTTTGTTCAATGGCCTTTCTCTCTCTCTCTCAGGGTGACCCAGGCCAACCAGGTGTCCCAGGACTGCCAGGCCCTGTAGGACCAGAAGGCCCGAAGGGGCAGGCAGGACCTCCTGGACCACCCGGGCCCCCAGGCCCGCCCGCACGCTTCAGTTTTGATGCTCTGGTAAGTTTCAGACCAGGATTAAGTTGAAATCCCTCACAGGGTTGCTTGTAGGAAGATACCATGTGTTGCTTCTTGGATCCACCGTTATTGCTTTGTATTGCCAAACACAACCAGACACTTCAAAACACAACATTTAGCTCTCAAGACAGCTCATTTATCATCCTGTGTTGAATGTGCCTCCACCGTTTGAACATTGGAAAAGAATCTGCCTGAAACAGTTTTTGGATTGGTCACACAAACAACCTCATTACATTACATTACATTTAACTTTGCCTAAACCAAAATCGTTTCTTCTGATTAATGAACACGTTGTGGCCAAAGACAAGGCATTGTACGTTCACATGTGTGTGTTTCTGCAGGACTCTGAGGGTTCAGGAATGGGAGGAGGCAGTGGGTTTGGGCCCGTGCTCCCTAAAGGGCCACCTGTGAGTTATTTTGCCGTTGCTGGATGAACTCCTTATTTTTGGTTGGAATTTGTGAAGACAGTTTGATGTTTGCGAAAACAAACTCTGCTTCAAGTGTTATTTCTCCTACCCTGCAGGGTCTTCCAGGTCTGCCTGGCCCCCCAGGACCACAGGTGGGTTTATATGAACACCTGGTGCAGCACTTTACCCAAAACGGCACTTTACAGACTATAAATGTTCATAGATGTTTCTGACTAAGAACTTGAATGCTCTCAAAATTACCCTTAAAAGCAATTATATTTGATGCAATTGATAGTCACACACATCTTTCAGTTTTCATCAATGGGTGCGTTCACATGCACTTAATAATCCAGTAACTGAAAATCAGATTTTGTTAGTGTTTACATGCACTACAGTAATCAGATAACGGGGAAACTCTGGGTCTACATGAGTCAGGCTGTAATGGGATTTCTGATTTGCAACCAGCTAATAAACCACAGAATCACAGAATAAGATGTGACATAAACATAGCGTAAAACTCAAACTTTATACCAGGGAAATTATGAATATACTTCATAATGGAGCTGGCATTTCTCAACCGTGTGTCTGCAGGCCCACTGACCTGCACTTCTTAGACTTTTCCCAGCTCCCAACCTACCTGATCCAACTAATCAGCTCATTAACAATTACTTACTGAGTTACTGAGTTAAAGTGGGTGTGGTATCGCAAGAAAATGCTCAAATGTGCAGGGCAGTGGGCCTCCAGGACCAGGGTTGAGAAACACTGATCAACCCAAGATGAAGAATATCCAGAAGTCTTCATTTTCTCATCCGTCTAGATGGTTTTCAGTGTTGCTTCAAAACTAGCTTCGTGCCATCTCCCAGTTGCTGTGTTAAACACTGCTTGCTTATTTGATCACTTGAAAAATCAGATAACCTGTAGAAATCCAGTTATGATTGGATTATTAATTGCATGTAAACACACTGTACATTTTTACGCGGCTCCAGACATCTGTGCTGCCAAAACACAATTGTTTGCCTGTGAATGAAGCTCCACATAGATCCAGCCAAATCCCAAATTTCCACTTTCTATAATGTTTAAATTATATTTTAAATAATAATACTATACTAAAATATTCTGTACTCGTAACTTTGATACAGCAGTAAAATATAATAAACAGATCTGCTGTTACTGAGGTCAAGTTTTAAACTGGTAAGAGGAAGAATAATAAGCCCACATTCCCACCTGAAGCGGTTACCTGACAGTGCTAAGTTGCAGGCAGTGTGTGTTGGACGTACTTAGATATCGCTATACTTACATATTAGAGATAATTCATCAACCTTGTATGTACCTTCTTTTACAAAATTCCCATTTAACATTTTTCCAATAGCTCTGTAACTTAAAGTGGCACCACTGTAGGTCGCTGCTGCTGGTTAGTTTTAGACTATCATTTGTTTGGCTTATAAAAAGATGAAGCTTCCATATACTAAACAGAAAAACAAACAACAGCATAATGCACAAATGCTAAAGTATGCACATTATCCAGGCATCTGTAAGTGATCCGTAGTCTTTTTATGGTTGATAATATTTTACTTTATCACTATATATATTTATCTGAAATGCTCTTTGTCGAATGCAGTGATATGTGAGATGTCTTGTATTTTTCAGGGAAAAGATGGTGTTGATGGTGTTCCAGGTACATCAGTGAAGGTTAGTCTTTGTTTTTTGCATCTGAGCCTGATATTCACATATACACATGCACATGATTATGGAGCATACAGAAGATAGTAATATCAGTCATAATGTGGATTAGAATATTCAGTTTATTTTGTAAATCTGAAAGAGCCCATGTCCTACAATTTTCTTGCATGTTCTTTGACCTTGAGATGTGTGATTTTCATGTATCATTTCCACACAGCCATTTCCTGCTCTTTCTTTATGCATTAGAATTAAACAAGCTGTTTTTGATAATGACTGACATGCATACATATACTCTGCTCTGATTGGTTGGATAGTATTGTACCTCATACAAAAAGCAGACCAAACACTTCTCATAACCTCTGAGATAAACTGTTGAAGGCTGAATAGATGGGTAAATGTGGTGGTGTATTACAGAAATGACATTAACAGCCTAATTTTGCTCAGTGTCCCTGTATGGACTGTAGGGACTGGGGAGTAAACATAGGCTTTGAAATGTTACCATATTTACATACCATCATAACTAACACATACAATATGCTGGAAGGTGTTAATTTAAGAGAATGTCTTAGCTTATTTTCACTTCAGTTTGACCAGAGGCACACAAACCTTGGCATATGACTGTAAATGGACATATCGGTGTCGATTACTGTACACCTGCCTTTGCTGTGTTGCATTTTCAGTCAGATCAGTGCTTCGCACAACTTTAATAAATCTGGCTAGAGATTTTCACTGAGCTCTCTTTGTACGTTCAAACCTACGATGTATTTGCGTTTGATCGTGTTTGATGAACGAGGCCCACCGGTTCCCATCCCGGTTGCCAGAGTGAGCCTGCTGTTCCCACCCATTTGCTTCCTATTAGGATTTAATTTACCAAATAATTCCCCCACTTCACATCTGTTGGGGTCAACAGAACTCACCACACACATCTTCCTTCAGTGTACATGCGTTCTACCTTCACGTGAGGGCACACTGAATTTGACCCACCGTGCTGTTGCCTGCTGACAGCTATAATGTAATGCCTTCATTTTATTTCTGTTGTGTCTCCTGAGAAAGAAAAAAGAAATGTGTATAATCATCACCAAAGTACTGTGGAAACCAGACCCGGTCCTGATTCTCACACACAGCGTGCAGATGTGTCACTATTTATAGTGAACATACGGTGCTTTCTTAATACGCGATATTTTGCCACTCAATATTTTGTCAACATGTTTCCGTTAAACAATCGCCAGCCATTTCAAACAGACATCAATTTATTCCACATGTCATGATTGCTTCCTGTATTAGAAAAGCACAGGACATGTGTTGCTTGCTGTCCGCTGATGGACGTTCTTGCTTTAAACCTGTAGGGGGAGCCTGGAGCTAGAGGACCTGATGGCTTACCTGGACCACTTGGACTTCCTGGAAGTAACGTAAGTATTTCATATATTCCAAACAGCCAGCTGTGATTACACTATGCCTCAGTATGTTTGTCCCAGACTTCTAGGTGTTGTAAATAATGTACATAATAATAATGTACATAAACAAAACAGCTCTATTCATCACACATTTAGTTTCTGTGAGCAGGACAATGAAATGACAAAAATTGATTTATTTCACACATTGCTTTGTAATGTGTAAGATATTAAGACTAGATTGTAGTGTAGTGTAATCTAGATTGTAATGTGATATCTATTTTCCTAGAACATCAAAAATTGTGACAAATTTCTTAATAACAGTGTTTAAACGTTTTCTTGCAGTGCTCGCATGTGAAATGAGGCATCCATGTTTTGTCTTGATCCCCAACAGGCATGCCAAAATATGCTCTGTAGGCCTTGCACATCTTAGAAGATGCGTTCACCGAGAACTGTTTCACTCTGGTCTTGATAAATTGTCCACAGGTGGAGCATGCGTCTGCCGGATGCTGCAGCCTCTTGATGTCCTCTAAATGAAATGTAGCTCTGTATCCATTATCCACTTACTCAGCTGGAGCATCAACTGAAATGTCTCTTTTAACGCACCTGTTTTTATACTTCTATGTTTGTTACTGCACAGTAAAAAAGAACTTATTTATTCCAGACTGTTCTATAAACTTCTCAAGAGTTCTCACAGTTCCAGAAGCTACTTGGAGTTTACTCCGCACTGTATGCATTGCAGATGTTCTAGAAAATAGAGAACTTTTCAAAACATCATTATCCTGACCAAAAAAAAAGGTTATGAAGACCAGCAGTGTACATTTTAGACCTAAGGGATTAAGAAAACACACTTAGTACCTGGAAACAAGAAAAAAATACAACGTTGTAATGTTGTGGATTTACGGTCACACTTTCTTTTACAGTCCAGGTATTAAACAAACACTCAATACTGGATAATCCAATACTTTGGATAACATGATGGTACGTCCTGAGGCAATATAGCTCAATTACACTGAAATGCCGAACAGGTAACAGGTAAAGTAAACAGCACAACCCCAGTAAAACTATAATAAGAGTCACTGCTTTCTTTTACAGCTCAGGCTAGATTTATAGGATATAGACAGTTATATTCCTTGTAAGACTTTTTGTACTTAATTTGTGTACAACATATAATTGCTTAGTACCTCCTATCCAAAATCATTTCCAAGCATGGCGGAGATTGTTCTTCACATGTACACAGTAAATATCTAGAACCTGATGGAAACAGGTATAATTTAGGTAGACGGCAGTTGGAACTTACAATCATATGACCCAAAAGAGTCTAGTGCTGTTTGTTTGTACCTCACACTTCCTGGTTAATACCTACACTCTAAAATCTGAGGAGTTAGGTAAACTTAAATGACTTAAGGGAACTGTTGCCATTTAAGTAACTCTAATCATTTGACTCTAAATGGTTTCCAAATAAACACTAAAATTGTTGTATAATAATTGTTGTAAACTGAGTAAATCATAATATTTCATAAATAAATAATATTTCATAAACCATTTAATATTTGTAGTAACTGAATACAATGAACTTCAGCTTACAGGAGTTATGACACAGTCTTTATATAAATCTTGCCATGTGGGTAATTCTGAATAGGCTAAAGGTACATGGACTGTTGTCAATGGAGTGTTGCCTGTTACTTGTGTGAAAATATAAAATAGAATTAGAATTGTTTGTATTTGCCTGTAAAGCCTGCTTATAGAAACTATTGAATATAATGCATTTGAATAAAGTTACCTTAACTCAAATGCTAAAAAGCTACTAGTTAGCTACTAGCTAGAAAGCTGGTAGTTAAGGGTGTTAGCATTTACAGAGACTATGAAAGAAAGCCTTACCGCGTTTGTGTGCAAGTTATGAAACGTTCTTTCCTGTTTAACAATGATATGCAGGAGTACTGTACCAGTTATTCTAAGAGTAATATGCTCCAATATCCTTCTGTGTGCTTTGTTTTTCTTGCAGGGAGAGAAAGGAGAGAAAGGTGATATGGGGCAGAAGGTGTGTACCTGAGCACTTGCATAGCCTGAATGTTACTGTCTGGTGTTGCCAGTCAAAAGCTCGTGAATGAATAAAGCTAAATGTTTGTGTTGGTGTGTGTTGGGATGCAGGGAGAAAGAGGTCAAGACGGACTCAGTCTTCCTGGTCCACCAGGACCGCCCGGACCACCAGGGCCTGTCATCAACCTCCAGGATGTAAGTTACACAGTGTTGCTGTAGTTACTCATAAAGAGTTACCCATTACGAATCACTGGTTACTTCTCTTATACAGTAATGAAATATCTTTACTTATGACTCCCTGGAAAACGTACTTCATTACTCATAACTTACTTCTGTGTTACTTCTGTCTAAGTATCCATATAAACCTGTATGAACTGGACAGTACAATCACAGTAAACGTCATGGATAAGGCCTGTCAGTAGCCCTGCCTTTATTCTGCTTGTTTAAAATCATGATTGGCTTGTTTGAAAACCCAGAAACTAGCCAGTAGAAACAGTAGAAACCAGAGACCGGAGTGTTTAGGTTTGATTGGAGTTTCTCTCTTTATGGGAATGTTTATTCTTTGGTTTCATATTAGTGTAATTAGATGCTTTCGTCTGTTGTTCACTAAGTTTGTAGCCCTTCCTGCAGTCGTGCTATGCTGCTGCTGTTCAGAATCAAAGTCATATAAGTCATACAAAAGCAGATGCACATAGTCTATATCGATGTAGTAGTAGATTTAAATGCAGTAGTAACTGTAATGTGAATACAGGAATTTGTACTGTGACATGTTACACTATTCTGTTACAGGTGACAGTAATCACATCACTGTAACTCTTTATCACCCCGACACTGGGAATGAAAACAATTAACATGCTTCAGGATAGTATCATGAAACCACAGATTGTATATAATTACAGATGTAATTGGAGGAACTGGAGGAGCAGGGGTTTGGTGCCAGAGCCCTTCACAATTTGGTGAATCACACTTGATTCACTATTCCATTCTATCTAATCTATTTACAGGGTTAGCAGGTGTGTTTGTTTGAGAGTGGAAAGTCCAGGCTGTGTTGGACACCAACCCCTTCAGGCCTGGAGCTGGTTTACACCGAAGTCAAGGCTTTTTATGATTGTTAAGTTTGAAAATATGCAAAAGGTTTTATTTTGGCCAAAGTTTTTCATACTTGTACATAATTTTTATGTTTTTATAATCAGTTCCGGTGTTCCAAAATAATAACACTTTTGTCATCGCCTTGAGATCAGTATATCGCAGTGCACTTTTGTAACCCATCGGGCACACACACCTGTTATCTGATTTTAAATAATTACAGACTTTTTATCTGCCTTATTTACGTCCTAGTTAATGCTGAACGACACAGAGGGACTCTTCAACTTCTCAGGGACATTTGAACCTCAGGGCCCACTGGTGAGTAGAATCGTCTCTTATAAATTATTCCTGAATTCATTTCTAGTTATGAGTTATGTGGTATGATAGGCTTTAAAGTATATCTCGCATAAATCTAAAGACCTATGAGAACAAAACTCAGAGCTGAAGTGTTAGATTTGCTTTGTGCTCAGGGGTATGTGATATGAATTATTGCTGGAATATTGGAGCTGGAATTAGAGGATTAACTGGGCTCACAGACGGATGCTGATATAGTCACTATTGGTGGGCAGTTCCATCCTTCACAAATGTAAAATGAGTCATTGATATCAGAATGTTAAAACAGAGTGCTAATTATTGGTTATCATTATTGGTCTAGAAATATTAATATAAGTCCCAAATTTTGTTAAAAATTAGGGCTGAACAATTTGGAAAAGTAATGGAGCAATATTGGAATTATAATGTGATCAAATGTGATAATTAAGCTCCAGGCAGGAAGTCCAGCACATCCGTTTTATCAGGCTTGAGTCTTAAATTCTGAATGTAGAGTACTAGCTTCACACAGTTCACAAGCTCTGAATTATTAGGTTAAATTTTGCCATTTAAAACCTTTTAAAACAATGCTGGATATAACGTAGCATGCAGTAATAATTGCAGCTCTTGCAATATGAAAATTGTGCTCTTAAAAAATATGAATTCACTAAAAATGATTCATCCCTAGTTAGCATTAGAGTATGTTTGTTCCCCTTGTGTTGAAGCCAAAAGGCTCCCCTGCTTTACTTAAGATAAAATCTCGTTTTCTGTACATACTTTTGCATAAATGAAAGGAGTGGTCTATATCCAGTCTCACATCTTTACAGTTCAGTTTTATGTTCTGAGCTCCTTTGGGTGATCAGATAAAAAGCCTGGATAACCTGTAAACACACCCCCTGATTGGAAATAATAGACTCAACATGACTTTATATAGAAACAGAAACAGATGCTGCATTGTTTGTTTACACTTTCCTGCCTAATTACATTACTTATGTAGAACGATATCTGGAATGGAATGACAGCCATTAAACAGACCGTTCTTGCTGTAACACTGAAGATACTTACTACCTACCCTTTATATTAAACCATATGTGACTTTATATCCATATTCTGAGCTTGCTAAGTTTTCTTCTATTAGAACATAGGCTGTATGTTCTCTGTTAGCGTCTCAAATCTGTGACCTCACAAAGATTAATTCTGATTGATTTCTGTGGGAAATTACTTCTTGCATCAACAAAGTTTTAGTTATTTTGTATCAGAAATGCACTGAATGCACAAACAAGCCTGGAATACCTATTTATGTAGGAGTTAAATACAGACAATAAAATACAGACAATAAAATATTCACCATGTTTTGTGTTTTTTATCGTTTAAATAGCCAAAAATTTTTATTTTGGTTAAAACTGAGTAAAAACACATTAATGAATTTTATTTTTACAATTCATAACAACAATCCTAAATCAATGTAGTTGGGTCGGCATGGGTTAATGCATCAAAATGGATTATACACCAGTATTCACTGGCGGCTATAGGAATGGTAACTGATGGAAAACGCTTGAGCTAAAGCGAGCACTTGTTTTCATGCTTTTTTCCATTTTATCTTCTTTCAGGGGCCAAGAGGTCCAAAGGGTGACCCTGGAATCCCAGGCGTGCAGGGCCCCCCAGGATTAAAGGTAAGTGGGCTGTAGAGGAAAGCTGTCCCAAGGGGCACGTGTCACTGATTCCCACTGAAACCCAGCCTGATCCTTTCTGGAAATCCAAAACGTTTGACTTTAATCACCCAGCTCTGTTTCTCTGACATCTTTTGCTATCGGTCCGCTGATGTGTCATAATCCGACTCTCCCGAGAATGCCGTAATCTCAGTCTAAACCTGTTAGATTGTAATCAGTAAAGAGTGTGTGAAATGAACCACTCCGTTCAAGATTAAAGAGCACCTCCATATTGAGCTGCTGGCAAGTACAAAGCATTGATGTGTAAGAACTTAATGACTACCAGACAAACCCTCTATACACACACACACACACACACACACACACATACACACATATACTCACACACACATCATACACCAGCAAACTCAGACCAGACCAGCTCAAAAAAGAGAATGAAACTGTTACCCAATGCTAACCCCTGTTAGAGGACCCCAGGGTGTTTTTTGTGTCATATGGTTTGTATTAACCTGCAAGTGTGTGTGTGTGTGTGTGTGTGTGTGTGTGTTTATTCAGGTTGCAATGAGCTCTTGTGCTGTATATTACCTTGTCTGCATATGTTTGCATACAACATACATGAAGGCTGGCAGTTTGTATGGGCTTGTTTTCATTTGTTCTTATGTGTGTGTGCACATATGTGTATATAGGGTGAAAAAGGAGAACCAGGCTTCACCATCGCTGCAAATGGATCACTGTTATCTGGAGTGATTGGGCCACAGGGACCAAAAGGAGTCAAGGTGACATATTAATTACTCTATTCTATTCATGTTAACGTTGACTGGGATATCATGAATGCATTCTAGAATATTCACTGGAACGAGTCTCGCATCAGTGAGCCCCTTAACTTATCAGCACGCCCTGTTCCTCAATTAAAGAAATGATCGGATGAAAAATCAAATGTGGACCGTTTTCCATTTACCCCAGAGGGAGTCGACTATCCAGGACATGTTCAGTGTTAAAATGATGCTTCTTTAGTTTAGCAGTGGAGCTAGAAGGCTAACGTTGCTAGCACATGCTTGCAGTCAATATTCACCCAAACTTTTTTCGTCATTGTTCAGCGCCCTCTGCAGGAGCCTGAAGTTAATACCACCTTAAACAAAGAAAAATGTCCAACTTATTTGCTTGCATTTGAAATGATCAGCCCTGTTCTTGTGAGCCAGAAAAGCTTTTATGGTCAGTTCAGTGGTCGATAGGATGTGCAAGGTTGGGAACCCCTACTCTGGACAAGTTTAGTTTTGTAGCCCTAGGCTAACACACTAGTCACAAGCTGTAATGCTATTCTTATAGCCCCTAGTTTCTGTTGCTTGGATTGCAGTTGTCTGCTCCTCTTAGCTTGTTTCAGAATAACTGTTATGGTAATATTTACGGGAGAGCATGTATTTGTTTGGAAGCTGTAAAAACGAACGTCATTCTCTCCATGCTGGAAATTTTGTAATATATGCTGTCATACTCGGAAACCATTGCAATGTTTTTTTGGTCTTTCCCAGAATAAACAGTAGAAAGCTGGGGCTAGAACTGTGTCATACTTCAGTCCATACCCATGTGACCACCATGACCAACATGATTTACCAACTTCTTTCTCTTTCTAGGGTGAACGTGGCGTTTCTGGACCTCCTGGTGTAACAGTGAGTGGAAAGACATACATATGTGTAGTAGTAGTAGTGCTGGGTGCTGTATCATCTGTAGCTCCATGCAATTTTGGTATTATGTCAAACAGCAATATTGATTTTCAATATTGAGTCTTTATGATATTGATGGGTAGCAAGTATTGCATTTCCACAATGTATGGGGAATGTTTTATTTGAAATGCATAAAAGCTAAAATAAGCAGTATGTTTCCTTTCTGTTAAATGAAAGTTCTAAATACTGTGCAAAGTTTCCTTTAGTATCATTTCAAATAGAACAGAACCGTCTGAAATAGCAGATGTATGGATCTCCACAGTAAACATATTGCTGAAACTACTTAATGCCATCATTCCATTGTCGCATCATATTTGTCTGTTGAATGGGGCCTCTACTTTTCAACTTTCCACGATTCAACAAAAATGTTAACGAAACGTTTTACAGCTACTAAAACTGTTTAAAGGTTTAGATTGCCCCACGACTTCCAGTTTTAAAGATCCGGATATCTAGCTTTCGGAATGTAGTTCTAATGGAATGCCTTACAGTGAAGGTTAATAAAGCCAAGCAAAGAACCGTTAATAATTGGGAGAGTCTATATGATTTTGTACAGAATTTTTAGTTTTTACTTGAATGCAATGTCCACTGCCTGTCTGTCTGTTTACTTTGTATCGCTCTTCTTTTATTCTTAATTCTGTGTGTATTCTTATTAATATATTCTACCATATTGCCTTGCGTTTCCCTTCCCCCCCTCCCCTGTTGTACATGCTAATGAAAAGTAGATCACAAAAAAAGAACAGAACCAATCAAAACCAGATATGCCAGTTCCAGAACTCATGGGTCAGTTAACTTCATGCAAATGTAATCACCACCTGATACTGAATATACCTTGAATTTGATCAGTACCACCCAGCACTACATGGTAGTAATCACGATGACAGTGGTTTGAGTCACTCCTGTTG
>CM067479.1:37828713-37857481 GCA_034552555.1 Semaprochilodus insignis
GGACTTGTATATGTCATTCCCAAGACGAACTGACGCTGTATTGGCCGCAAAAGGAGGAGGAGGCCCTACACCATACTAATAAATGATTGTGGTCTAAAACCAGGTGTTTCAGTTTCATTGTCCAACCCCTGTATATATGGTCGCTGTCCAAAGATATGTTGTGCTTTTAATGTAAATGAATGTAAAGACATTTTATTTCAAGCAGTTCCGGAGCATTACTGTTCATCTAGCATGGTAATGGCATTTTCACACAATGTAAGGAGCAGGTGATTTACTCAAAGTGTGTCAAAAAATTAATAGCATGTTCCTAAATGCTTGAAATGCTGAATAAACCATCTAAGATTACTTCTGATGTCTAACTTATCATATCTGTGTCTATATTGCAAATGTTATTATTATTATGTATTCTGATAACTATAAACATGTGTTATGTGCTATTATATATAAAAATGACAAGTACTGTCATCATGACAAATAGTTTCGAACTTTGGAATGACAGTGTATATCAGAAGCTGCTCTCTTGTCTTTTTTCTCCAGCTCGGGAGTCTGATCGAGGTGTATCCCTCTCAAATCCTCTCACAAGATGATGTAAGTTCCATTACCCTGATGAACAAGTTTATGCATGCAGGCCAATAAAAGAGTAGATCTTAATCTTAATTGTTGATAATGCCGTTTGGAACTGCGTAGCGTTGAGTGGCTTGAATTGCATACGGTCCTTGTCCAAAAAAAGTTCTTCAAACTTTACAGGAGAAGGCAAAAATATCCTTAACTTTAATTTGTAAGTTAATGTAAAAAGGTTTTATTCCAAGTGACTTGGAGCATTACTGTTGGTCCACTCCGCATGTTCAAAAAAGAAAAATCAGCAAATACGGAGATGCCTGTTTTTTTGGGTTTTTTTGGAGAACGACAATATGCACTAATCTAGAGGCTCCAGTCTTCCATAAAAAGATTGGTAAGCAGTTTTCTACAGCCCTTGATTAGTTCAGATGTATTTACACAGGAATGACCCCTGGGGGGTTTGGAGGATCAGCATCATCAATATTATAAACAGACATCTTCAAACCAAATCAGCATTTTCAACTTCAGTGATGACATCATTCTAAGCTTTTCTGAGCATATCATAAGTATTTTCACTGATGAAACGCTGATATCTCGTTGAGTTTTAGGACTCCCAGGTGTTATAGGTATCTAAGGTATTCCCTGTTGTGGTAGAGATTGTGAGTTGGAATCCTGTTGTAAGGAACAGAACATTACTGGCTCGGCTTAATTGTATTCAGTGATGTGCAGAACATACAGAAACAATAAACAAACAACATCAAAATTTCAGATTTGTATTGAGAAGCCTTAATCACGCACTGGAATGTTTTCAGGTTGTGAGACTATGTACAAAGAGAGGAGTGTTAGGAAGTGAGGAGAGCTGGCAGGGGAACTGAGGTGTAAAAGTGCATGTATGCACTACAGTGACCATGTCAGCTGTAAAAAATGCCTCTCTAATCCTCTACAGGCTGGCCCCCTAATACTGACCCCTCGACTCAGCAGTACTCCTACGATCCACACAGGAAGTGCGGTAAGAATGGAAGTGTGTGCATGTCTCCATGTATGTGTTTCCACATGAACCACTCACATGTTTTAAAATGAACAGCACTACACAAAAAAACACTGACCTAGCATTCTTTGCTTATTTAACTTCAGTTGTGAAAATGCCCTTTAAGTACAAGTTATTCATTTTTCAGCGTCAGGAAAAAAGCAGAAATCATAAATTTAGCAGAAAATAAGATAGTAGCCTCAGCAACTACGCATTATATCAATTTTCCTCAGCAGTCATTGTCCACTCTTTACATTTTGTGCAGATTCTGGTGTTACTGGGAGACTTTCTTTTCTGTTTTTCAAGGAAAAAATGGCAGAGATATTTTCCTGATACCAAAGTTCAGTCTTAGAAGTTGGTTGCGTTTTGTACTTCTCACTGGAAATACAGGAAACACCTGTGGATTTATGTTTTGCCAGTTTTGCTTGTTTATTAAATGCACACACACATATATATGTAGATTACCTTGAATGGATGTATGGATTACCTTATATCTAATGCCTTCAGAAATATTATCTGAACTTTTATTTAATTGCAGTTTTGGCTTTTGCACAGTACTGAACATACTAAAAGCTACATGCAAAACTGATGCTACATTAACACCACATTAATTTTTAAGCTATTTCTAAAATATTCATGCGCTTGCATAAAGTTCATGAGTGTTTTTGAGTAGTGATAGTAAACCTGTGCCATGTACGTGCGTGTACTACCAATATACTGTACCTTTCCCAGGCTATTCTTTTCTTCCTCAAAGATAGAAATCCATGATATTTAGGATTTGTCGTGGTTGTGTATGGAACCGGTTGGGGAAAACCATTGGCTTAGTTCTAGCTTGTGTTCCTGTGGTTTCCAGAGATCCAGTTTTAGACTATAAATTACGGTGCTGTCCATCCAGCACAGTTGAATGGGCATCCCGGAGGGTGTAGGTTTATGTTAGTGGTTAGCTGCAGGGAAAGTCCATGTTGAAGGACTGTGTCTCTAACGCAGAGCTCACTCGAGATGAGGACAACAGGGATAAACAGGGACTTGCTCTATGAAGGCATGCCAACTGAGAACAATAAAAGAAACAAACAAGCCTTTGCGTGTGTCCATATGTGCATGTGTGTGATCACTTTAGCACCTACTAGGGGAGAGCAAGTCGCAGCCTAACACATTATGGTTTTCACTTACTGAAGGTGACTCTGTGATCATATGAAAGCAAATCTACACGTCTTGTTTTAGGCTCTTCAGGCATTTGTGAACAGTTCAGTTGATAGTGACAGCTCACCCAACAGGCACTGAAGAGGGATTTTCCTAAAATTCCTACAGATTTTCCTAAATTTCCTAGAGTTCCTACAGATTTTCCTAATACATTAGACATTAGAAATTTGACCAAAATTACATTATCAAATTAGTTTTATGATAGTTTATGGTCTAAAACATATATATTTAAATATATACTGTATATATATATATATATATATATACATTAATGACAGAGAAATATATGTAGAAAGCTGTAAGCCAAACTAGCACTCAAAGCAACAGTTATTTAGCACAAATTTACCATCAACAGCATTACACATCTAAACTCAGGAGGCACATGTAGGTTCACTGGTCATTTTGGGTAGTGAAAGAAATGCCTGTATTTTTGTTGTGGATATTGTGACTGCTGGTTCCCATCACCACCTCCCTTAAGTCATTTTAGGCCTGTAATAATTATTACATAACAGCCTGGTTACAATCTTTTGAAATAATCACAATCATTTATCCTGGTTATTTAAACATTTTCATACAGTCACACTGTATTGCTACAAGCATAGTGTGATCTTTTCTAGTTCTAATTGAAAGTTCTAACTGACAATGGCCCGTTTGTTAATTTGATAGCTAGTACAGCTAATGCTAATTTTAGCTGTATCATGTCTTGTTAGCTGCAAAGTAAACAACTATGAATAAGATGGCTAGTAAGCTAATTTGGTCTTGTACTTTGGTAGTTATAATATGGCAAGCAGACAGTTACATTGTTTATCACAATTAATTAATGAAGTGTCAGCTAAAGTTTATTTTATGATCCTGACAGTACTCATCAGCTTACCTTCAGTTAACCATCAAACCACTCTGAATGGCTTTTTTTATATATCTGATTTATGCAGATATTCAACCCCCTATAATTACTAATTACAACAGTGTGAGAAGCTGCTTGTAACATTTATTAGATCTGGTTAAGTGATGCACGTTTTACACAGTCAAGTCACATTATTATGACCACCCACTAATATCCAGAGTAACCGCTGTGTCCAGCACAGACAGTAGCTAGACAGGCTGGGAGTAATTCAGTAAGGTCCTGTTGGAGGGTGCGTTGGGGAAGATCCATAGAGTGACCAGGACGATTGAGGTGGGCCCCCAGATGCTCAAATGGGTTCAAGTCTGTGGACTTAGTGGGCCAGGGTAGTACTCAGAAGTCTTGGTCATGCTCTTCTAACCAATGTCGGACATTTGTAGTCATGTCGCATTGTCTTGCTGGAAGATCCCATCCGCCCCAGGGAAGACAGTCAGCATGTTTGGAGGTACGTGATCTGCAAGGATGGATTCATACCCTAATGGGTTGAGAGTGCCTTCCATGTGGATGAGTGGACCCAGAGAATGCCACAAAAACGACTTGCTTCATAAGCCACACACTGCTGCGTCGAAAATAGGAAGTGTTCATATTAATGTGACTCCACTGTGTAATTCATTCATAGTTTTGTGTTGCTTGAACCAATTTTTTATTAGTATTTTGAATTGTAATAAATGCACTTTCCACCAGTAATGCAGCAAAATCAGCATGATCTGTGATCTGTAAAAACACAGAGACAAATCAGAACAGCAAATATCACCATGATAAATCTGGAATATGTTTTATTAACATAACTATAACTATAGCACACTTTTGATGAATCTAAAAATGACTGTTTTAAACTGTTTTGAATTGATGTGAGATGTAGGGAATCAGGAGATTTCATATTTCGGGACTGCAACTGCTAAAAATAACATTAAACATAATAATAATAATGGACTTGTAATCACTGAAATGATCATTTGAGCATAGTATTGTGGTCTTTTTGTATGTTATTTATATATTCCTAAAATCTGCAGGAGCCATGCCCTGTTTAAGTTCATGCTGCATTTCCATCAAAGTGTGCTTAATCGCTGGCCTTAACGACTGTTAGTCATTTTGGGAGTGTGCAGTTTGAAGTGCCAAATCAGACTAATATTGTTTTTAAACGTCAAAAAAATAAATTTAATAACTTAACCTTATAATGTTTTTAATCAGCCTCTATATCTCCCGGGCAGGTGTGACTCAGGTGGTTAACACCCCACATATGAACAATCTGATTGATTGCTGCTTAATTCATTTACATAAAGTCCTAAATGAAGGATTGAGACACCTTTCCACGTCCCGGGTGAGATGGACGCTGTTCGTTCTCTTTTGACAGGCTTGATCATAGCACTGTTGTAGCCCTGTCGTGTGGAGGCTGCACTTTAGCCTGGCTAGCTCTCACTGTGAGTTGTTGTTAAGCTTTAAAGCAGGGCTGCGTTACAGGTACAGAGTGGGTGAGTCGGGTAATGCATGTGTGCAAAAGATACTGTAATAGCGCAAAACATCTTCAGGATGAAAACGCAGATGGCATTGCTCCAGTAATATTATCACTGTTGTATATGGTATTGGCACTTGTGGGAACTGATGCCCTTCTACAATGCAATGTAAATCATCTTGCACTGTTCACAGCATCTTATCCTGAGATCGAATTTGTTCAAGCCCTGTTCACTGCACCAGTTTCTTTCTAGCTCTTCTAGGAACTGCAGGCTCCAGTACTTCAGTCACATTTGCTTTCCATTTTTACCTGATTTGATTTGTGTGTTTTTACTAGGACAGCTTGGGATTATTTGCTGAAATTGCTGTTCAGCACATGATGAATGCGATCCAAATCAGAATTTGAAAGATCTGGTTGGAAAGGATTTCTTCCCCCTGTTTAGACTTCAAGGAAAATGTCAGGCGTATCAGATATATGATATATAAAAAGAAAGAAAGAAGGAAAGAAAGAAAACACAAGCTTGACTGTGTGAAAATAAACCCACATTTGGCTGCCTGTCTAAGACGAAGCCCTAATCATCTTGTGCTGGCTGACCCCTCTCTCAGCTCAGGCTGGTCGCCCTGAACACACCTCTGACCGGTGACCTTGGCTCCGTCCACTCGGCGAACCGACAGTGCCGGCTGCAGGCTCAGGCCATGGGGATACGGGACGAGTACAGGGCCTTCCTCTCCCACCACCTCCAGGACTTGATTGACGTGGTGCAGTCGCCCTACCGCACCAGCTTACCCATCGTTAATCTGAGGGTAAGTCATGCTTCTTCTCTCTGCTACAGATGTGTTAACATAGAAACGGGCTGTATTTTAGTATTGGAGTTGATATCTAAACTTTTAATCTGCATTACACGTGTGTTTGAATGTAAAGCAGGATGTATATCGATTTATCGATGGATGTGATTTGATTTAATGAAAGTAGTGGGTCAAAGTTAACATAAGAATAGCACTTTAATGCAATAAAGTATTAATTGGAAACTACATGACTTCTTTGGAAACTGCATAATTTTGTTGTTCAGGTTCACACAATACTTCAGTAATATTTTCAATAAATAATTATTGAAGTAATTCATGCATTCTGATGAAGCTTATTTCGCCCAGTTATATAACTTTCTTTAGGGTCCAGTTTGTGCAAATCAGACAAATGTGATTAACCACAGTTAACTACACAGTAATGTAATTAATCCCAGTGTACCATTTGAATTGGTTGACGGTCCTAAAGAAAAGTTGTGCCTACGTTAGGAGTTGCACGATTTCAGATGTTTAAAAGTTGACATTTATGCAACGTATGAATGAAAGTCTGGTCAATGTCGACTTGCAAGGGAATACCTTGCAACTAGCAACACCAAAAATCTGTGGGGAAGTGAAACACCACAGGGGAGTAGAGCATTGCATTAACTTTGCATCTAGGATCCTGGGTCGCATTACTAGCATTCAGGGAACCGGAGACCCCGGAATCTCGCTAATTTGTAAACAACTTCACAGCCTAAGCTTTGCCAAGATGCTCTCCTGCAGTGGAGGTCCGGTATGCCTGAGGAATTTTGAGTTCATTAAAATAAGAGTAACCAACTTTACAGTAGGTTGAAGGGATCCAGATTAAAGGGTTCCAGTGAGCCCTGGGTCGCAGATACCGACCCCGAAATAATCTGACTCACCACCCATTGTCTTCTCTGAGGTATCCATGTTAGCACAATCATGGGACCAGCAACTAGATCACATTGAGCTTAAAGCAGCATCACCCAGAAGTAAAGTCGATTAGTTGACTAGTCTGTGCAACACCTACACTACAGTCTCATCTTAACATTCTGATTCTTATTCTGATGTGTTAAATTGAACCAAATTAAAAAACTGGAAGTGCAGACTTGAGTCTGCCAGTCTTCTATTATTTCTTCTATAACTACCATAAGAATAACTCAGCTGTTGTAACTTCCTCACCAGTTGTAGCTGTTTTATTTGGTTCTTTAAATTCTAGTTATAGTTCTTTAGTTTGACTTGACGTAGATTGACTTGACTTGACTAGTTTTCCACCTGTAGTTATTGAAACTCAGCCATTTTCAAGCCTGTAAAGTGAATTTAAATGCCATTCCTTATGTCATTAATTCTGTAATTACTATGTTATTATATAATTGCATTTGAACTGTGTAGCAAAAGGACAACACCAACTCTAAACTTCTAGGGGTTAAAGCTGTTACAGCTGTGGAAGTCTGTCAAAGCAGTGCAGTGTTTTCAAATGTCCCAATGAGAAAACATTCCATAGTGTTTTTCTAATAGCCCGAAAGCTTCAGCTGAACTGATCAGCTGATTAGATAAAAGGCCAGTGGGATAAAAGTGAGATAATTCAATTACTTGTATTGCTCATCGACCATAACACTTTTAGCTGTGTGAAGTGATGTGTATTTCATCCTAGTGCGTCAGCCATAACTAACTGGAATAAACAAGCATGCGAGGATGATTCAGTGACTGATGTCTGATCTTCTTTCACAGGGTGAGGTTCTGTTTAAGAACTGGGAGAGCATTTTCACTAACCACCTCCTCCCCTCTGGGATCCCCCTCTACTCTTTCGACGGACGGGACGTGATGAGCGATCCCTACTGGTGAGTTGCCAAACTGGAATCAAAGATGACGATCAGTTCACAGTGTGACTCGGCGCATTTTTACTTCATCATGGAGTCTGTAAATCATGGCGTGACTCACCAAGTCGATGTATTAGCAAGAGAATCATTGAAGCCGTACACTAAAGAGAGATTTATTGGGTTGTATTAAAGCTCTGTTATGGAAAATCATATGTCACAGCTGTTACGCCATGATAAATGTGTCACTTATTATTTCTATTACGCTTCATTGGAGAGGAACAATGCAGTATGAGTCACCGAAACATTTGTGACTCGTCTAGCGACGGCGATCAAAACCAGCCCGATTTATTATTACAATAACAGAACTCAACACTTATTGGCTTTTTTACTGGCTGCAAGAATAGAATGCTTTAATTGTGTTTTGATAGCCATGAAAGGTGGATTTCTGAGTTCAGCATGTTCAGGCTACATACAGGCCATCATGCTTTTATCCGCTGCTATTTGTGGAAACCTTTCACACTGATTGTCCCCCTATTTATGAAGAACCTGCACTGAACATCTAATGCAGTTCCAGCTCGCAAATACAAGCGTTTCCCTGAAATGACGTTTATAAGAAGGGTTGCCCAGCCACAAACCAGACAGAGGCTGCACCTATCCATTCCCTCCCCTGTTTTTTATTTCCTCCAACTTATTTTTACAACAAGCCGTGCCCTTTCTTTCTCTGTTTATGTCTATTTATACCTCAGGATAGTAAATATAGCTACTCGTACCGCGCGCCGGGGGAAGCGGAGACAGTACAGCTGCAATTGTGGTTAGCACTTGGCCTTTTTTAGGGCTGTTTGTGAACTTGGGCATTTTTGAGCCATGTGGCAGTGCCCGTTACAGCAGAGGTATGAATGGATGTAGCAGAAGGAGGATGCCTGCTGCTGCGGCTACTGCTGATGGTGATGATAAGGTCTAGTGGCATCCTCAACGTACTTCGACAGCTCTTAGCACAGGATTGAAGCTGTAGATGTTTTATGAATGTAATGTGGTCTGGCCTGTTTGTGCAGTTTCCTAGCCCAAACTGCTTACTCACATATACTCATATACACACTAGGGCTGCGCAATATATCAATTCAGCATTCAAATGAATAGTTGTAAGAAAGTGTGAGAATACAGTGCTATTAGAAAAGAAGATAAAGGTTAACAGGAACAATAAAGGATAATACATTTAGACTGATATTGATGAAATTACAACAGTAGTAGGATCCAGGTGAGTTGAGCTGTGGGAGCAGACGTTGCTCCCCCTTTTCCCCTGCGCTCCCCCGTCCCCTGCCCCCCTGGACGGATCAGACATGTAGGGGGCAGTCCTGGGCTGGAGGTTAGGGAACCAGCCTTGTGACCGGAGGGTTGCCGGTTTGATTCCCTGAAACGACAGTAATGACTGAGGTGCCCTTGAGCAAGGCACCTAACCCCCGACTGCTCCCTGGGTGCCGTGGATAGGGCTGCCCACCGCTCCGGGTAAGTGTCCTCACTGCCCCCTAGTGTGTGTGTATTCACTAGTGTGTGTGTATGTGGGTGTTTCACTTCACGGATGGGTTAAATGCGGAATATAAATTCCTCTGTGTGAAAATCACAAATGGCACAAAATGGCTCAATAATTCTGTACTCAGAGAATGATTGGCCTCACCGATTTCTCTGATATGGGCAATATTTATTGAGCCACACATACAGAAGTAGTGTCTCTCAGTATGGCGTCGGAGTTAATGCAACATGCCAGACGTCTCAGCATGGAGTTGTAGAGGTTCCTGATGGTGTTCTGCGATAATCCATTCCATGCAGTTTGAATATTCTCACGCCTTCTTCTATCCATTGCCGTCCACAATGTGCTATGGTAGTGTCTGCATGACCCGTATGACGTGCAATACGTTGATAAGACCATCCCGCTTCCTAGAGCCCTACGATGTCACCCCCCTCCAACGCTTTCAACTGCTCCAATCACTCGAATTGTACTTACAAGGGATGCTACCAACACAACAGCATGAGTCAGAATGGAAAGAACATGCAACAGGGCAACCTCATATAGTCGATCAGGTACAGCGTCCTTGCTTATGTCACATGTGCGGCCAAGTGGAAAATTGTATCATTCGCATGCCTCATTCGATGTCAAACCTACCCACCAAGTTTCATTCCTGTCATATCATCCAATGGACAAAATGAAAGTTAAATAATTGATAAAGTTGATAAAATGATTTTAGTTCATTTTGGGCTATTTCTGCTGGACAACAAATGGACATTTTGTTCCGGCAGCAACAACTTACTCCAATTCATTTGAAACACTATGTCAGATTTTAATAGCTGGATGACAGGCCATACAGGTCTGGACAAAACAGTTTCATATTCTATTACTCATGCACTCTCCTGCAAAAGGCCATTCCATTCATGTGAAAGATTGCCGGTGAGTTTAGTTGTCATATGAGAATGCCAGTGAACTCTTTGTCCTTTGAGTTTTCATTAGACTCATATTAAAGATGAATTTCAAAAACTCTTATTAGAAGTGACTTCCATATAAAGTGGCTCTCTAGAGAAGAGCCAGCTAGAGCGGGCGGTCAGCTGTCGGTGTGCTAGTTGCTCTCCATGTTTTGGCATGGTGGAACTGAGTCTCTGAAGGAGATTGATGAGCTTTATGAAAGCTCTGGTCAGGAGAGGGCAATAATAACTGTGCTGTTATATCAGATTATACACTCGGGCCTGGGACCCACTCAAACCAGGATAAATCAATTTCAGTTCATCATATGGGTTGTGCTCATGAAACGCCTACAAATTTAGGGAGAACAGGAATCCACAACATACATTTCAGACACCAACAGGCTATTTTTGAGTGCTTTTTAAATGTATTTGTGCAGACAGCGTTGTGTTTAGATGTCAACTCTGTCTAGGTTTAACTGCTGCACATTTCCCTCAGTCTCGGCATCTCTCCAGCTCTCTGCACATTAGTGTTTAAAAGTTTGGAATCTTCTGTTTTCAACAGTTTTTTTAAGATACAGGCATATACTGATTTGGTTTTAATGCTAATACTTTATATATAATATACACTCATCATCAAAAGAATAGTTGCACAAATGGTTGCACTCAGAGAGAATCAACAGACACGAATGAAACTTGGTGGGTATGTTTGACGTAGCTCAATAAATATTGTCCATATCAGTCTAAATGTATCACTGGTAAACGTGGTATCCTTTATCACATGGCATCACATGGTAACCTTTCTCTTCCTTCCCAATAGCACTGTAATACAACACTTCCTTCTGGGTGCAAGTGTTCTTTTGACAATGAGTGTGTAATGGTGTTGGTGTACTAAATGTACTAACTGTAAAAATAGAGAAATTTTACATTAGAAAATAACTAGTTATTAAAATTCATTACCTTTATGATAACAAAATTCTGTCGTTCTGTTATATACCTATTTATTGTACCTCAGTAGTCAGTAACCAGCATCAGTGAGCCGGTAGGCATGCTTGTTCCAAAAGCCTGCTGATAGGTTGTCTAAATAACAGTATGTGATTATTTTATTCTTATTTTTATTGTTTTGTATCTTTTACAGTCGGTGCATATAAAGTTAAATGCAGAGGTTAAATGAGAGGTTGATTTTCTGAGTGAAAATAAGTTACACATACCCAAAAGAGCACCCACCCACACCCATTTTAGGGTTATAATTAAAATGGACTAAAAAAAGTAGCGTTCAGGAATCCACCAGAATTAAAACCACAGCCACTGAGAATTAAGCTGTTACAAAATGAACGTACCTCATATTCACAAAAATAGTGATAAAATCTCAAGGCAGGTGGATAATGCGTCAAGAAATGATTCTAAATAAGCAATTATCATTTAATACACTCCAGCTGTTCCCAGAACACTAGACATAGCATAATGAGCATTGCATCTTAATACCTTTGGGTTAGTAGTGCCTTAGTAGTTCAGGCAGTATTTTACCCTATCTGACTCAGCTATAGCTACTCGTAAAGTTTGTTCCACTAATGTGCCTGGTGGGGGAGCGAAGTGATTGACTGATGCATTTGAGAGTGCATCAGTCAATCCAGTACAGTGAGTATCAGGTGACTGGTTTGCGGTTGATGGGCGGCGACAAAGGGGATATTCCGTTGTTTTTAATGGAGCCACAACACTAACCTCTCTGTAACCAGCAACATTCTGCAGACCGCATCTGTGAGCAGAATGATCCGTCAAGAATTGAGAATTTTCCCAACTTTTGCTGTCGACCACAGCAGTGGAATTAACCAGATGTTGACTTTTTGGGTGTGGGGAACATCGGCCGGTCGTGCTGAAAGGCAATCTTTAAATGGTGTTGAACACGAAAACACTGATCAGTCCATCACTAGTAATTGCAGTATATTATATATTATATTATTTATTGATTAAATACACTCTTCAGCGGGACTTGACTGGCTGCCATTCTGAGTCAGTCCATGACAGTCTGGCACAGCACTGTTGCAATCTTTGGCGACGTTGACGTGATGTTAAGGGCAGTCGTCGTAACCGTCTGCGTGCATGTAGTCCTGCGTTGTGCAGCCGTCTCCCAGTGGTGCTGGGACTAACAGGATGACTGCTCACTGAATGTCTGCAATTGTGGCTGTTGGGCCAGTCAGGTACAGTGATAAGGCCACATTGTCACATGCATGGCAGAGCGTGAAACTTTCATACCTCTCAGTTGATTCCTTCTGGGTACAACTATATGTGCAGCTATTTTTTGACGATGAGTGTATATGAAATACTGAATAAAACATCTAAACAAACTGTTGCTAGTTAATAATGTTTAAATCTGTGTTGTGTAAGCTGCTTTTACATAACCAAAATTTGCTTTCATTAATATAGCTGATTCGAAGGTTTTGAACCACAGTCTAATATTTCAGCACTAATATTTATGTTTATGAATGCATTGTCTCTTCACAGGTCACAGAAGGCTGTATGGCATGGTTCCTCGGAGAGGGGCAGGCGTCTGGATGCTAAGAACTGCGAGTCATGGAGGGCAGGCGACATGGCCATCACCGGTCAGGCTTCATTCCTCTACAGCGGCCTGCTGAGTCAGCAAACCCGCAGCTGCTCCAACCGCTTCATCGTGCTGTGCATCGAGACCAGCCCTGACCACAACACCATCGAAGAGCTCAGGCGGGCGCAGTATCGCCACAGACGCTGGCATCACCGATACTAGCACCTGAGCCAGACTACAACCTCTGCCAGCAGAACGTCTACATTCCAGAAGGTGTAAATATACGTAAGTTGATTGTCCAGAAGCCAATGAGCCGTTGAGCTTATGGTTCTTATATCAGGTTTTGATCACATGGACATCGGTAGCAAAAGCAAAGCCATTTCTCTCTGAATGTAAAGCAGCGTGATGTCCGTGTCTCAGCAGAGGGATGCACCGGGCCTCAAACCCAAAACATGCCATTTTGATGCACTGTATTTTCATTTTTCTCTTTTTTTCCAGTTCTGATTCTCCAAACCCACAGATGTCTTTTTTACATCAAGTTGTCTTTTCATCTTGAGTAACAAAAGATGTGTCAGTATTTAATTTAATTTCAGTGTTTTTATTTATACCTGACCGCACATAATCTAAATATGTCAAAAGATTGAGGATGAATATGTAATTTATAGTTCCAGTTGTCCAGGTGAACTCCTGCTCCTGTTTTCTTTCCTTTTTTTATGAAAGTGAAGATTTTCTATAGCATCTTTGATGATGAAGTGATATTCCATTTTTGAAGCTGATGGAAATGTGACTGCAGAATTTTTTCCAAAGAGCAAAAAAAAACCTTTTTCTAATTCTGGTTTTGTTTTCATTGTTTTGGACAAAAAAACTTGAGCAGTGTTTAGTGAGAAAGAGTATTTTTTATTTTAACTGGTGCCTATTGAATAAAATCTCTTTTTCAAATACCTTGTGCTGTCATGCGTATACCTTGTGTCTTCAGTATGCATGTAATGCATGACAGAACTGTATAATTTCATGGCTTTTAATCAACGTTCTTTAAGTGTAATTCAAGAACCCCTGGACCAGCTGAGTTTACTAGCAGACTGCATTGTAATCATGCTGTGTTTTAGTGGGTGTGTTCTCATACCAGTCCTGATCTAAAACCTATTACAGCACCATAAACTGGCTTGCCAACTGCAAGTCCTCAGTGGAATGTTACACCTTGCACACTTTCATTGTGCTGTAAATACTTCAAAATTTGTTTTACGGTCAGAATTATAGGATGAATCAATAAACTGACCAAAAAATACAAAAATGAATCTGAAGGAATTACTGGGACATGAATTTAAATATCCAGATGCAACAGCCAACCGGAGCCATGAGTCCAGAGTGGCCATTAGTCCAGAGAGGTCATTAGTCCAGAGTGCCCATGAGCCCAGCATGGCCATGAGTCCAGAGTGGCCATTAGTCCAGAGTGACCATGAATCCAGAGTGCCCATGAGTCAGGAGAGGCCTTTAGTCCAGAGTGCCCATGAGCCCAACGTGGCCATGAGTCCAGAGTGGCCAAGAGTCCAGAGTGGCTGTGAATCCAGAGTGGTGGTGAGTCCAGAGTGGCCATGTGTCCAGAGTGGTGATGAGTCCAGAGTGGCCAGAATGAATCCAGAGGAGACAAAAAAATTGCCTACTTTGCAATTAAAATAATCTGAAATCCAGTCAATATGTCTAATATTGCTAATTTTGAGACTGATTATTTAAAAGGAACCTAATATCCAATATTTGTCTTGTTCCTGAGGGCCACGTATGACATTTGTGAGGGTTTATATGCCAAAATAGTACACATATTCATTTGCACATGATAATTTTCTAACCTCTCTTTATCCCTTAGAATTATGCTGGCAGTCACTGCGTCTTTAAGACTGTAAACTCAGTGGACAAAAAAATTGTCACTTTGTGTGTTTAAGGTGGTGGTCACTATAGGTCCTGCAGGTGGCGCTGCACGAGGATGATCAGGTATAAATACCTGTGGGGTGTGTGACAGATCCATAGACTGAGAAGAGGTGGTACAGTGCAGTGAAGGTCTCGTTTGAGGTGTGGAAAATGGGAATCATTATGTATTACAAAAGTTAAATACCAATTTAATGTTTCTAAATGTGGATGTTCTTTAAACTTTATAAAGGTTCTTCATACACTTCCATCTAATTTATAAAAAAATCCTTCTTTAAAGAGCCATTCACTCCACATTTCTTCAGGGGACTAACAATGGTCCTTCTATGTCATCACACAAAGAAACCTTTCTAGCACCCTTATTTCAATGGTATATTCATTGCTCCCACCTGTCCATATACTGCTTTGCTCCTCTCTTCTGTCCATCCCAACTTTGTTTATTACAGTGGTCTCCAAATCCTAATGCTTCTTATTGAGCAGCTACAGGGAAAACGATGCATAGTTTCCATAACAGGATCAAAAGTCTGTAAATTGTTTGTTTTTTATACATAACAATTGAAGAAAGATTACAAAAGCTGGTACAAAGGCTTACATGTGGCCTTTCAGTCTGACCTCAAGCTACCTTGGAGTGTGACACCATTGTGTTTTGGTCATGAACATATTTGCAGGGTTTAAAATAGCACCAAAAGCAAGTTTCGAAATAATGCGGTATGATTTCATCCAACTGCTTGTCATTTTATGGACAAGTTTGCACCTCCTAAAAACAGCATGTAACGCAGAGAGTCCAGAGGGAGCAGCTTTAAAATGGTTGGCAGTGGGAACTGGGCTGGCATGGGGTGCACTTGTTTTTGAGGTTTACCACCCTTAGACAGGCATTGCCACACTCTTATGTCACCCACCGACAAACACCACATTGCCCACAGTCACAGTGTGATGCAACATATCGTCTTTTATTTATCAGCTCTCTAAATGTGATTTCAAATTCATTCCTTTCATGTTTATTTGCTACAACTAGGACCATAACTACTAATCAACTAATTCAGTGAGCCTTTCTGATGATATGATGGCGCTGTACTGTAAGATTAGCAGGGTATGATTTACGGGAGTTTGACTGCCAGGTCACAATACACATCTATCAGGTTGGCCTTAAGCAGACCTATCAACTCCGATCTTCTTCAGCTTTTCTGTCATTATCCCCACCTATTACCTCATCTTTGAAAGCCAAGTGCAGTCCAGTACAAGCCTTAATTCCTGTCTGTGGGGTGATTAGTCACTAAATGTCTAAGGTAATACATGTATATACACTCGCTTAGCACAACTGCTTTATATCTACACTCATTGTTCATTTAATCAGCTCCGATTACCAGCTAAGAGCAATTTGTATTGCTGCAATTACAGGCTCTAGTCCATCTGCTTGTCTACACATGTTGTTATCCCACCTTTACCCTGTTAATCAATCGTCAGGACCCCATAGGACCACCACAGGGCAGGTGTTGGATCATTCTCAGCACTGCAGTGACACTGACGTGGGGGTGGTGTCTTAGTATTGTGCTGGTGTGAGTGGATCAGACATAGCTGTGCTGCTGGAGTGTTTAAACACCTCAGTGACACTGCTGGACTGAGAACAGCTCACCCACCAGCCAACAGCATCCTGTGGGCAATGTCCTGTGACCACTAATGAAGGACTAGAGGATGACCAACACAAACTCTGCAGAAGCAGATGAGCTGTCGGCCCTAACTTTACATCTACGAGGTGGACCAGCAAGGTAGGAGTGTCTAATAGAGTGGACAGTGAGTGGACACAGTGTTTAAACACTCCAGCAGCACTGCTGTGTCTGATCCACTCACACCAGCACAACACACACTAACACACCACCACCACGTCAGTGTCACTGCAGTGCTGAGAATGATCCACCACCCACATAATATCTGTTCTGTGGTGGTCCTGTGGGGGTCCTGAGCATTAAGGAATAGGTGAAGGTGGGATAACAAATCATGCAAACAAACAGACATACTACAATCTGTTATTGCAGAGCTGTAGCTAATTAGTACTAATTGTAGAACTCTGAGACGATACAATGGACAACCAGTGTAAACACTAATAAAGTGCACAGTGAGTGTATAAGTAGAGTTCTGAATGCCATTGTTAACAGTCTTTCCTGCAGGCTGTGTATAACAGCACAGCAGTCTCCATTCGTTTCTGGAATCTTGTGTTTTTGATAGTCTTGATGGACACCATGTCTTTGTTTGCCCCAGGTTTCAGGTGGCAGATCCTGCCTAGCACATCAGGTATGAAAGGACAGAGGCAGTGTAGAGACAGTGTTTCCACCATATGTGTCCATGTTAACAATTCTGGGAGTTGGTGTACACTATTATGGAATATTGGCACTAGGTCTATTACATCCTTAGGCTGGCTTTATGTGGTGAAAATGTCTTGCAACCAGTTACATGTTGTTAGTTGCGTGCAACACAGTTTTCATGTAAGCAACGTAAAAACAATCAAAGTTGGAAGCAATACATTCAGTTACTCCACAAATTGGTAGCTTGGGTTTTTGGTACATGGGTTTTGATGAATGGCACCATTCTTGCCATATAAAGTAATCTGCAACATTATATTTACATTAGCACATCTGTTTCATCTGTTTCACTGCTGTATATGATGCCCCACTCCTATAAGTCCTGCAAGTTTATTGAGGAGCTCACTTTCTGCAAGAATAATCTAGCTCATAGATCACCGAAAAGCTAAGACATAAGAACACATGCTGGTACAAGCAGCTGTTTCAACAGCTCTTAATGTTAATGGGCTAGTTAAACCAGTTGGTTTCAGAAAAGTTGGCTTTGAGAAACTCATGTTTGTTTGTTGTCATGGCTCGGGAAACCAACTCAATTCTGATGAGGAGGATCTCATTTTCAGACATCTTACGACCTTTTAAAGTACTATTGTTTGACGTGTTCACTTGCTTTATTGGTGTTTTGCTTAGCAGTGTCAAGAAACGTATTAAGACAGTTGCAACTGTTGCAGCTGGACACATTATATTATGCAACTCAGTAGAAACTCAGTTTCATGTATGTTTCAAGTAGCTGAAGGTTTACCATGTAAATGTCAGTCATTTTTTATGTACTGACCTTTACAACAGATGATGTCACAAAGCAGCTTTACAGAGGGTCCAATGAGCAAGCCAAGGGCGACAGCGGCAAGAAAAAACTCACTCAGAGCAAGAGGAAGAAACCTCGAGAGGAACCAAGACTCAAAAGGGGAACCCATCTTCCTCGGGTTGACAACGGATAGAAAGATAAGCACAAAAACATAATTAAAAGAATAAGAATTTACCTTTATACACAATATTGAACACAATAAATACAGTAAATGTAATGTAAAAAAGTATTTCTCAGTAGCTAATCTAATAAACAATGCAAACTGGCTGAGCAATTGTTAAGTTATTAAAGAATGTAATAAAAGTTACGACCTGCTGGCAACTCCTGGCCATTACAGTCCATCAACTCTTTTCATCTCCATGTAAGCTATAGTAAAGCCCCTGCTATTCCCAGGAGCAAAACAAATCAAGAAGCAGTTAGTTGTACAATATGGCTGCACATATTTAGTCAAATCCTTCTGTTCTACGGTAACAAACATATTACTTCACAGTACTTTAGCAGCTATGTATACACAACATATTACATAACCTACTCAAAAAATTGCATTTTCATGTGTATATTAAAAAACCTCTGGCTTGTTGTGCATTACGTATATCCTAAGGGCAACCGTATCTTACATTTGATCTCAATTTTGGGGCTAATCTGTATCATCTGAATGATTTTATGCTCACCAATTAGGGATCCCTTGGAAGGCCCCCAGCCCAGGCTCTGCCCCGCTCACGCTGGCTGTGACATTTAAGCTCTATCTGAAGGAGTCTACTCCGCTTTCATTAGTCATGTGCTCTATGATCAGGGAACCTTCTTAGCCTCGTTAAGGTCTAATGAGGGATACGTCTGACTTTTCATGTGCGGTTTCCTCTGTCTAAATATAGTCCACGCTCCGTTACTGCAGCAGTCCCGAGGTCTGCCGAGGGTAAGCGACATGTGTAAGCCACATTGAAGAATCAGCGCTACTTCCTGACCCTCTTTCCTCTCTTTCAAGTCGGAGCCTGTTCACAGCCACAACAAAAATCCAAAAACCTTTGGGTCCAAAGCTGTAATTACAGCACTACTCAGGATGTGACGGTGAGCTAGATGTAGGTGGGTCCACGTGACCAAGTCACGTTTAATTAAATTGAACGTGACTCAGTTATTTGCGTTCAGTCTCATTCAGAGGCCTGAAAAAGTCGTTTTATGAAGTTGGCTTTTCTCGTAGCCGAGGTTAGGTGTGGCACACCTTCTGTAATTATCTCTCTGCCCCAAAATGTAGCCATTTAGTGAAACAGTGCAGGACTGGAATAAACGTGTCATTAAAATAATTAATGGAAGCCTATATTTAAATAAGCCTGTTTCAGAATCCAGTGCTATTGTGGGCAGAGTAGTGGTTTATAGCTCACGCTCAAATTGATGAGAGCTGAATATGAATGCTTTTTTTAAACAACGGTATTAAGGATCTCTCTTTGAAATGTTAAGTCAAAGTCAAGTTTATCCGGGTCCAAACCCCCAGTGAGCAAGCTAAGGGTGACAGTGGCAAGGAAAAACTCCCTCAGAGCAAGAAAGCTCAAGAGGAAACAAGACTCTGGTTGACAGAAGAGATAGCAAGACAAGCACAAATATTAAAAGGATAATCATTTACAATTATATGCCATATTGAACAGGTCAGCCAATAACTTCTGAAGTCTGAATGAAACTGAAGACAAACCAGTGACCACTGTAAGGAGTTTATCACAGCAATAACTTTGAATGTCAATAACAACTGCTAGAAGCCTATGGTGATGATCTTGTATTAGGAATATGAGAAGCGTTCAGTGTTTTGCGAGGCAGAGAAAAGAAGCATCTGATTAGTCTGTGATTATTGTTACCATGATTCAAAATCAAAATGCACTGGCCCTGTGAAATGATGTAGGTCACACGTCAGAGATCATTTGCTTGGAAAAAAGGCTGGTTACATTCACCTACATTCACAATGAATGAGCTTTTTACCCTCTGTTGTAAAGTTGCCATTTTGGAGATGCTTGATTTTTGGAGATTTTGGAGACACTTACTTGAGCTTTTCTGCTTTCTGCATTTAACACATAAAGGGAGCTCCGAAAGCACCTCCATCTCTAACCCTTTTCATAAGGAGAGGAACTGTGGTAAATCAACTCTACAGACTGGAGGAGCAGCTAATGGGTCATAGCAATGTATGACCACAGCCTCGGGCTCTACACGAGGGACCCACTTGAACATAAGCCTCTTTGTGTGGACTCAGTGTGCCCACCCCAATGCATGGATTCAGAAATGCAGTACAAGTTTGCTGTTAAAGAGAGATTCCAGTGATTTTCTCAAAGCGTCTGCATAATCTATTTATTAAGGGGTAAACAGAATTATCCAGAGTGTTTTGATTTGAATTGGGCAGTTGGCAGAGAAGCATTCCAGAGGTTGTTATGTCTGCAATGCAGCTACAGACATTTGATTTCAAAAGCTCATAATCATTATACCCACACACGTTTTGTATGTAATGTTGATAACTGTGAAATACAGCAGTTTTAAGTCCCATAATAGACATATTTTAGCGGCATGAAACCCTTCGAACGTCTGGTTCCTATCACTACCACCGTGAACTATTCAGACTTCACATCAATCCAGTCTGAATGCCTTTTCATGTGAAGGATTTAATTATGCAGAAATGTTTGAAAAGCTCTTTCAGTGAGACTTGTCTGTTATGATGCCTTCAGGTTGCAGAAAGAGCAGTGTGTTTGTAAGGGATTGATTGCCAGATCGTAATACAACTGTCAGATTTGGCCTTAAGCAAACCTATCAGCTCCAAACCTCTTCAACTCTTTTGTCATCATCTCAACCAATTACCTCATCTCTAAAAGCCAACTGACCGATCCTCATTCAACTGTTACAGCATCAATTATACGCAGTGGTGGACAAAGTACACAAACCATGTAGTTGAGTTAAAGTAAAGATGCCCAAGGTAAAATATTACTCCAGTAAAAGTAAAAGTCCTCCGTTTAGACCTCCGCTTGAGTAAAAGTACTAAAGTATTTACCTTTAAATGTACTTAGGTACGTAAAGTAGAAGTAGCATGGCTCTAATGTCCTATAATCATTTCTGGAACAGGAGTCTTAACCAACTAATTTTAGGTGAAGAGACTCTAGTGTCTCTCAGTCCACCAGTCTTTAATAGAAGGTCATTAATTAGTCTGACACTGATGACACTGATAAGTACGAAACACTGAAGGAGAACAGTTTCCATTCAGTTCCCAGTAGTTTCGGTTAAAGATTTATTTACAACTTTGTTAATAAAAACTTACAAACTTCAAACAGTTTTCCTTTGCTATATTGCATCTGTAGGTCTTTGTTCATAAACATAAACTAGCCAAAACAAATTTACTATGAAAGGAAATAGTGTTTGTATAAATTTGCCAGTCAGAAGTGCATGTGTACATATTTCTATATTGTGGTCTATTTACCCACAAAGTCAGGAACAATATGTTTGATCTGTTCACTGATGCTTTGATGTGTGATTGTCAGTCAGTCTTTGCATTAACCCCATCCTGCTTTACCTACAGTACCTTCCTCCAGGAGGTCCTTGATGTAGTCCATGCCTGAAACAGACATTTCCATGGACGCTAAGAATCCATGAATAGGCTTGCTTCGTTTTGACATGTTACATTTTTATGTGCAAATAAGCCGAAAGTCACAACAAATTTTACATAATGTAGTGGAGTAAAAAGTAAGATATTTGAGTTTGAAATGTAGTGCAAAGTCATCCAACATGGAAACACTTCAGTATATACACAAAAAAACTACTTAAGTACAGTAACTAATTACATTTACTTAGTTACTGTCCACCCCTGATTATGTCATTATAAGCATGGCCTTGTCCTGCTCTATCTCTGCCTCATAGTCATTTCCCTTGTTTATTTAGATGCGTGCATCATATAGCAAACTGTGCTCAGCTTTTTTTTATTACCTGCACATGCATGAGGCCAGTGGAGGCCTCCAGTGTCTTACTCCTTACCCCCCGCCCTACCTCAGTCCTTACCCTCCCCTTCTTACTTAACCCCTTTTCTCCCTTTGTACTTCTCACACTTAGCAGCAACAGCAAGATTCAACTAAATTCATTTTCCAGCTTCAAGCTCTTGGGCAGGGGTATATATGGCAAAGCAGAATGTCTCAATAAGCTGGATAACCTAAACCCACAGTCCAGTGAAATGTCCCTGACTTTGTTCAGTTTTGGGGTTGGGTCAGTGGTTCACAACTCTGGTTCTGGGGTACCTTTGCACAGCACATATAAGTGTTTCCTCTACTCTATCACGATGGATCAGCTTTTTAGGGATACATGTGCTGGTTTGTTGTTCAAGCAGGCAAAACATCAAGTTATACAAGAAAGAGAAAGAAAAAACTGTCTTGTCCTTTACCTACCTCTCCCTTTTCTCTACCACTCGAGCTTACCCCTCCCTTTTCTCTTCTGTCCTTTACTTACCCCTCCCTCTACTCTATTGTTCTTTACTTACCCTTCCTTTACCCTTACCATTCCCTCGTTACCCATCCTTCTTCTCTATTTTTCCCTACTTACCCATCCTGCTTCTCTACTTTCTCTTCTCTGCTGTCCCAATGTTTCCCTTTCCTCTATTTTCCCCTACTTACCCTTCCATTTTCTCTACATCCCCTATTTACACATTTCTTTACATTTCCAGTGTTTACCACTCCTTCTTCTGTTCCATCCATCTACTGCCCTTTCCTTATCCGCCCCACTTCTCTACTGTCCCCATGTTCCCCTTTCCTCTACTTACTTATCTACATTCTTCATCACCTACATACCCTTCCTCTTCTCAACTGACCTTTTCTTACCCATCTCTCTTCTCTACTGTCCATTACTAACACCTCCCCACTCTCTAAAGACATTTATTTATCCCTACCTCTTTTCTACCAAACCCTACTTACCCATACTTCTTCTCTACTATCCCCTACCTACCCCTTTCCTCGATCTTCCCCTATTTACCCCTCCTTTTTTTCTACAGTCTCTCACTTACTTAGTCCTGTACATACCCCATCCCTTCTTGGAACACTTTATATTAGATGTTGGAACATTGTTGTGAGGATTTTATTATATTCAGCTAAATGATTGTTTTTGAGATATCAGGCAATGATGTAAGATGATTAGTTCTGGATCCCAAATGTCACTCCAACTTATCCCAAAAGTATTGAATGGAGCTCCATCACTCCAGATAATGCCATTCCACTGGTCCACAGCCTAGTGTTGGGGATTAATTCCAGTCTAGCACATCTCTATGTAGCTGTGCCTCCACTTCTTGCCATATATCTCCCACCAGATTTTTGTTTGCTGTTGCAAAGAAGCTTATAATGGAACTAAAGATGCACACTTTTTAGGCTTTCATAATTTTCAGAATGTGATGAACTTGAAAGTTAGAAAGCTCAGTCTGTCTCACAAGCAAGCTAGCTGCCTTAGTGAGCATAAGTGCCATATAATTCAAGTTTGCCTTTCAGCTCAGTCATGCTCTATGTGATGCAGCAGAGCTCTCCGCTGACATGAATAGGAAGTGGCAAGGTGAAGTTACAAGTGGACGTGCTCTGTGTGTGGCTGATCTAACGCAATCCATTCTAATAGCGATGCTTTTATATGGACGTTGTTCTGTGTGCTTAATTGAAAGCATCATCGGTGGGTGCAGCTTAAAGGAGCTGCATTCACTAATTGTAAGGGGCATCTGGATACTTCTTAGACTTAAAATGTGATTAATCCCACTCTCCTGCTGTCCTTCCATTTCCCATACTTCCCCAATCCCTCTCCTCTACTCTCCAACATTATTCATTTTTTCTCCCCACCCACCTGCTCCTCCTCTTCTCATAAGCAGCATTACCTAAATAAAACTTATTTAATTTTCCAGCTTCAGGCTCATAAAGAAGGTGGTAGGCATGTCTGCAAGACGTTCTGCAAAGTTATGAAGCCCAAAGTGCACAGCAGAGGGAGGAACTCTTTTCTTAGCTGCCTGAAACGCCTCGTTGGGATTCCAGCCCTTCTCTCTGTTATAATGCGACATCATCTCGTAACACAGTCCTTATGGACTACCGCCAAGCGTGGCTCACACGACACAGAGAACCTACATTGGGCTGTGTAGGTAGGAAACTGCTCTGGCGGTTGACCCATCAGAACGGAGTTGGCGAGCTAAACAGTCAGAGCACACTGGTCTCATAAGGAGGCGGGGCTTAAAGACACAGGAGCTCTAACACAGCACATATCAGACAGAGGGTAAATACAGATGCATGGAAATCTATTCTAGTAGAGACCAAAAGTAAAATTGGAAATGAGCATTATAGGCCCCGTTTAAAACACAACTTCTCAGTCTGCTGAATATCTTCAGCCCAGAGTGAGTACTTCTGCACTACTGTTCCTGTCCACTACTCACTCAGCCCTTCCCTCTCTCAACACTATCAATTTATCAGCTCCGCCCATCTTATTTGTGCGCCCCGCCCGTTCCCCCTCCCCCGTCTCCTTTCCTCTATATCACTGTCCATGGCCGCTCTGCCTCCCCCGGACCCCCTCTTCTCTCCCTCTCCGCCCGACCCGCGCATGCGCAGTACAGTCACTAAGCCCGGTGCGCTCCGCTCCGCTCTTCCCCGTGTGTCCCTGCCCGCGGCCTGCCTGCCTGCCTGTCTGTGGAGGAGAAGCGGCGGAGCCCCCGCGCACATGCAGCCTGAGTTCACCCCCGGGACGGACGGTCTCATGGAGCGGGTCGGAGCGACACAGTCTCGTTTGGGTTTGAGTTCACCATGCGCTGCGGGACAACACTAAGATGTGTGTGCGCTCTCAGATAATCTTTTTGCTTCTCGCCTGCAACTTCTGCGCCTTCGTTTACGCTCAGGGTGAGTCTTGTTTTTTTTTTTTACTTTCTGCTTCTGTTAGCTAGTGGACTTTCCGTAGCTTGGCTCTGTTAGTTTCCCGATCAGTGGTGAGGAAGTGGACGTTCGGTACAGCCCAGCACAGCCCGGCGGCTGGGCTACTTTTATTTAGCTAGCGGAGTTTAAACTTGTTGGGTTTGATACTAACAGCATCCTGTAGCTCGGGCTTTCCCGCATGCTGATGTTGTTTTAAGCCGTGTACGCTTTTAAGCAAGCTTGAACTATGAAAGTAGGAAGAGAAAGTAGGACGCTGACCGTTTTAAACTGTTTGTTTTTAAAATGGGCTAAATTCGTTTAAGCGGACGCGGTGACCGTTATAGCTCCCTCAGTCAGTCAGTCAGTCAGCCGTTTCTTTCTCAGCGGCTTCACGCTGCGCTGACAACTCGTTGAAGAAGCACACACGGACTGAGAAAAGCTTCTCCGGGATAGTTTCACACTTCTGTGAGAACAGGTAAAAGTTTAAGACCACTTTTTCTTTTGTATTTTGACAGAAAGAAACGGCTTCATACATGTTTTGCTAGCCTGTGTCACTAGGCTAACGCTAACCCGTAGCCGTTACTAATAGATTAGCCTTCAGTTGTTTTCCTGTCTCTCCGCTATGATGCTCTGCGTGAGCACAATGGGCTGTATATCAACATATCATATTTCCCATTATATTCCTTTTTAAGAGACTGTGTGGCGTTTAAAAGGTCTTGACTTCAGCATAAAGTTTGAATATGCCGTTATAACGCTTATTAGCTGTCCGTGTTATTTCCCTCACCTAAACCATTTGGTCAAAAGCATGTGGTGCTGGAGTAAAGACAGCAGGCTTTCATCGCCCGATGGTGTTATAACAAATGGCAGCTTGGGCCATGAAGACTCATCACCTTGGTTTCGTGCCTTGATGTCAATCTGGCACCAGAGTGCTGCTGTGGGTGCCCATGGGCCTGCGTGACCCCAGCCTGTAGAGCACATCTGCACACACAAAAGATTAAATAACTGTAATTCATGCACGTTTGAGGTGTTATGTCTTTTAATGTCTTCAGTGGCCCAAAAGCCTTAGAACAATATCACTCTCTTTTACAATTAGACAATGATGTAAGTCTGTGTTGGGTGATATTTACTGCTGCTTACTGCGAAAACAGTATCTTAAACCTGACATAGCTTCTATAAAGGTTTTGCCAAAGGGAACTGTAAGCAGTTAAGCAGGCAGTAAGCCATATTTACTTACTGTGCTACTGTTATGACTTTGTGTGGATTTCGTAGTATCGTGATAAGTTGTGTCTCTCTATGTTTCTGAGCATATTGTGAATATTGCTTGTCAGTGCTTGATAGAGTTGCAGCTGTATGAGATTACGAAAGTATCAGTTTTCAGGGTTTCACTGTATACAGTATTTCACAGTTCGTAGAAGAAGGGTTTTGTAACTGGTTGAGGTGAAGCTCTCTTTTAATTATTTTGGATCCAGCAAATAATATGTCATTTTTACATTATGGGTTAATCTGCTCAGTGTTTTCTCCATGAATCATCCGTTGATTATTAGGGTTTTAACATTTCTGATAATACTAGGAAATGGTGTGAGAAGAGCTCTGAATGATTATCAAAATAGTTGCCAATTTTGGTCTTTCTTTGTGTTACAGCACAAACCTTTCCTCTCTTGTCCATATTTCTTGTATACCTTTAACTGGCCGTTACTGTAGTTGAGATTCTCTGTTCAGGTTGCATTTATTTTCAATGATAACCATCAATTGAAACTGGTGTTCCATTGCAACCCTAGTGCTTGATCACCTGCATGCTTCATTACAAAGAGGGCATGGGTGGATTAAGTGCAGCTTGCAGTGTGAAATGTTTTTAATAGAGGTGCACCAGCCAAACTGGCCATTGTTTGGCTGATTTTATCAGCATTTTTTATGAGCCTTTTTTTAGTAGCCCAAATTGCAGTATACATAAATTAGCAACTCTTTAATGGTCCAAACTGGCACTTTACATTTTAAACAAGAAATGAGTTGCCTGTTTAAATGGTATTAATCAAATGAAGTGATACACTGAATGTAAGAGGCAGTTGCATATTTATCTCAGTGAGAGATGTGTAATTATTATGCAGCATAGTGGTACAGTTGTAGCAGCTCAATTCAAATGCAGCACAAGTGCACTTGCTTTGTGTTATTTACATTAAAAATGGCATAGTAGATCAACCAGAAAAGAAAGAGATATATTGGTTGCTCAGTCGGTTGGTTCTAATCATGCACACCTAGTTTGTGATAGTATTACTGGGTCATTCTGTCTCTTCCAACTTGTGAAATCTCAGAAAAATAAATCTCAATGTATATCCAGAATCATGAATAACCAGTCATGTGCAATAATTATTTGCTGATTTTAACATATTAAAATTCAACAAATGAACATCAACTGGTCATTAGTGTGCAGCATTAGTGTGTTCTCTGTAGATGATGTGTAACTTATTTTCACTTAGAAAATCAACAGGTCATTTGACCGGGGTGCCCAAACTTTAGCTTTAGACTGAATGTCCTTGTTATTATATTTTGTGCTTTTTGCCCACCCCTTTGATTTTGGGATGTAACGAGTAAATAATATAGAATTTAAGGTCCAATTTAAGCACGTCCACTATTTTGTGGACTTTATATTGTGGCTATAATGCTCATTATCAGTAAAATGTATAGCTGAACTGAAACTAAATTTGATATAAAACCACCACCAAAATGTTTTGTATTTAAAACATATCACTGTATACTGATTATATCACCCAGCACTATGCAGCGTCTGCCTATAATAGAGTAATACTGGAGTTGAAACCAGTGTGGATGCTTCCCTTACAACATTGGCTTTGTGCTAAGCTTCCTGACTCCACATAGCTGTTTCTCTACTGGATCCTGCCCCCTTCCTCTAGTGTGGGGCTTGTGTCCCTCCAGCTTGACCAGAGGGAATCACATCTGTCTGATCAAGAGGCTTCTCGTGTTGTACCTATTTGAAGCTCTTTTTTTCCTTCAGCAAACAGCTGTAACCAATTTAGCCCCCTTTAAGTCAGGACAAGTGGGGGAGAACAGAGGAGGCACTCAGGGTCTGACACCAAATTCATGTCATAGTTTTTTAGCATTCTTCGTGTTGTGTCAGTGCCTATAAATTCAATTTAAACCTGACTGCTGTTTTGGAGTAACACTCTCCCTCTGTCTCTCTGTGTGGACGTCTCTCCCAGAAATCTCTTGTGTTAGCCATTGATGTGGAGTAGTACAGAGCACTGTTGTACATGCAGTTTTTTTTGCGGAGATGTGCAATAATGTATTCTCTTCACGGTTCAACACAATATCAGTTCCTTCTGTGCTCCACGTTTGTTGCGTGCATAAATTAGTTTTGTAGTCTGTTTTGTAAATGTAGTCTGCAGCCTTGAGCTGTATTTCTTTGTGGTTAAATTCATATTGTTAGGTTCTTACATTATTCAGTGGAATTTGTCCATGTGCCTTGTAAATGAAGGGAAACGAAGGGTTCTTTTTACAGAGTGTCGGTTTGGCTTTTTTGGTGAAACTTCTTTAGCATCTTAACGTATTAATTAGAAGTGTGTTACCATTTTCATTTTGATTGGCATAGACCACTAAACTGTTGCGTTATTCTGTAGTCGCGTTATGTCCATAATTGGAAAAATGACCTCTATCAGGCCCTTTGGTAATTAAAAATGTTCCAAACCCGATAAGTTTTGTCCTGTGTTTGTTTCTCTCCTGAATATCACTGGATCCTCAGAATTATGAGGTTGTGAAAGAGACGTAATGCTAATATTGCTACGTATATGCTAACGTTACCGCTCATCAGTTTGATATCACTAAGATATATGTAAGTATGCAGTGTTCTGGTAAGTTGTGATACCTTATCAAAATGTTCTACCACACTCCATATTTATAGGTAGGTCTGTACGTGAAACCCCTAGGTAGGGTACTTTAATAACCTAAATTTACTTATCAAAATACAACCAGCATTACCAGTCAACAGCGTTACAACATCAGCCTCTTATTCGCCAGCTTCTTATTCACCAGCCTCTTATTCGCCAGCTTCTTATTCGCCAGCTT
>CM067479.1:37862410-37913532 GCA_034552555.1 Semaprochilodus insignis
ATATATATATATATATATATATTTTCTCTGTTTACATCACTTCTTTTGTTTGCTACCAAATGGATTCTTTCCAGAGGCAGGCTGCATCAGTGATGATAAGCATCTGTTTCCAAGCCCAGTCATTGTTGCATTTGCTCTTCCTTTCATTGCTAACTGCCCTTAAATGATCTAACCGGGAGCTGGACCTTCAACATGTAAGGGAAGTAATTAGAATACAGTGTCGGAGCAGTGCACCTTCTTCTGTCACTCCTTCTAGTGACTCACTACCTCTTGAGGTAGAAAAAGGAATTGCTAGGCAGGATATGCTGAGGCTGACTAGTTAGAATGCCAACTTTGTGGATATCTCTGCAACACAACGTGTGGACTTCCTTGATGTAATGTCAAAAAGGTTATTTTTAATAGTATTTCAAATAGTAGATCAGGGGCTAGACTAGCAGTAAGGATTAGTTGACATCACAAAGAATCCCAATGTGTGTGTGATGTATTTGCGTAGTGCTTTGTTGCAGTGAGAATGTTGATCAGCAAAAATAAAATTGGAAAAAATAAAAATAAATAAGTAAATAAAATTATGACTTCTCTGCTGAGGGATGTGATGTTGTTTTAGATAATACCATAATACAGCATAACACAACAAATATTAAATTAAACTGTAGTTTGAAACTGGAATACCTTTTAGGGTAGAGATATACTTGCTGCTAACTACGCGTTCACATACCCATGATGGCTGCCTCTCGTATCCTGAATCCGTTCGGTGAGTTAGTTGTGCACATCCTCAAACTATTAGTGGCGTCAAAATGGCGGAAAGATTTGAAGAATACTTTGGGAACATGTCTGCACTTACCTGGATCTTTATGTGCCATTGCACAGTGACAAATATGCTTGTCAAAACAGCTGGCAAGAGATCAGTATTATTTTAAAGTCGATATGGAAACAAATCGAGACTGACTGAGACTACCTTTCCCCACCTCCCCGTGTAAAACTAATCCTGTCCGACTAGGGCTAAAGTTGACTACCAATCAATAAAATAACTGGTTTTTACATGCATGTCCTGAATGAGGTGTTGTCTTCAGCAAAACATGCAAAAATATTGGAATGTCATTTCTTTCTTATTACTTGTCTCCCACTCATCCCACCGTGAAAATGATCTGTTACAGCAGTAAGCCGGTTGTCCCAGAGCCATTGATATGCATCCATCTCATTTTGGAGAGTTCATCAAAAATAACAGATGCCTTTGGCAACACTGCTTTTATCCTCCCCCATTAAATCACAGCCAGCCTTCCCTGCTCATGTCAAAAGGCGATTAATTAATGCACAGGAAGTGACCTTTGACCTGGAGGCATTATATGCTCTCCCCAAGGACTGGTCTGCCATAAAGGAATGCAGGAGCCGACAAGAATCCACCATTCAACATTGCACAAGTTTACGACTGTGCAGATTCTAAAGAGGTGATTGAAAATGTGGCAGTGGTCAGTTCTGTTGGCAGACTGAAGCAAAAAGGCTATTGGATTTGTGTCTTGTAGAATTATTGTCCATTCTTCCTGAGCGAGATGCAGTGTGTCTTTCACTCCAGTGGTGGAAGAAAAGCAGCCGTGGAGCCAAAAAGCAGAGGGAAGGGGGGAAAAAAACGCAAACAGGAAGTGTACTGGCAGGAAACGAGAGCAGTGTTTTGAGTTGTCTCGAAATTCCACTCTTCACCGGTCGACGACATTTGTGCGGAGAGCTTCTATTTCAGGCTTTGTTTGTCACTGAGTAAATATCCCTTTCGCTCCAGCTTTGTCTGCAACCGAACCCTCTGTTTTTTATGGTGGAAAATGGGAAGCACATTTCGATGCTTTGTGGGCCCAAGATGAACTGTGACCAGCTTGTGCTGGCTCTGAAGGAGAGGTGGCCTGGAACCGGTAAACACACCCTCTTATTAAGCCCAGCAGATGTTCCAGCCAGACCTCCCCGGCACTGACACCTTGGCAGGACAAAAGCGAATGAACGATGCGTGCAATAAATTTGCTTTAGGGCTTCAACCACGATGCAAGATTGTAATGCATTCAATACTGCGCAGCGTAATTATAGCAGCTAGTCGCTTCCACCGTAGCATAGCAGGCAGAGCTATGACTGAATGTTTAAATCTGACCTCAGAATTGGAAAGTCTGTACTGTACACACCCTTCTACAGTGAGTACCCAGAAATTCATACGTTGTGGTTACATGATGAACTTCAGCCACATAGCTGCTGTCCATTGGGAAATGGCCTTTGTAATTATGTATGAAAATAATGGAAAACGGCCTGACGATAGTTCCATACTGTCTGAATAACTGTTCATGTTTTTTATAGAGGCCAAATGAAAACCATGGTTTGTTCTCTGACAAAGTAAGATATGTATAATGAATGCATACGCATGTTATTCATGGTATGCCTCAGAGGAAAACAGCGCTAAGCGCTTAAGAATGTGAACTGAGAAGAAGAAACCAAGTAGAGTTGAAAGCTATTACGAACAAATTTATGAGGGATGCATCGGATACAACCTGATACCGTGCGACATAAGCCTAGTGCACAGTGCTGCACTAATAAACAAACCACAGTGAATGAAGTTCTGCAGATGCTGTGGCAGTTGAACACAAAGAATCATTGCTAATTTCAAACATTCCACCATGGCGGAAATTCGCAACTACATTTATAATTACATGATTAATTGCATAGATACCTGGAATTGCATCTACATTTAGCAGTTTTTATCAACAGCTACCAGTCTGCACTAGCATTAAACTTTCCACAATAACTTTCCAAAAACTTTTTTCAAAATTCCAATCACAGTGTAGCATCTGCTGTTCCACTTCTAAACAAAAATGTTGATTGAAAGGTTAGAATATGTACTTCTGACAGAATTTCTCCACTCATCATCATGATTTTTTCCTTGACAGCTGGGTGATTAGTTAGTGTCAACAAACAGTTGATGATATTATGAATAAAACACCAGGAGAAGGGAATGCTTTGCAACCAATTGATTCTAAAAAAATTGACTTTAAAAATCCGTGGTGAAGCCAAACTCCATGGGTCAATAGAGCATACCCTTTCCAGCAAGCCCTGGATCACATTACTAGCCTTCAGGGAACCCAGAGATATAGACCCTGGAATTTTGCAAATTTGTATTCGACCGGCAAGCCTTATGAGTTCCTAGCTGAGGTGCTTGCTCATAGTGGAGTTGCAAAGAGCTACAAAAAATTGAGTGGTGTAACTCTCAAGGAATAACAGTTTTCAAGCTTTACAGGATTTTAGGGGATTATGCCCCCTGTGCAAAGACATGTGACTTTTATTGTCTTCAGGAAACAGGAGGTAATAATGTTTAATATTGCATCTTTGAAGTACTGCAGATCAAGGGAGAAATGCTAGAAGTCAAACTCCAGAGCTCAGGTGGCTGTGATGTGCCCTTCCCAGTGAGGAAACCCTGGATTGCATTGCTAGCCTTCAGGAATCTGAGCTACAGACCGAAATCACCGGCCTACTCACCTGTTGCCTCACCATTTATTTTCCAAAGAACAAATAAAACAAAAATACAGTAGATACAATACAGTAAATAGGGGTCTTAAAGGTCTTAAAGAGAACTGTGACTATCTGTACATCTATACATGTAGGTCTGAGTAGACATAATAACTGCATTTTTAAAAATGTATTAATTATTATGAATCATTTAGTACCTATATCTACTGTTTTGTTAACTGCTTAGCTTTTGTTCAAATGAACAAAAGCATATCGTCGCTGTCCAAAGAAAAACAAGTATCTCCAAAATGGCAACTTTACAGGAGAGGCCAAAAACCTCAGTCAATATTAATGTAAGTCAATAGAACCAGACATCTTTCCAAGCACTTTTGGGCCATATCTGTTGGTCCGTTCATCATGCAATTCTCACACAGTGTAAACGGCAGCTGCTGTTTTCAAATGATGCATAAAAGTCAAAATGGACAAAAATGGAGATACATGTTGTTCATTGGACAGCGACGATATAATAACTGTCAGCACATCCATCAGGTGTGTTTTATGTCGTTGCAGATGATTTACTGATGTGCTAGTGCCTTGCTCCACGTTCAGTATTGCATTCCATAGGCCATACAAGGAACACTTCTAATTATCTCTGTGCAGATCAAGACAGCTAGATCTAAACACACATTCCATTCACAAACAAGGTGTCACAGTTTTTTATAGGTGTATGCACAGCATCCAGGTACAGGATGCAATTTAATGTCTGTAAAAATGTAATTTCCAGTTGCACCTTGCTTCTGCCATCACTGATGATAGCAATGATTATGCACTGTATCAAAAAGTGAAAGAGTACCGTGTAGACAGGCCTTGAAATTGGCCAGTTTGTTTTGTATCTATGTTGTTTTTCAGCCCATTAGAGCTTTGAAAGTCAAGATGTTTGATCTGTTTATATGTGTTGGTTTTTACTTCACATGTCCAACTTCAGTGTCCATGGTTTCTGTTGTATGTTGGTCTTTTAGATGAAACATATTCAGAGCTACTCTGTGTGATGTCAGTGACTCTTCCGGGGCTATTAGCCTGATCACTGTATGTGCAGGCAACATCTGCTGAGTGAGAAACTCTCTGATCTTTAATCTGGAGTGAGGCAGCAAAGTGTCTCTTTTCCTAGATGTAGCAGCCGCCCCAGGATTTGCAGGAGGAAACGGCCACGGCTTTGCTGTGGCAGATGTCCCATTCACGCTGAGGAAGGCACGTGTCACGCTGGCCTGATTGATAACCGCCCACCATGTGGGCATCACAGAAAGGCTGGCTGCTTTGGAGCTTCCATGTGGTCCATACGCTCAACGGATGGCACCACACAGAGACAGATGAAGATGGAGCTTAAGGAGGAGGTGGTGTCCTTCAGTGAAGAACCTCATGTGAAGTGTGTGTGATGATGGGTAGCAGGCAGCATGTCTTCTTTAGTGAAGTTTGTCTATGATCATTCGCCACCCGTGCAGATTTTTGGGTTACCAAAAATTGTTTGTGGGGAAAAAGCCCTAGAACCCTGCGTTTTCCCTTTAGCCAAAAATATGCAATAACATGCTGTTTCTTCAGCATATCAAACTTCCACAGTGAGTTCTTGTTCATTTGGGTGATTTTGTCTTAAGAGTGTGGTGCCTTTCACTATCTCTCCCTTTAACTGTCAGTTGGGACGTGACCTCAGCCATTATGGTTTCACTGCATTACCACTGAGCTCTTGCTGAGTGACTTGCACCTAGTCAGTCTGCTCATTTCAGCTGTCTGGCCCTCCATTGTCATGCCTCGCCCCCCTCCGAGTGGCCATGTGTGTTTCCTGACAGCTTGAAAGGATTACCTCAAACCTCATGCTGGCCACTATCACTCTTCAGTTGTGTTGATTAGGTCAGTGTTTATCTCCCGAGTTGTCCAGAACATCTCTCCAACTGAGAAACCCCGTAAACCGTAAACCCCAAACTTTTTCTCTTGTTGTGTTCTAAAGAAGTCAGTTATTCTTATGAAAGAGTCGTATCAATTCATTGTGTTTTAATATGTCGTATGCAGTTTATTCTTTAGCAGTCGTTCTGATTGAAGTAGGTAGTGATTTTATTCATCCAACACAAAAGTTGACTGATCATTATCTGTGCAGTGGCTTGAGGTGTCAAGGACAAAACGGGAACTGAACCTGTGTTCTTCTTAGCATCTCAAAATATATCAACCACCTTTGTTAAAAACAAAAAAAACTACAAAAATGCCCCTAAAGTTTGCTGATTCAGTTTGCTGATGAATTTTTTAGTAATATTTTACAAATGTTGATGAAACCTTTTCTGGTTCAGCTTTAGCATTAAAAGGTTTGTCGATACCCAGAATGTCTCAGAAACCTCCTGGGACAATAATAATCGCCACATTTTATTTATAACCCAAAGACAGCAGAAATGACATCAGTTAGACAAAAATTTGTTAATGTTTATTTGTATTCATTCTAATGCTGTATAGTGTTTTACGCACAAAGCACACTCACTGCGAAGATAAATGGTTTTAAACAATTTGCTTAGGTGCCCCAGGGGGTTTTCACACTTGTCCAGAATACTTAAGTCCGTCTCATACTGGAGTCGTATTCGATTCTGATCTTGTTTGCTTTCACATGCAAGAACTCCACCTGAACCGTGGATCGATCGCACAGTTTCATACATCAGCTTGCTGTGGTACATTGGCAATATGGTCGGAAGAAGCTTCCTTAACTATTATAAGAAACTATTTGGGGTGTTTTATTTTTTGCTTGGATGTAAACACTCAAGTGGCGAGTAACAGCAGATACATGTCATTTTACCATTCAGGAGCACCTGCAAATTAAAAGAAGTTGTTCTCATATGAGAAGATGTTTAGCCATGCAGGCCAGCGCGAGACGTGTGTTTTTTTGTGATGCTCTCAGTACATGTACTCACTCCACAAAAATGGACTTATTATAATATCCTTGCTCCTATTAAAGTGTGGTTTTATTAGGCGTATACTGACAGTGATAAAACTGGACTATCAAAGGGCTAGTGTTGGAAGGGGAAGTAAGTCAAAGCAGTCACTTTACAAAATGAACCAATCACACAACCTCACGCGCGGCACCAGGGGCAGATAGCTTCCATACCTGCAGTGGACCCCAACAGAGTTGAGACCACCAAACTCAGAAGGTCCAGAGATCGGTGCTCTGTAGCACTCATAGGCTCGAAAACAAAAAAACAAACTCGTAGAGCAACCGGACCTGGCTCCCTATGACCTTTGGACAGATCTGTACATCAAAGGCGAAGAATATGAAGACGAACACATAACTCTAGTTGCTCAACTGACTGTAGACTCCCACTGACCTCCCACTGAGTTAGTGGCACGTTGGTAGCCATATGACTTGATGATTCAGCATTAAAAAGTGAGTAACACCCACAGTAAAATACAAGCTGGACTACAAAATGTGCATGTTAAACCTTATATGACACTGTTTTAGAAAGAAATGCAACTTCACCATCTTTTCTGACATTTTTTAAACAATTATGACACCTTTCCTGCTAGATCTGACCAAAGCCCGCCTTAACATCAATGGCATCCAAAGCATATCATTGAACTTCAAAGAATTCCTTGAATCCATAATTTTTCTTTGTCTTTTCAACTGTACTAGGTCTTTCTTGGGCCCAACGTTTGCTTGTAAACTGCCCTCCTGACCCTACCCTTCTGTTCCTGCTGTGTCTAATCTGAAAGGACCCCCATATGTTTTGTTCTTTTACAATTTTGGACAAATTTAACTAAGTTATGTTAGTCATATGAATTACAGTGCACAGCCTGAATATCTATTCCAAAACAGTGATCTGTGTATAAATACCAGAAACACACTGGACTGATAACATTTAGGATCCTGCTGTTAGCAATACATTATACGTTATATCTATGTTTTCATTAACATTTAAAGTGTTAGTTAAGGTTAGGTTACATTTGACTCAAAGTGGTCAGTCTCCATAATGATTTGAGTAAGTTCAGCCACACAGGTTTCTGATCGTTGTGAAGCGTTATTATCAGCTGTCCTTCTGTGAGGATTGTACAGTGGCATTCTCTGCTGGATTCTATTTCTGTCTTTCTGCTCATTAGCAGCCACTAGGCCCCCTGAACTAAGCATCCTGATGAGCACTTTAGCTGCTCTGTGTGTAACCATCATTTTGCATTAAAGATCGCGCAGTGGGTTGTGCCCCAGTTCACTGGGCAATTCATTCTTACTTGTGCAACGTAACCCTCTGAACTCAAAGTAATGCTCAGCTGAATAGAAGACAGAAAGGACACAATGTTTTTTACTTCCTCAAAAAGGACCTACAAACACTACTACCACAGGAGCTCATCGTTGCCATGGCTTTTATCAATTTCCACGGCAACTGTAATTTGTTTGGCTTGGGCTGAATGCCTAGCGTTCCTCTCTCGGGGCCGGGAGCACAAAAGGACGTAGACGGACGAACAGGGCAAAGACTGGAGCCGCAACTAGGCCTGAATGCTCCACTGCACCTGCAATTGTGTCATTAAAATGGCAGCTCGTTAAGGGAGCTGGACAACGTCCACAAAGAGACCCCAGATTGCACTGCTGCCCATGGCCAAACCTGAGCAGATATTTCTCATTTTCTCTGAGATACGTGTAATATCTGCTGTGTTTTGCCAGCACTCTCTGCCAGGATTAGCAGCTAAGTGTGGCTAATGTTGGCTAACACTTGGTCCGTTTTGCTACTGCAGGCAATACCATTGAGGCAATACCATTGAACACCCTTTTGGTCAGTAATTAGTCTTGACAGGATCAAGGGCAATTGGCTGAAGTGCTCTCATTGTGGTCAAAATCGACAGAAGCTTGAGTTTACTATTCATACTCTAAATGCTGTCAAAGGCTAACAACTGTACTGCTAGCGAATGCTAACAGGCATTACCTCACAGCACAGAACTTTCGGCTCTTATCACGTCCCTGTACACAGTGGTCTGTTTATGTCTGGGACATTTTCAACCTTCGCCCTTTGTTGCTTAAGGGCATGGTACTTTGACCAGACAGTCTGTGAAGGAATGCAAGGGCCTGGATTCTGCGAGTTGAAGTGAAGATGGTATGGGAACAGAAGTCCCCTCTGACAACCGGTTCCCTTTCTGGTCCTCATCTCTGGATTGAACACACGTGAGCCAAACCGAAGTCAGGGGCCAGAGGGTCTGCTCTTCCTCATGCTCAGTCTTTGAGCCCAAATGTAATCCAGAGCTCATGGCTGCCCATGGAAGCTGCTCGGAGTCCGGAGCTCCACGGCCTCTTGCTGTAAGCCTCCCCAGCCCCCCGTTTGCTCCTTCAACTCTACCGTCTGGTTCTCATTCGTTTTTGATCAGCTTTGTCGGGCCTGTCAAATAGCTGCCCTTTTAAGTTGGCTTTAATTTCTGCCAGAGATGCCTGGTTCTCTGGACATCAAATGCACACTTTCACACGCACCCTACGTGTGAGGGGCCATGGCTAGTACACCCCCGCTCCTTGCACCGCTTAAACGGGGCCGGAACCCCTTTTTCCACTGCTGAAAACATGTTTTGAGAAAGTACATTTGGAAGGGGGAGGGGTGGCAGAGGGCTTCCTGCTGTAGCTAGTCACTAAGAGGTTGAGATGTTAGCATGGAAGAGTTGGGGGGGGGGTCAAAGAGAGAAGAAGGTCGGGATGGGAGGGGGTGAATTGGTGGTGGGGGGGAAGGGAATTCTTTTGATGTGGCTTGCGGGTGGCATTATTACTATTCTTTCAAAAACAGGGACACAGTAGCGAGTATGTCCAAAATGCTAGCACATGTTGGCTTCACAGTGGATTCTCTCTAAAGAGCTGATCTGGAATCAGTTTCCCATGATGCAAAGCCTGTCATAGTTACTGTCAACTAATGTAAAGCACTGGTCCTGTGACTGTTTGTAGTGGTTAAGGCTGTTGACACTTTGAAGGGCTAGTCTAGAAATGGACATAGACGTTCTGCAGGAATTCATCAGTAACTGCGCTGTGATTTTGTCTTGCATGTGTTTTTGTGTTTTGGCAGACTTTTACTGTAACTTAATCATTCTCTATCATCAGTTATAAAATGAATCAAAATAATCTAATCAGACCTTCTCCTAAGGCTCTTTGTGAGAAAGAAATATGCATTTGAAGGCACTTCATGAAGTATGAAGGATGCACCAGTACTCTTTACAGACATATTTCTTTCCTACTCTTATTTGTCACACAGACCCCCACAAATGTAGCTTAACTGTAGCTGAGCAGCGGTTAAATTCATTAGGTCCCATGTGTCTGGAGATGCATGAGCTTTCCTTTAGTGTGTCTGCCTCACACAGAGACCGCGTGTTTATCACAGCTCGTCATGAATGCTGCTCAAAGAATCGGGAACCCATCAGAGGAGGCAACTGCTTTCATTTAGCGGCTGACTTCAGAAACAATGGAGGACTGTCCTTCACCTCAGAAGAACAACAATGCCACAATGTTAGAACAAATTTTGAGCTGTGAAATATATAGATTAAAGATTAACTGTGAATCCCTTGAGCACAACCTGAGACCAGTATGCACACCGACTGACAGTGGTGTCAACTAATTACAGCGCGGCGCCTTCCTTATCAGTACTTTAAGAGGTGCTGTGCTGTTTCTGCTCTCTGGACATTTTTTAGGTTCATACCCCCTGCGACAGAAACCAGAGCACATCCAGAAGCACTACTCCAGAGGCCCCATAACTCTCTCCAGAGCCGCTGACTCCAAACACAGCACAGTCTTAAAGCACTGCACTTAGCCAGTCACTCACCCCACTAGCACAGAGCAGAGTGAGTTAGACCTTTAAATGCGTCATATTACACATTTTTCTTCAACATTATGTGCAGAGGTATACAGACACACTGTGGAATGTGTGAACTCAGCTGCTATAAGTTGAAGGCATTGCAGACCCATATGATCAGTTTTATAATTTCCGTAGAAAAGCATTGTCAATAGACTACAACACTTTAGAGCAGCCATACACGGGCCTGAGGTCAACATGCGCAGTGCTAAGTATAAAGTCCCCAGTGTCGGCCTGTGGAGCAGTAGGATTTTTCTGAACTGATGGGCTGAATGCCGTAAAATGCTCACAGCAATGTTCCGTAATGTTGCACCTAGTGTAAAACTTGTCCAGGAGAGTAGAGGCTGTTACTTAGCAAACTGGCACATTCTTCCTATTAATATTCTCGATTTCCAAAGGAAAAAAAAACATTTGATGAGGGGTGTAAACAAATCATTGGACAGTTTGTGTAACAGTGCCTATGAGTCTGATATATATATATATATATATATATATAGATAAGCTCTATTTTGACTTGGCCTGAAATGTACATAGCAAGCTCTTTTGTTTAGCTGGACGTTCTTAAAAAATGTACTTTAACCATTCCTTTCAAATGTCTGAATCCTTCCAACAGCTTCAATGATTTATCAGCTTCACCACCTCCGAGAACAGCACAGCATTTGCCTTACAACACCCCAGAACAACACAGTGTAATGGTCTTGTTCAACCTCCATATTCAAATAATAGATTACTAACTCTAACATCACGTCAACATGAATAGGCCTTATGTCTTTGGATTGAGCAGCACCAAAGACCGAGCCTGAACTTGACCGGTACCAACCAGAGACTGTGGAATTCAGTAATTCTTAAGCATCTCAAAGGATTTTGCGCCCTTTTCACTTTACAGACTCACTAGTGTGTTGTAATTGTGCACCATGTCGAATGATTTCCAGACTTGTGATAAGAACAGCCTTTTATCCGCACTAATTACTACAACTCACATTTGCCATTTGGATCTTGCTAACCAGTGCACCAGTTAAAATGTGGTTTAGATAATAAAGGTATGCAGAGAGAGTAAAGCCTTAAGCACGGGCAAATGCACAGGGGCTCTGAGAAACCCCAAGGATTTGCTTTACTTAATTCGGTATTTGAAACAGGCAGGTAAAGTTTGCAGTAGTTTGGGTTTGTTCTGAGTTCTGTACTACAGTGATATATGTGAGACCACCTAGATTACTGCACACAGTGTGTTACGGAACAGGTCACATTAGAATAACAAATAAGAGAGCTGCATGACTTGTTTCATGAGTCATGCAGCATTCCATGAGTGATAAACATAGTGGTTGTATTTTGTACATGCTTCTAGACGCATTAGCAAGCTAGTGACAAAAATTACACTTCAATCTTAAAACTGCACTGCGGCTGCTGTTGGGCACACTGCAGCTTAAATAGGGTGCTACTCTGAAGACTGGCGTGCGTTGCAAGTGGCAGCATTGCAGAAGAAGCTTGGGTTCTGAAACGTGCTTTGCTTACCTGTGAAATATGTGAAATATGAGTAAATTGAGAAATATGTGGTTATGGTGGTGACATGTTTAGCATGTTGTTAGCATGTTAGTGTTGTAATATATTGTGGTGCTAAGCTGGTGATTGCAGCCCTAACGTTAGCTGCACGCATCAAATCTTCCGTCTTTTTCTCTTTCTATTTACAACAGTACCTCATATACCAATCCATAGTTCAGACAGATACTTCATTTTCTACCCCGAGTCATGACTTTAGCTCAGCGTTCTATCCCATGCTGTCAGAGAAGAGGGGAGAGAGGTAAAGATGGTCCTAACAAAAGAAAAGAAACAGATCGAATCGCGCTGATGAAAGGCTCGGCCTTTGGACGGGACACAAATGGAGGAAGGCCGAGGCTGGGCAGAGATGAAAGCTCACCGGTTTGATAATGATGACATTTTCTGGAGGAGCATAAACAGATGTGAATATGTTTTCGTAAGGTCCTCAAAGGCTCGACTCCTCTTGTGATTATTATAAGCAAACCGTTGAGTTCACACACCGAGAGCATGCTCTTTGTGATCCCTGTATGTGCTGCCTTTCTCCGGGGTGCTCTAAACCTGCACTCCTGTTTACACTACTTCTCTTCCTAGAACAGGGCAGACGTGTTTGTGTGTGTGTTTGTGTTTGCTTTTGTTTTCCCACTTCACCTCACAGTTTCCAAGATTTGTTTACAGATTTAGCAAGAGGCAAACTTGTTGACCAAGCGCTTGAGTTGTGTGTTCTCTCTCCAGATCGCCTTTTCTAGTCTGAAGTAAAGCCAAAACTTTTAAAATGTAATTCAGTTTTAAAACAATAACGTTCATACAGAAAACTGAAATAGCACTTGCTTTCATTGTGTGACGTGATGTTGTCAGCTGTCAGTATCTTACTGTAAGGTAGTAGAGTGTTTGAGTAGTTTGAGCATGACACTTCAGTTAAAAGCATCTAAAAGTCATTTTCAGTGTACAAGTAAAGATTGAATGCAGTGTGTCGGTGTCAGCCAATGTTTCTCCAACTTAGATGCACTGAGCAGCCGAACTCTACTGAGCAAGGCCACGGCACAGCTTGTTCAGTGGTCCTGCCTCAGTTGGTATCGGCCAGTTCATTTCTAGTTTTCAAAGGGGAAATATTCACTTGGTTAAAATTGGCTGTTAAAATAAAAATTGACATGTGTATATTTGTCAGATCCAGTGGAGAAATATAAAATGCACATTCTAGTGTAGAACATGTTCATGTTAGCTGCTAGTTTAGCTGTGTGGCTAAGCTGCTACATCATCTATTGTAGCCTGCACCAGTTCCATAGTTTTCTTTTAGTTATGTATCCTGCTTATTTTGTTATTTTGGGGGGGAAGGGATGTATTTAAAATAGTTAACAAATAAACAAAGTGAAAAATTGAATTTGATTTCTGATCCTACTGACAAGCCTAGTATCGACTGAAACTTAAGGTTTCCATGTCGGAAAAGAAAAAGTGGTGTTGTTGTATAGTTTGTTAGTTAAAATTGTTAGTTGCAGCAGTTGGTGAAGCAGTATACCCAACACACAACATTATATACAACACTGATGCATTACTGAATGTCCAACCTGAAGACATTATACACAAGATGATAATAATAAGTACATTCAGAGTGCTGCTAACGGTATTTGCCATTGACAGGCTGAAGATGAAAGGTTCTGAGTGCTCTAAATGGGACTAACCTCTGTGTTCCTTTTGTGTGTGCGTGCGTGTGTGTGTGTGTGTGTGTGTGTGTGTGTGTGTGTGTGTGTTTGTGTGTATACATTTTCCTTTTATAGACCCCTCCTGCTGCCATCATGCTGCCGAGCTCTCTCAGTGTAGGGAAGCCTGCAATCAGGTAAGAATAATGCCCGAGCAATGCGGGACACAACAACGTACATATGCATAGACTAGCTTGCTTAATGTAAGGTTTTGCAAATCTCTGCAAATATGTAGAGATTTGATTTATTTAACTGTCAGTCAAATTGGCAATTAAGAATGAGTTATTAATTTTTAATGAGATTTTTAAGGAGATTAGATACAAGATAACCCACTTGTATAAGTAAGGAGGAAGTTACATGAAAATAAACAAAAAAAAGGACTGGAGTTTCCATAACTGTTGTTAAAGAATTTATTAAAAGATGTAGAGAAAATGGGACTAACAGCCATGCAAGACCTGGTAGACCACCAAAATCATCACCACCAGGTAAACAGTACATAAAGCTTTCATCTTTGAGAGAGAGGAAAAACTCAAGCTCAACTCTTGATTCAAATCTGAAAACTCCACAAGTGTTTCTGTTCATCCTTCCACTGTGAAAAATCAACTCAGTGCTCTCAGTCTGAAAGGATGTGTGTCTTAGTTGTTGAGGCCACTGTGTTTAATGTTACATATGTTCTTTTGCTTTTTTCCAGTGTTGGAAAATAAGTAGCTTAATGGTCTTTTTGACTGGAATTTAAATAAACGAAAGATGTCCACATTACTGTACATTATACTGTAACAAAGCATGTTGATCTGAACATATGATGGAAACCACTGGTACTTAAAGCACGCTGACCAGCCGCATGTATCATTACAAATAGTCGTATTTAAATGCATTTATGACACTGCAGTATGTGAAACATTGAATTAAATGACTGGAGCTCAATGTTTTTACCAGTTTTACTGCTTCTTTGTGTTACTACCTATCAAACCTGAAAAACCCTAAACATTGTGATGCATTTTGTCTATTGTGGAACGGTCTGTTTTCCAAGAACAGTCTGTCTGGATATCTTTGCCATATCGCCCAGCCCTAGTTAACTTCTTAAATTTCTTTTGCATTATTAATGGCATTCTGAGGCCTGTTGAGTTTTAATTCATTCTTTGTTGAGGCTGAATTAAGCTCAGCTGTGGGTGTGGTGTAAATCTAAAGACAGCATCCAAAAGCTTATTCTTAGCTGTCCAAAAATTAGCTATGATTACAGAAGTTGTATTTTAGATCTGCCACTCTCTTTATTCACTCTGCCAGTTCTGAAATTCAGAATCTTGGCCCATCTTGAGAGACGTTCGCTTCTTTAGTTCTTTGTCGGGCAAATCTGGATGAAAACATTTTTTGGTATGTGGGTATTTCACTCTCCATCACTTGTTGTGAGTAGAGAAGGGAGCACTAGCCAGCGCACAGAATGCAAACCTTATTTGCCGAACAAGGCGCTCAGTGTCAGCTCTGCTAGAAATATATAGACTGTTTGGATGAGAAGAGCCGAGCTTTTTTTTTCCCTCTTCTTTGAAGTTGGGTGATGAGAGAAAGAACGAATAGAAGTTTCCCCTCACTCCTCCTGCTTTACTGAGGAGCAGGTGAGGGCTCTTTGGCTTACTTTTATTTACTGCGGAGGGGGGGAGAATGCGATGGGGCCAGGCAGACTCGCGTCTGTCTTCTGAGCCCCCAAAGACATGAAAGAGACATCTGAAAAGGCTCTTTTGGGCAATCAGAAACAGGCGGCCAGTGGCGTTACTTTAACCTTCAGCCCTCTGCCAGCAGCAGCCCCCCCCCCAACACTCCTCAAGTGAAGGTTCATTCAGTCTGCAGTGGCTGTCGTGACAACAGACTGCCCTAGAGAAGCCCTCTTGTGCCCACAGTTGCACCTGCCCAGAGAGAGAGAATGAGAGATAGCTCAACATGGTTTGTGATAAATCGATGTGATTTGTTCATAAGTGGAAAATGTAGACAGCATTGCAGAATGATAAAGAATACATGGCCTGGAAATACAGCACGATGGTCAGAAAGAGGAAAATCACAGCACCTGAGAGATCGACAACATGACAGGCAGGGACAGAAAATGAGAGATTACGACAATAATGACACCTTGTTAGTGTGGGTCTGTAGCACCAGCGTTTCCGTGGAGAGTAAGAGAGAGAGGGAGAGAGAGGGTTCCAGACTGTGTTGCTGCCTCACACGGCCGTAATCCCCAGGCTGTTTCATCTTAATGGAAGCCTGGAGCTTTGATAAGACAAGGCCTTCAGCCCTCTGAATGGAGGAGGACGGCCCTCTTTAGATGTGCTGCCTGGCACCCGCCATTGATTTAGCCTTCCAAAAGAAAAAGGGAGAAAAACTTTTCTAAATGGACTGGATAGGTCACTGGCTCGCAGAGCCTCTGGTCCTTTTCTGTTGTAGCGTGCAGCAGGTTCCCTTTGATGAGCCGCCAAGAAATCATTGCCCATCAGCTGCTCTTGTTTTAAGTATACGCTGAGCGTTTTTTCCAAACTGTATGAAATTACCATACATTAGTCCGGGTTAGAACCCTTAATTCATTTGAGCTAGTCAGCAAATGTGCATAATTTAATACTGTATGGAAATCTTGTTATTGTTTGCACATGTAGAGTGTGGGCTCATTTTTTTCTTTTTCCCTAAAGCAGTTTAGTTTAATATTTCTCTAAGACTTTGTGGACTTAATCTTAAACCTAACCCTAACTCTGACCTTAACTTCAACCTAGAACCTAAATCTAATCCACACCCTAATGCAGATGATAGTCTACAGTGGACTCTCAAAATAAAGTGTGACCTGGCTCTCTATTCCAGCACACTACAGAGTGCAAGTAAAACTGTAGCATGCAGCATATGAGCTTTAATTTTAGGTTTATATAAAAAACATATCACTTTTATACATAGTAATACATTTCAAATATCCCTGAGTAATTGGGCAAATCAGCATCTTTTTTAAGGAGTCCTGTGTTTTCTCAAAAATGTGTTTATTGTATAAATGTGGTCTATACCGAGGCAGTGACACAGAACACAGAATTGCATTTTTGGCTTATTATTGTGTGAATTGCAAAAAAATAGTTTAATGTATTCACCTACATGTTTTAGCATGAAATAACTGCGATCTCAGGGTTACTGTGTTAAACACTGCTTGCTTATTTCTGATACTGCACTGTGTTTTCGCACATGTGCAGACTGCGAAATCTGAAAGAGAACAGAGAAAGGATATACATGCCCAGAGAAATATGATTACTGAGCCAAAATCCAGCTCTTTTAAACAGATTTCATAATCAGATTTCCAGACCTTAAACTAATCTACGAAATACAAGTATGCTGTTTACATGACCACTTGAATAAATCAGCTGGAATAATTGGGGAAAATGTCTAAATTGGGATTATTTTGCATTAATATTTAAATGTATTGTGATAACCTCTATATGATGATGCTTTACAGGACAGGCTACTGTGTCCACATTTTCAGCTAGATAACATGTCAGACTACCACTTAATCATGGTTGTGTTCATGTACGTTGTACATGGGTTGTTTCATACTTTAAAATGATTTAATGTATTATTGTAAATATATGTTTATCAAACACAGTATTGATTTTAATGAATAGATTGTGTGTAAAGATTGATATGTATATTTTTTTGGTTTTGTGTTTAACCCCTGACTGCTAGATATCATCTTCAGCCGTTAGATTCTTCCACTCTGACGTAAATAAGTAGCGAAAGGGTGCACTGCTAACATTAGTGCTAGCAGTCCTATGCATACGGTGGTGTGCTTTTAAACTAAAGCAGATTTCTTTAAATTGAATTAAAAGAATTGTGATAGTGTTATCTTTTCTTATTCTATCTTATTTTATCTTATCTTAGATATAGGCTTGCTTACAGTGTCACAGTATATTACCTTGCTTACAGTATTGCAATATATCGTAGTATATTAAGTCATAACCCCTATATCATGATATATACAGCGTCACCAATACACAGTCCTGGTGTTATTAGGCAAAATCTTTACACTTCAAATTTGGCAGCGTAGTTAATAATGTAGGCTATTATAAATATTGCAGCTCTTGCGATTTGAAATGGCACCTTTTCAGATAGTGATATTGACATAGTCCGACCTCCTCACTGTGTTCAATCAATTTAATAGTAATGTACTCAGAGTCAGTAAACAGTTTCTCATAATGCACAAGATGACTCACAAGTGAGTTTTGGCAGACATGAGTTCAGGTAAAGACAACTGACAGTGTGTCCCAAAGGTCTGAATGGTAGTTAATCGCTCATACAGTATATTTTCTCAGAGTAATCCTCAGCACCCAGCCCTGCATAAACAAATTCAAAGCAACTATGACACCCTCTTGCCTGTGGCGGTTGTTCCTGAGTCTGTGGTTCTTCAAACAAACATAAATCAACAGAACTGAAATTGCTTCTCTCTTCCAAACCAGAATGTGTTGGCAGATAATATGTTCCCAGAGCCTTGTGACATTAATGAATGGTTATAACATAGCCCTGTTCAAATTCACATTCATCGCCAATTGATCTGATTTGAGCAAGACAGATATGGCAAGACTCTCAGGCCTCAGACCTAATATTGCTGGAAAAGTTCAGGATTCTGCAGTTTGGGGAGGGTTTCAGAGATAGGCTCCAAAACAGTTGTGGCCAATGCTAAAAAACAAGAGTGAAATATAAACAATTTTCTGCTTTCGCATCCCAACAACAACAGGAATCGCTTGATGTCTTTCTCCTGTCTGTTTGCTGCTGAATCCTTACTAAATTGCACTGTGTGGCTCATTCCATTAGGCACTGTCAAAACAACACAACCCACAACTTATGATCATTGAGATTGATAAAAGGATTATTTGAAATGATTTTTAAAAGCACTATGGGGTTACATGTCCCTAATAAATTGATGATCATCAAAAATCAAAACTAAATAAAAATATTTTTTTTCCTTTATTCCAAATGTAGTTGATCAGCTAATGCATGTTTGCTGTCTGTATTTGTTTGTTGTTGTTTTGAACTTGAGCTACGAGGCTGATGTCACGGACAAGTAATGGAAGCCTATACCCAACCAATTAGCATCATGCAAACTGCATGCATTTATACATAACAGTATGTAATGCAGTGTCAGACACACAAGATTACCCAACAACTAGGCAAGCATGACATTGTAAACCTGTATAGTGCCTACTGCAAGTTATACACTGTCAACACTTTGGCTTTTTAGCTCCAGTGCGAAACTAGAAAAGCATTTCAAACATGTCTTGACTGTATTACGTTCACCGATAAAGGTACATTCGATTTGTTGCTTGACTGTTGCATGAAGATATCAGCTTTTAAGCAGTGCTCTCCATGAAATTATATCTTTTTTTACTTACAGCTTACAAGTATTAGAAGTGAATCCCATTTGAGGTTCCTTTACCAGCGTCTACCAAGTTACTGTCCAGAGTCTATGGTAAGCATAACCTCCTATACTTCAGACCGAGCTCTAAATTATGGTTGATGTTGAAAGCTGTCCCCTAAAGGCCGCAGGAAGTCTTAAACATTGGTCAGTCATGCTTGCCGTACACCCCTTTGATTTCGGAATGCTGGGCTCTCACCTGGTCAGGGTTAAAAGTATGAAAGACGAGGGCTGGAAAACAGCTTGATGCCCTCCACCATCATCCCTAATTACAAACCTGGAATGCCGGCATAAGCAACGTGAAATTACAGTCAGCCTCTAATTAGCCGGCGAGTGGAAAGCTTTATTTTATTTGGACATGTGTCCCGCACTAATTTGCCCAAATGGATTCAAATGGATTTTGGAAGTGGTTTTGCAGAGGGCTCAAAATCTCTTTTAGCATCCCTCACAGTTACATGTGATCTAAAGGGCCACCCATTGACGAGGAGGTGCCTAAACTCGATTGTGCTTGCAAGACATCAAAGACCATGCTCTGAATTTAGAGCGTTCTAAAGTGTTCTTTATGGACCCTATGTATGCTTTGAATCCTGTTTTTCTAACTTCTGCCCTTCACAAACAATGGTGATGGTCTTTGACAGGAGCTCCTTTTTTCCGCAGCCAGAGAACACGAAGAAGTATTCACAGTGACGTACAGCAAAAACCTCAAACAATATCCTGTTTATTCGGTTGATTATCTTGTCAAAGCCCGTGGCTTTGTTAGAATAGGCTTTCTCTGCAAGTCAGCCTGCGTCATATGGGGGGGGGAGTGACTGTTATTTCTGAACAGCTTTAGTGGCTAATTCAACACCGCCACAATGCTTTTTATGTGACTTTTAATAATGTTGTTGAGCTTCTCAGATTAATATATTTTTAATTATGCTCAAGTCACGCTGAGAGTCTCTCTTGAGCCCAGCTGAAATCAAAAAACACACCACAGAAAGAACAATGCTGCTGCCAAAGTTCAATTCAATTTCAATTCAACTTTATTAGGTATAGCTGTTTTTACAAAGGGTGTTGTCACAAAGCAGCTTTTCAGAAATTCAGGTCTAAGCCCTAAAGGAGCAAGCCAAGCCAGTAGTCGCAAGAAAAGCCTTTAGAGGAATTAAGACTCAAATGTAGAGATGTATGAGAGTTATGAATGAAGGAATAAAGTGAGTCTAATCGTCAGATGATACACAGATTAGCTTATAAAACCCAGTGACTAACGTTAAGCATATCAGAGTTTATCTAAAAAGCTTGTGAATCCGAATTAAGTCAGTGACTGGAAGTTCATTAACGTCCACATGACATCCATTCAAGGTGTTTAAGTTTAAACAGTTTACTGAGTTCATTTTCTCCAGACAGGACAGCATGTTTTCTTTCTTTGCTTTTGTTTTAGTTCAGTTAAGTCAGTTTAAACATTCAAAGTTTATTCTTTCAGTTAGAAATGCTTTCCATGAGCAACCTCAGATAAACTATTCTCATGTAACACTATGAGGGCATCAGTAGGCACCTAATGACAGATCATCTGCAGATGAAAATGCTTAAGAGCTGTATGTAGTTAAGCATAAAATACTCCAGTGAATATAAGCCAGGCTGATGTAACCCCCAGGTTTTGTCTATATATCTACAAAACTGTCCGATGTTCATTTATTAAGGATATTAGGTACAAAACTGTAGTTAAAAAATATAAAAAGATAAAGAAAAAATGGGACTATTAGTAACTCTGCAAACCCTGGTAGACCATTAAAACGGTCACCATCACATTAACAGTATTTAAAGCTTTCACCATGGGTCTGAAAGGATATGTAACTGTCAAGAAGTCGTTACTGAGAGTCACCACTGACCACAAAGTGAGTCCAGAACTATGCTTCGTTTTCATGCGGGAGACATTTAGCTTCAAGTCTTCTGCAAACATATTGGCTTTGATGTGTGTCTCTGGTACCTTATAAGACCTTGCTCTTGTTTTTTCACAGAACGAGCTTTGGATCTGTATCAATTCTACATTACCTGGTAAGATATACAGCCCCAGCTCCTCACAGGGATATGTAGGGGTGTTAGCTAAGCCCACCTGTGTTTTCGCCTGTGTACTAGTCTTAAAAGAATAAGAGAGGCTTTAGACTGTCTGAGGACCTAATGCCTCCCAGATGCAAAAATATCATAGCTCATATCCATCAACCCTCATCTAACAATGCCCATTAAAGAGCTGGTCCAGATCTTTGAGGTTCACCATGAAAGGAGTCAGAACTAAACCCAGTACATTAAAAACATGTTGGGCAAAATGTTTGTTGAGATTGATGGTTTGGTGATGATGGTGCTGCTGAGGTTCATAAGTAATGTGCATGTATTATTGCACTCCACGAAATCCTGCAGCGTGCTGTTTGAATGGATCTGGATGGATTCTAGATGAAAGACAGACGAGTCAGTTCTGCTGCCTTTCTGAGTATGTATCCTTGATTGTTTTTAGGAGCTTCAAGGAAATCTGATGGATGGGTTGGATTGGGCTGCTGCGAGCTGGCCATCTCGACAGAGTGCCGCAGGGAATGCAAACAGGTAAACAGGTATTTCTTTAAACTATGCTAACTTACTGTTTCTAACTGAAGGACTGAAATGACAAACACTTTCCAAAATGTTTTAGATGTATTGCTGAATACAGTTTTTTAGAGTTTTTTAAAATATAATATATGCTGCAAGCGTACAGCAAAGTGTCAAAATATAACTCTTCCCAGTAAATTTAATGAGAAAAAGAAGTAATGGTTCACTGGCAAGTCAATGAAGACAAAACGCTGTATCTTATTTCTCAGTAACTCTAAGTCATTTCCTAAAATAAAAAAAAATAAGTGCAGTTTTTAAAATATTGACTTTCTAATAATAAGCAACTTTAAAAAAAATTGTCCTTACAGCAAGAAAAAATTACGTTTCATTTCAATTTGTATGATTTATGGAAAAAATCCCAAAAAAGCTTAGTTTACAGAACATTGTGTTATGTACATTATATTATGTACTGTGAATTGACTGTTGTATTTATCATCTGTCGTGTTTCTCTGCATTTTGTGTATTGTCATTGTAAAGCATCGCTGACATTTAAATATGTTTTTGTCTAATTGTTCCAGGCATCTTCTAGAAATGATATCATAAAAGTATGCAAAAAAGACACAGAGGTGAGTTTGTGGAACACCACATCATACATTTTCAGGAAGAATAAAAAATCAGTCTTTGCAAGGCTTTATCAAAGTTATCTGTAGTAATGCAAAGCCATAAGCAGAAAGTGGGAGCCTTCATTATAGCAGTATATACCAGCGAGTGTAACAGCCAATAACTAACCTATAGTAGAGATAAGAGGGGGGCCTTAAATATTTCAAAGTAAACCAGATATTTTATGGCTCAGATTTATACTTTGATGCATATACAGTTACAAAAAAGCCTTTCTAGGTCAAAGCATGAGCAGACTCGCTTATGATAAACACAGAACCCTTCTAGTTCCATCATAGCTTTGTCGGTGTATGTTTATTTTTATGTTGATTTTGAGATTAAGAAAAAAACACTAAGCTCTTATCGTATGATCAGCTCACTGTGTTCGTGACTGTTGCTGATGTTGTATTTCTTTTGTTGACTTGAAGGTTGGGGTCGAGTATATATCAGAGCCGATATTTAGCATTTTTTAGATTGTCGGAATCGGCACTCAAACTTTCTTGCTTTCTTGCCGATAAAATTTGTATGTACATATTTGATGCTACTATGATAAAAATAGACACTGTAGTCTGGCCCAATGTCCCTTCCACGTTGTTTATTGGAATGTGTACAACTAACCAGCACTTCTGTAAAATTGGGCCATGTGTTGAGTAACTCCAATCCAGTGTGCTTTTTTGGTGTTTTGCTCAGGCTAGCAAAACAACTGTGACTCATGTGTGCTCCTCGAACCGTGCATAAAGATCACATTTGCTTGCTTTAACAGACAGCTGCAGCTTGCTCCTTCCACCTAGACTAATCGGGTAGTTTCCACCGATCCATCCAGCACAGATTATATCTTAAACGTTCAACACATCTAACTCCTGATTATTATACGTGTTAGGTTTTTACAAAGTAGGGCAGTTTTTACTACGTGACTGGTCAGGTGTTTATTGCAGTAGTTTTACTGGGATTACATTTACTGTTCTATGTGTTGTAGTGTAGGCTTTAATCAAGATTCAATTTTCTGGTCTGTATTTAGGCTTTGTACAGTGTTTAGTCTGTATCTGGGTTTTAAATAGTTTAGCCTAGCCTGTGTCTAGGCTTTCTTGCTTGCAGCTGTATGCTGAAAAGGCAGGCTCCACTCTGTGTGTGCACCTCTAACACTGTTAATGATCTTATATTATGCATTTGTTTTGTATAAAGTAATACAATTATAATACATTTGTATATTTTTTATTTCAAGTTTTTAACCCCCCATTTTTCTTACTAACGTCACTATTAAATGTCATTAAGAGCTCAAAGCATTTCATTCATTGTAATGTTCTAATATAACATACAATATACAACATTTTCACACTGCAAACATCAAATTTATAGTGAATGAATATCAGCCCTGCGTATCATTTGTCATTTTTCCTGATTACCAATAATTGGTATCAGTATTGGCCGTAAAGGAAACACATCTCTCAACCCCCTATTTGAGGGGTTGTTGCAGCGTTATCTGAAATGTAATATTTGTCTTTATTGCTGTGTCAAGCAATAAAAAAGCATGACTCGTTGCCCTCCTTGTGAGGTAATTTCCTGTTAGGTGAATTCTGGAGAAAGTAATTTCCTTGTTCTGTCTGGATATGACACATATACAAATCATGATCCAATATAGCTGGAATTTAGTTGTGTAGGCAAAAAATGTTAAGTAAACATAAATAAAATAAAGGAAGTCTTAATATTTTTCATCGCAGTACCCAACCTAGCACACAGCCTAGTGCCGTTGTGTGCTTAACTTTTTCCCCCCACTTCTCTCCCCCCTCCTTTAATCTCCTCCGTCCAAACAAACAAACAAACCAGCAGGCATAATGTTTGGTTTGGAGCGGACTCCCCCCAGCTTTAAGGCCTGGGCTGCTTTCATCTCGCGCCCTCCACTTTACGAGGAGTCTCAGTCCGAGCCAAAGCACGCAACAATGTTGGCTAACCTTTATGAAGCTCTGACAGGAATCTCAAGATTCTTCACTCGGAGGGGATTTCAAAGTAAGGTGCTGACGAGCAGGCAGGGCACACATGCTGTAAGGCCAGAGTGATCATGGTACAGTACTTGAAGACAGCTACTGGGAAGAAGAATCTTACAGTTGCTGTTCTTCTATTAGCCAACTATTGCCTGGAGCATGAAGAAAGAGCCCTGATTTAACGCCATAAACCAAACTTTTATTACGCACTTCTATAACTTAAGAATAATTGAGTTCTGCTAAGCCTGAGATTTTAAGAAGTTTAACTTGTTATACATCTATACAGAATAATGCAAGGGGAGATTGACATGTCTAAGAAGTAGTAAGGGAGGAAATGAGGTGCTGTTTGAAGAGACATGTGAAGGAATTATTTTTACACTCAGCACACTTGTCTGCATTTGACTGTCTGTATTTAACATGCTTTCCTTTCTTCTCCTGCAGAAACCGCTCTACAACTGTATCACCAAAAATGAAAGTAAGCCTGTTAAACACCACAGACAAAAGCATCTCTATCAAATGCCGGCACCACTATCATTATCAGTCAGGTGTACCTCAGAATGGGAAAAACATGTGATCTGAGTGATTTTGACCATGGAATGAATGTTGTAGCCAGAGGGCTGGTTTGAGTATTTCTGAAACTGTCCGTGCACAACAGAGCTTACTCTGGCTGGTGCAATAAATACACAGCTTCCCATCAACGAGAGTTCTGCAGAGAGAAATGTTGTGTTGATGAATCAGGTCAGTGGTTAGACTGGTTTGAGCTGACAGAAAAGCTATGATAACTCACATAACCACTGTACAATTGCAGCGAGCAACAGCAAATCGGAATGTACAACCTTGAGTCAGATAGGCTACAACATCAGAAGACCACGTTGGGTTCCAGTTCTTTCAGGCAACAACAGAAAGCTGAGTTGTGGACACAGGCTCACCAAGACTTGAGAGTTGAAGACTGGAAAAATGTTGCCTGGTCTGAGGAGTCTCAGGTTCTTCTGAGGGTCAGATTTTGGTGCCAAGAACATGAATCCATGGACTGAACCTGCCCTGAGGCTGGTGGAGGTGGTGTAATGGCTTGTAGAATGTTTTCCTCGCACACTTTGGGCCTGTTAATACCAATCATTGCTTGAATACCACAACCTATTTGAATATGTTTCATGACCACAGCTTGCCTCTCTCCTAATGGCTATGTCCAGCATGATAATGCACCAAAACAAAAGTTGTGTCAAACTGGTTTCATGAACATGACCACCCTGAGTTCAGTGTTCTTCAATGGCCTTCCCAGTCGCTGGATCAGAATCCAATAGAACAAAATGTTAGGATATGGTAAAACAGGACGTTGGCAGCATGACAAATGGTGCAGCTGAAAAATCTGCAGGAATTGCCTGACGCAATCATGTCAGCATGACCAAAACCTCAAAAGAATATTTCTAACATCTTGTGGAATCCATGCCTCAAAAAACTGAGGCGACATGAGGTCAGTATTAGGACATGTGAAAAAGAAAAGAGACATTCTGCTTGGAAAGTCATGTTTACATGCCTGCAAGGCAGGTTCATGACCCCCATCTTGCTGAAATTTAGCCTGCCGTTAAACTGACCAGTGAATGAAATGCTTATTTGTGTTCATATGTGAGAGTCCTGCCCTGCGGACACTGTCAGTCACGGTATGAACTTCCTGTCCAGACTTTGGACAGATAGACATATGGCCCTGTGCATAGTGACACATAACCTGCAGTTCAAGTGACCCAAGGGGCACACAACAGATCTGTTTCTTTTGCCATATGCGACTTCTAGTTGTAGCTGTTGTGCATTTTTGTAGACAAGTTTCTGCAAGCATTTGAGTTGTGTCGTCACATTCAGTTATATAATTAATGAGGAAATCTACTGATTGTTTTGATTAATAATCGAGGGTGCAGAATTATTAAAAACAAGCAAGCAATAAAAGTCGACTAAACTGAATGATAACACATGCAAAGTACTTCACTGAACAGAGATGAACTTTAAAAAGACATTAAACAAAAGAACACTGAGACAGAAGATGCATAAAATGGTTGTGTCAATATTTCTTTTTTTCATACTGTAAGAGAGATCGTTAGGAGAATTTCATATATGCTCTACTTCAGATTAGCACAATTAAAAATAATTTTTCAAACCATGAGCTGACATTTTAATTTTACTGTGTTGTCTCAGTAAGTTTAAAGTGAGGATATGTGACCTAATAACAGTGATCATGAGAACCAGCAGTTTACTACACTGTGTTTAGAGTTTAAAAAAATGATGCTCTGCTCTTCTTTGCCGAAAGAAATCTGTGCCAGTCTATTAAATATCCCGGCTTGATTAATTGACTTTATTGGTATATAATGACAGCCCTACATGTGTCTTCGAGAACTGTAAGAACTCAGTGTATGTTGGTCTCTGCTCTGTTTCTGTGTTGTCCAAGTGGGCTCCGTTTGCTGCAGCTATGTAGGGAGACACACTACCTGCCGTGAGTACTGCCAGGCCATCTTCCGCACGGACTCCTCACCCACTGTCTCCCAAATCAACGCCGTCAAGCAGTACTGCAAGGACATCAGCCCACAGCTCATCAGCTGTGTGGCTAACTACACCAAATCTTACCCAACCAGGAGTCCCATCGACAGTGAGCATACCTCCTCCTCTAATACTCTACTATTAACTCTTAATTCATTTAAGCCTACTTGGTCCTGAGTGGAACCATATATGGAATTCAGTAGTAGTCTCAGTTTATCTCTGTGACAATATAACATTGGAAGAGTAATTTTTCAGTTCATTACACTGTTGTAAAAATGTGTTGTTTGTGTTACACATACTGTTACACATTTACTGTGTTACACTTACTGTGTTACACATACTTGACAAAGCACCCTAATGTTAAACTGGTTGAATTATCAAATGGAAATTACAGTATAATACAGCACTCTGTATATTAAATATATGCAAATCTATTTATCTGGTAAGGATACATTTGTTTGCACTAATATTAGAGAAAATGCAACTAATAATAAAACAGTAAGTAGTGATTTTGCATATCCTTGCTTTCCAAAGAAAAACATTTTATCTCCTTTTTTTTTTTTTAGAATTTAAAATTTTTAAATTATATTGAAAATATATATTGAAAGTTAATAAAGGTACTATTTTGGACATACTTGTTTTTCTTTGGACAGCAACAATATATGAGTGTATTCATTTAACCATTTACCTATGAGAAAGACCAGTACTATTTATAATGATTATCTAACAATTATTTGGGGTGATCAGCATTTTATTGTGTTAAATCAAGAGTGATGGTGGTGGAATTTCAAAATCTCTGCGATTCCTGGGGGCCTGAACGTCACAAGATGTGTTAAAAACTTGTTTTTAAAATATAAGAAATTATTGTTACTTTTTGTTTTTGTTGTATGTATTGTAATGATATGTAGAGTTGGCAAAGCATACTCCCTTCCAAGAAAATAGTTTAAACAATTTACTGAGGGTCCAAAGCACTGTATACAGCATATCAAACAGTGATGTACAGTATAGACAGACGCAATGAAAAAGGCTTTACATGACAGCAGGTCAAGTTAGACGACAGCAGGTCAAGTTAGAAATTAGAGGGAAGATAACCTTGCGTGTTTGACCTACAGTGCCCTCCTTGTAGCATCACTTTGCTATTTGTACTTTATATCAGGCCTACATTCAACCCTGTCAAACACACTCTGCTAGCTGCAGCGTTGAAAATATGTTTTGCTTTCATACTTACCTTGTTTAATGAGGACAAGTCTACCTTTTTTTAGCACTTTCTGTATTGACAGGTGTGTTCACTCCACCCATACACAGTTTCGTACAAATCAACTGCAAAAAAGCAATGAATATAAACCGTACTTGAGCTCTGCGTCTTCAATATTTGATGATTAACATACATCTATTTTGTCAGGCTGATAAGGCTTAGCCAAAAATGTTTGTGTGCCAAACACGTTTCCTCATTAGTGTTCATGAGGGTCTGGAAAGCGTAGAATGCTAAAAACAGGTACATCACATCAGTATACCGCTTGTTTGGACCATTGTAAAGCATTACTACCAGCAGCGAATTGAACCACTTACTTGGAAGGGAGCCGAGACCCGAGAGCAGAAAAAAAGCATCAGAGTGTGTCTGTCCAGGTGAACTCCTGTATGATAAACGGGAAGCACTGCTCTATACCAGTAGACTTCTGGGCATTTCCGGTGTTCTTTTTTCTAACTATATCTGCATGTGCTGCTTTAGGCCTGTACTGTTGTGACCGTGCAGAGGAGGCGCATTGTCAGACCGCATGTAAACGCATCCTGCGCACCATGACCACGGAGAACGAGATAATGGAAGGACTGATTGCTGAGTGTGGCAGTCAGCCCCTCCCTCAGGACCCCCTGTGGCAGTGCTTCCTGGGTAGTGTTCACCTTCCCACCAAAAGCAAACCAGAAACCTTACCCACAGCCAAGATGGACTGCGCCAAGCTCCACTGCTGCTCCAAAGCTAATACGTCGCTGTGCAGGTCAGTTCACAGTCACTTAGTGCCGGTAGGGGCTCTTGAAGTTTGGGAGAAACAAGTGAATCTTTTAGCTATTCTGGCTGCGAAGCCAGGGCAGGACATGAAATGAAAAAAGAGTGGCTGCTGGAAAAAGTAGGTGGTTCACTATCAGCAGTCAACAAACGTAATTCATTGGGTTATCACTGACAAACCTTTTCATAATTTTGATCGATGTGATGGACACTGTATAGATGAATTTAATGACCTTGGCTCTTTTCACACATTTGGATACTTTGGATGCTTGCATGTATGACTTTCGACACATTCAGGGTTAAGTAATAATAAAAGGTGACTGAAATGTTGATGCATATTGCTAAGCATGTATTAGCATGCTCAAAATCCTGTGTTTGATTGTGTGATACAGTTTATTTACAAGCAAAATAAAAATCTATACATTGGCATAAATGTAATAGCATGTTATTTGAGAATAATCACATTATTAAAGGGCCTGTATCTTGGAAAATCATATTTATTGTAGTATGCAGTCATTTCCTTCATAGTCCATTTGATCCTAATATGGAAGTAAGGGCACAAATACCGCCCATTTTGAATTTCCTGTTTTTTGAAAAAACAATGTGGCAGTTCAGCCCTGTCCGTTCACAATGATATTATAAGGAGTAATTCAGTCATTACTGAATTCTAAATGATGCATGATATGGAGCAGCCAATCAGAGGGAGCTCTTTTACATGCTTCTGTATTTTGCAAGGCAGTTCATTTACTCCTTCTCCTCCAGGGACATGTGCCAGGAGATCAGCACCAACTGGGGCACTCAGACATGGCAGGAGTTTGACCAGCTGTGTGAGTACAACCACGTTGAGACTGACCTCATCACCTGTTTGGCAGATGTAAGGGAACCATGCCAGCTGGGCTGCAAGGATCTCACCTACTGCACCAATTTTAACAACAGGTAACAGAACAGAGCTATCAGTATGGGGGAACATAGTGTAGCCACAGCACTACATTGTTATACGGTTTACACTTTCAACTAACTTTCATACCAAAATGGTAAATACTAAACTGTGCATTCTGAAGTTCCAATTCAGCCACTGCACTGCAGAAGTAAAGCCCAGACAGAATATCGTGACTAATGTATATTACGTATAAGCCCTTGGGTGTTATATACAAAACAGTTATATGCAACAGTTATATGCAAAATGCTCCTGGAATCCTAAAATTACCTATGTTAAGACATCCTGTACAGAGAACACACTTCTGCATGTTTTAATGCACACTTATTTATTTGCAGAATATTTGTTTACATAAAAATAAAACATGAGGTGAATGAAAGTTAAGGCACATTTTTTATGCTGTGTTTATTTTTTACGGTAGTTTAAGCCTAGCAAGCACATATAAAATGGTTGATTAAATTGGCAGAAATGACATATTTAAATGTGTTCTCTGCAGGGAATGTGTTGACTTATTTTCACCTCGAAAATCTTCAGAACTCTTCATTTGCATATGATTGTATTGGTCAGACATTATTATGAAGTACACTCCCAGTTTTTAATTGTACTGGCCTGTTCACGGTCTGTATACACTACATTTAGACAATATGCACTACACCATTGTCTAATGATAGGCCTGCAGAGGTGAAGTTCAGATATGTAGTGTGACCGTATATTTAAGAATGTCATGTTCCACAGACCGATAAATGTGCTTAGCCATTTTCCTGGCATTCCGTGGCCTGTCTGTTGCCAGCCAAATTTTGCTCTTTGTTTCAAAATAGTAATATAGTGAGCAAGTCTGGTTTGATTTATTATGGTAGGAGTGGTTCAGCATTGCTTTAGGGTCGGTAAGGCATGGAGCAGCTATGTTCCACCCATGCTAAATCGATTGTGGGTTCACATGCACTCCCTTTCACCAAGCACACCAATCCCAGTGGGTCTGTCCAACAGTTTGAGGTCGACCATGTAAAACAATGACAATGAAGTTGCAGCTATGTCTTTATAATCATGGTTTAAGGATGAAATGTTGTGTCAGACACTTGAGAGTTTCTCTTCACATGTAGCTGGGTGAAAGTGGAGCCCTCAAGGCCATTTATGAGGCCATATCGTCCGTGACATAGTGATCTTCAGTGGCTAGTAGTAATGGATACTGATGCGCAGAGATACAGAATGAGTGTGCAAAAGAGAAACTGTTAATAAAACCATTTTATGGGGTTTACTTTAATGTTATGCAGTTGGACCCAGGACCCCATGGTCCCTAGGACAGGTTTGAGTTATAATGATCACACATGTCTATATTATTTATTATACAATACAGTGTGCATTACTACACAAAGTTTTAGTCAAGTTAAGTCCAGTTTTAAACAATGTGCTTAGATACCCAAGTGTTTTTCCACAGTACCGTGTAACATAGTACCTTGTAATCAAATCCCTTCCCAGATTCCTTTTTTTAAATATAGTGTATATAGTGTAACTTTTAATAAGCACACTTACTGGAAGTATGCTGATTAAAGGGGTCTTAAAATGGAAAACTGTATTTACATCGTCATTCTTGAATAATGAGAGTTCAGTACATATAAATGACATACCGTGAACCTCAAATGCTGTTGTCTCTTCCTTTAAATAAAAATCCCACATTTGAAAGGAGGACAGTAAAACGAGCTGTTTTCAAAATCCTACACTGTTAGGTAACAGTCCTGACTCCACCCACAATGACACCCCTAAAATGTTCATATACCAGCTCACATGCCAATGACAACATTTTAAGAGGAGTGGCCAGAAAACCGGCCTTTCCAGGCTGTGAAGACATCAGGACTTTTCATACCCTTTCCAGTTATTTCTTAACAGGTGTGGAGAAAGTTCAGTGATCTTTAAACAAGGCTCAAGTTGGCTTCCTAAGCACCAGGTTCTTAATTGAATGTTCTGTTCCACCTTAAATAGTACATCTTGTACTGGCAGACTACATAGAAATGTACTTTCGTTGGCTGTGAAGAAGAACTGCAGAAGGTCCTGGACAACTGTAATTCCAAGTTGTTCGTTTGCTCTGCACATGTCACTCTGGACAATTCTTTAAACCTTAGACAATATTGAGCAGGCTTCTCTCAGAGGACAGAGTGGAAGAGATCCATGGTTCCACCTTAACTACCGCCACAACCCTAACAGCAACCTGTACATAGCAGCCACACTGTATGATTGTATCCACTTTTTGATGGTTGAAGTCAGACTGAAAGGGCAAGTTTCATTGTGAGTAGCACCTTTAGTTTACTTTGTGCTGATGTTTATTTTATTTTATGTCTTATGTCTGTGTCTCAGCCAATCAGAGCAGAGCTTATCAAAATATTCATGAAGGCACCATATAAGGCAAAACAGCTCGTTTCATTCTAGGGTCAAGCCATAACATGTGGATAGTGCTACACAGTGAGATGCATCACATTAAGTTGCTGAGATATCATGTTTAGTAGCGGAGGAGGAATTTGATGCAGTATGAGGTATTCTGAGTATTGTTTGGACTGGACGAGGAGGATGAGTCTCCACTTAGATGATGGCACCCTTTCCTCTATGGCGGGATTGAAAGGTCAGGCAAACAAACCCTGGCTTTGATTTCCTTTGAAGGATTCCTAGGGAAGACTGCAGTGATGGGCACCCCTGCGGATTTCAAAAGCTGTTGCGCCCTGCTCTGCGGGTGACTTGGCGCTGGTGCAGAACACAAACAGAGCACAAAGTGTTGGGGACAAATGTGGTGTGGAGTGTTAGGGACACCCGCAGTGCTGTATGGTGTTTGGGCCACCCTGTGGATTGCACCACAGCACCAATAAACCCACCCTGACCGTTTAATGATGGATGGGGAAGAAGCATGCCAATGCCACCCACTAGGATATACATCTCCTCTAGCACTGTGTGAGGATGCCATTCCGGCACCATCCATAACATCAGGAAATAGACTCAGCCGGAAATTTAGATGCAACAGGGTGGGGGGATAATGTGATGATAATTTGTGGCAATTTTAGTGACTGATTTTAATGTTTTATTGCAGAATTGTCCTTCATTTTATACATTTTGTAAGTTCAGTGCAAACTGTTCACGCTTTGAAGTTCGATAAGGCTTTTATCTGCTTTTGGAACAAAAAAACGACTTTAAGGGAACCATTTTGGAAGGAATTAGAGCCGTTCTCTGGGGAACTCCCCACCACGGTGTCATTTTCTTGCATCCTCTCACCATAATGAGTTTGTGCCCCACCCTTCAGTGGTTAAAGAAAAAGCCTCGTGGGGTCAAGAAACATAGTAAACAAACCATTCTCTGACCAGGGGTTAGCCTCCGACCGCACTCAGAAACCTCAATCTAGAAGATCAGTCCACTGTGGCACCAGCCTAACCCTGCATTGCCTACATGAAAAGAACCCGCTGTGGTGGATCATTAAAGAAATGGAGGCTCCCTCTGCTGCAGGTTTCCTCCGGAAGTCTCCTTTCACCCAGCGTGGAGTGTGGTGTGGTCTGGGGGCATGTTTCAGCCCTGCTGAGTGGCAGTAAACAGTGGCTGCCTGGAGTGGAATATCTGCAGCGTCCATATGCTGAAGATGGAGAGCGTTGTTCTACAAAAATGCTTTGAATTAAGCTGCCTGTCAAAAATATGGGGACGCCTAGCTTTTCAAAATGTTGTAACACAAATAAATCTTTTTTGCCCCCCAAAAGCTTAACATGTAGTGCAAAAGATTTGAGTTAGCAGGCAAAATGCTGCAAGCAGTTCATTTTTCAGATTTATATCTGAGGAGGTTAGATATGAAGTAGTTAAACGGCATATAGAACGGGAAATGGAAACAAGTAAAACACAAAAAAAAGTTCCAAAACTCATCTTATTAAAAGACGCATAGAAACAGGGTAAGGCAATAGTAATATAAAAATGGAGCTGCGACTCGGATCGTGAGAAGCAGAAAATTCAACAACTTAACTACTTAATGGTTGTTTTGACTGGAAATTAAATAAACGAAGTTTTTGCCCAGAATTTTATGAAAGACTAAATGGGTTTCTTAAAACTATCCCATAATTGTAACGGTTTGGGACAATATTTGTTTGCTTGCTTGAGATTAGTGCCAAAGCCCACACTTTTTATCTCCTTTTTATGATGTCAGCCCGCATCTGTTTTCTATTAAATTGTTGTGATTGTTTGGGGGGAAAATGTGCCAATTAAAATCATAAAATGTTTTTAACACATTCCATCAATGTTTCTCTCTGGACTTCTATTCCTCTATCTTCAGGCCCACTGAGCTCTTCCGGAGCTGCAACATCCAGTCAGACCAGGGCGCCCTGAATGACATCAAACTGTGGTCCAATGGAACCATCCGAATGCCTCTGATGAACATTCCTGTTCTGGATATCAGAAAGTGTCGGCCGGAGATGTGGAAGGCTGTGGCCTGTGTTCTGCAGATCAAACCCTGCTACAGCAAATCAAGAGGCAGCGTCATCTGCAAGTGCGTATTTTGTCATTTTCAGCTCTGCAGCGCTGTGTTCTTAAGCTTAGTGTTTTATTCTGGCTGTAGCCGTGGTGAGGTCGGGGAGATTTAGTCTTGTTAGTTGTGATTGCATTAAGAATGAAAAGTCTTGTGGGGCCCCTAAAAAAACTCATTAAGAAGTTATGCTGTTCATTATGCTGTTCAAATACAAATTCAAAGAAAAGGTCATTGTTTAGCCAGCAAGCTTCTGTCTGTGGTGTTCATAACAAGAGATGCAGCACTGTTGTTCCTCCCAGCATATTGGTTTACCTAGTTGGTCCTCCATAACCTTCCAACTGAACCTATGGACAAAATACAATGGGTCGTAAAGTATTTGTAAGTATGAAAACCTGCACAGTTTCTCAAGAGATTGGTTAAAAAGTGAATTAGCCCTCCTTTCTCCAACAATATGTAATCTCAGTTAATATGCAAAATACCACATTACCAACTAGACAACAGCATTTCCAGAAGAAGAATTGCATTGAAGCTACCATCAGCCACCATGTCGAGTGAGTTATCAGCCAGCCAACCTGGGACCTACACCTCCCAACACACACTGTTTAGAGCTTACAGCTTTTAAAAACTTTCCAATTGAAAGTAATGAAGACTAGAATGTTGGTTGGGAAATTGAACTGTCAAAAAAGTTTTATGAAGATATAACTACATCATTTATCCTATATGAAACATAAATAATCGCATTTACGTTTGATTTACATTCTCTCTTGGCAAAATTGTTGCACTTCCAACTGCTTTGTGGTTGTTATGCTGTCAAACAAGATGTAAGAGATGATTGTGCCAAACAAGATCACATGCACAGCAATAGCTTTTAATCAAATTCAAATCATAATACAATATCTCCTCTTGTAGTGTTCACACTTTGCACAGAATTGCACAGCCTGTTTCAATGAGCTGAGAGTGAGAAATAATTTATTAAAAAACGACAAAACACATTTGTTATCAGTGGCAGTAACTTCTGAGTGTTGGGTGTTATTGCTGTGCGTTGTTTTCACAGGAAGTGGATTAGTTCATCCAAGTTTTTATGGAATGAAGATGGCAAAGTTTCCATATGTTCTGTGATAACTCACTACGTATGATATGATAACCAGCCCATCTCCACATGGCGCGACTGATAGTGTTGTGGTTTGGTTGTTTGAGCATGAGGCGTGAGTGAGTCATTCCCGGGTTAATCTTTCAGGCTTAGAGATTGTTTGATCTGAGTTGCTTTGCTGTTAGCAGTTCAGCATACCATCAGGAAATTAAAATCGTCGCGCCACAGAAACACATTTAGGAGCCGACAGCTGCCACCTTGGCTGATGCATGCTGCGGAGAGATATTCCACCTGACAGTTTCCTTCACACACAAGCGCATCACTCACTGTTTTGTTTGCATTTATCACACCTGTATTTACACTTCCAGCAAAAGCTTGTCTGGTTGGCGATCGGCGGGCGCTCCAGTATTGTGAGGATTAGCCGTGCTCACGCAACTCCTCTGGAGAATGTTCTGGAATTATGTCTGTGTTCTCTTTGACAAGAAACACCTTGACTCTAGCAGCTTGGGACAAAGGCCTGTGCCAGTGAGTGATGACAGGGCGTGACCTCATACACATCTATCAGCATCTCTCCTCCATGCGTCTTGTCGCAGCTTGCCCCTCACTGTGTGCATGCTTGGCAAAAACACCTAACAATTTATTCAGGATGTTGTGGACAGTCAGGTATTCTCTACTCTGTGTTTTATTGAAGGTCTTTTCCCTGGAAGTGGCTGTGCTTTTCTACCCCAAACTTTTCTATGTTGTGCTTCTACAGCTACAGTTTTTCTTTGATGGCAGATTTCTCAAATTGTAGACTAAGGATGGTTATTTTTCTAACCATCGCAAATAGACCTTTAACATTAGTCTTGGATACACTGAGCAATGTTTGTTATAAATGTAGTTGTTCAGTCTAACTCAATAATAAACAGTCCATCAGTAGGGGAGGGAGTTGCAGCAATATGTACACAATATGCGTCATAGTATTTAGTGTTTAGTTGGACCAGAAAAAACAGTTAGTAGTGCTGGGGCAGTCCTGAGCTAGAGATTAGGAAAGCAACTTTGTGACCGGTGGGTCGCTGGTTCGATTCCCTGAACCGGCAGTGCTCGTTTCACTTCACGGATGGGTTAAATGCGGGAGGTAAAATCCTCTGTGTGCAGCACAAATGGCGAAAAAATGACCCTTAACTCTCTACTCAGAGAATGATTGGCCTCACATAAATGTTCATTTTAGCATTTTATTATTATTTCTGACGTCCACTTGAAAAACAGCCATCCAGGCCATTTTTACATGCCCATTTTCTCACTTCTCTTTATGTTTTGGAATTTGACAGGTTGTTTTTGCTACTAGGCTCTTAAGGCTGATATATGTAAATGACCTATTAAACATGAATGGGCGGGGCTACACATTTGTGGGCTGGGAAGGCAAATGTATTGCTGCTGTCGGATCAAAACCTTACCATCTCCAAAATGGTAACTTTTTTACAGGAGGAGGAGAAAGCACATCCGATGGAAGATTTTATTTCAAGTCATTTCCCACCATTCTATGGGTCCATTCATCATGAAATGTGCACGCAATGTAAACATTGTGTCAAGAACCGCAAAACACCAAAAATGAAGATACAGGATTTTACTCTTGACAGAAGCGATATGTAAATGCAGTGGTTTTTGTGAGGTTACAAAAACATTGAATTGTAAATTGCCTGCTTGTTAACACTGTGTATGTGTGTTTTTCAGTTTTTTTGAAACCTGATTTCAATGATAGGGGCTCTTAAAAAATACTGTCATAGTCTAAACAAGGTTCTTTTGCTTTCTTTATAATTAAGCATGTAGTTCAGCATTCTTGAAGTAGTTACAGTTTGGTCAGAAAAGCATGTTGTGATATAATGTGATGTAATGTATCACAGTAACCATAAATATCAGTTTATTGCCCGTCACTAATTTGTAGAGCACCTGTCTCACACCCAAGGGCGTTTTACGGTTCGGTTGCCAATATCAATATACATAACCTTTCCAGATTATAATAACCCCTTTTTGCAGTTTCTCCCGCGGGCTCTGGGGAATTTGTACTGCCACCATCAACCCTCTGCTTATTCACTAGATGTGCATGGTTAATCAGAGACCCAGTTAGCAGTAGGAAATGCAAAGTCTGAACACCATTGGTTCATATGTTTGTAGACACCTGCTCATTCTTCTGAAATCATTTTATACCCCCCTTGTCGAAGCTTGACACTGTTATGTGACTGCTCCAGAGTGTCCCGTTCTACTGGCAAACCTATTCTATGGAAATTATTCTTATTATAGCTGCAAGCGCATAATTGAACATCTGTGTCGGCAAATGGGTTTATATTTGTTCAATAAAGAAAGTCACTGTTACCCCCAGTGATAATAAAAGTATGTTGCAGTTTAATAGAAGCTATTTTTCATTTGTAGATTGCAATTCTGTAGAAAGAGCAGAATTTGGTACCAAATTAATGTAAAAAATAAAAAGTAAATAAAAACATCCTGTACATTTTTGCTACCTATTCCACATTTATACTACAACAAAAAGTCAGAAGTGCAGACTGTTTCTACAAAATATGTATTAAAGGAGCAGTGTGTTACCTCTAGAGGTGAGAGCAACCCACTGAACCCCCCTCACCCACCCTCTCTTCACTAAGAAGCTACAGTGGGCTCGTTTTGCCACTTCGTGTTTTCACTTTTTTGACGGTGAGCAGTTCTCAGACTTCTTACAACACAAAATGGTTAGCCAGCAATTTATTCAACCCATCCAGCAGTCCTACCTAGCGTGCTTATATCGTTACTACAGCGTAGTATCTCAGTTTCAAAGGTCTTATTGTGCTTTTAACGTTAATTTACCCCAGATATGCAGATTTAGCCCCTCAAACCATTCTAATTTTTATTTCAACGCTGTTAAAAATTTCCCATAAGGACATTCACAAGCTTCTTGCTCAAATTTTCCCATTCTACCCTAAATGGTGCTACGGTTACATTCTAGCACCTTGAGGCATTATAATAACTCCTGCCCCATTTAAGGGGCCATCTAGCCTCATAGTTTTAATAAGGATAATAAATAATAATTGTACATGGTTTATGTTTTATGCGACAGAGCTACTGATTAATGTGCTACCATCACAAAGTAACACAAAGCAGCAGTTATGTTGAAATGATGCATAAAATTAGAAATCGACAAAAATGGAGATACATGTTTTTCTTTGGACAGCCACGATATTCTAGAGGCCCTTAGATCCCACACATACCTCCTTTAAATGTAGTGAAGCATAGCAAAACAACAATAACAATGCGTTAAGTGTTAAGTCTTACAAGTTAATCCTCAGTACTTCTGACTCATTTCTGCTCTGTGACATGGCTGTTATAAGAAGCGATACATGAACTGAATTGAAGTGAATAGGGATGTGTTTTTAGTCCTTGGTAAGTTGACTTGTTTCTGTGAATGCCAAATGTGTTTGAAGATGGCTGAGTTATGTTGTTCCAGTTGCCAGACAGTGGGCAAAGAAACAAAGCTGCGTGTGTGGGTGAATAAAAAAAATGGCAGACAAGCGGCTAGGGGCGGAAATTACACCCCGGGACGTCAGATTTGTTGAGTCAGGGTGGGATTACCGTATGTTGCACGACATCTGAAAACAGGCCAGAAAAAAGGAGGTTCAAGGGCTGCGATGCGTTTCCAGGCATGAGGCCGTTTTATGGTGTACACAGTCGACAGGAAACAGACTTTCATCTCCTATGTTTGAACACAGAGGTGAAGGGGGTGCTGATGTGTCTGCCTCGAACCCAGGCTGGTTAGCACACAGAGAAGCAGTGCGCTTCTGTTCTGTGCAGATTGTGGTGGAAGTGAGGCTTTATGTTACACGTTTTAAGATTACCTTTAATTATGTCTAATATCATTGTGTCATCTTACATGAAGATCATTTTTATCTGATGTGTTCCATGTTTACACATATGATCATCTCAAAAAGACAAACCTTTGGCTTGCAGTCAATCTTTAGGATGGGTTACACAAGGTTAAAAGACGTATCTTTGAGAGGAAAATATCATGAGTATCCCATTTCTGCTTGTACCCTCAGGTCAGACTGTGTGGACATCTTGACCCACTGTGGGGACTTCACACGCTTCCTAGATGGGCACACCCCTGAGCGAATCTGTGACCTTCTGTCCCCTACTGATGACCCAGAGCGATGCATTCCCCTACACAGATACCTCAGTGAGTCTCTCGTGTTCCTTAACTTCAACTTCATGTTTAGAAAGAAACATTCTCAGCTAATCTGTATGTGGAATCACTTTGGCTCCCGCAGCTCCAAGCCCCTTTGAGAACATCATTGAGGAGGTGATCCATCCCTGTAACCCCAACCCGTGTCCCAGCAACCATTTGTGCGAAGTGAACAGGAAGGGCTGTCACCCAGGACAAGACTGCCTGCCTTACTTTTGTGTGCCTGGTACTTTTCATTGCTTTCATTTCACCTCCAGAGGAGCACATGTTTCAGCTACAGTGTTAGAATTATGCAATTAAAAAAAAGTTAGTGGGTTTTTTCAAAGGGATACTTTGGTGAATATGTCCTTTTGTTTGGTGTCTGAAATTTGCTTCAGGCTAATGTCGCTAACAAGAAATAGAAACATATGAGCCATCAATTAGCATTGTGCAGACTGCATGCTTAGATTTAGATTTGTTGAATAATTTCAAACGATCTCCAGTCCAGCACAGGTTGGTGATTTTTCCTGCTCAGATTCACCTAATTTAACTCATAATTGTCAGGTTTAGTAAATCTGTTTTAAGTATGTGAACTACCAATCTGTGGACACCGGCCCTTCAGGAGAGGAGCTGTGCACCTGTGCTGTACGATATACTGTAATATAAAATTTGGGGAAAGAGTACGTTACATAGTTAAAAGCAGTTGTAGCTTTTCTTCAAGTCTGCGTTTTGTCTATACATTTGACTTTTTTTGTGGATGACAGTATGTCGGTAGCTATAGTGACTTTTTGCACAAATGACAATTCTTAAAAACATTGTGCAATTGTTGCTGTTTCCATCAAACTGCCTTTTTGTAATCCAAGTGCTGTATATATTGACTTAAATTTCATACAACACAACATTGTCACATACGTTTTTGGCTTTGTTTGACGTTTCCATCTTCAGTTTCATGTGTGCCATAACCCATGCACTTTTGGTGTTCCTAACCTCCCCATAGCCCACTGATAAGGAAGTTTTGTTTGTTTTATTAATTTTGTTTGATTTATTTTTCTATTTGAACCATTTCACAGGAGATCACGTGTCTCTGCCATGCAAAGTTTAAACATTTACAAAGGCTGTAGCCTTTTCTGGACACCTCTCTGTGTATGTGCTAAAGAGTGGCAGCATTCTTGTTAACTCACATCTCCTCAGTTTTAGGAATCTCTAGTCTATTTGATGCATGTGTGTGAAGCCCATCTGCACAATACTAAAGGGTGGCTTTAAGGTCTTCTTTGCCTGTTCCTTTAGACTCATAGCTCAGGCACTAAACTAAAGAAGCAAACTTCAGAAACCAAATGCCTCAGTCAGTTCTGCATTTGCACTACAGGCAAAAAAGTTGTGCAAATATGTGTTAAAGTGTTCCTAAAGGGTAATCTCTCTGGTGACAGGCTGCAAACTGGGCGAAGCTTCTGAGTTCCTCGTGCACATGGAAGCTCGGATCCAGGTACCTATGCGCAGTGGCCAAGTAGGCTGCTACGAAGTGTGCACCTGTGGCCAGAGTGGCCGGCTGGAGAACTGCGCGGAGATGCCCTGCGTCGACACCACCAAAACTTGTGCCGTGGAAGGACAAAGGAAAAGTAAGGCATGCATGATTCTGTAGATTCTTGCATTCTGAAAACTTAATACATGTTACGTGTACCTGCCGGTTTCTACAAATTAATATCAAGGCTATTAATGGGGAGTTTGTCGAAATTTGCTGCCGTAACAGCATCTGCTCTGGAAAGACTTTACGCTAGATGTTGGAACATTCCAGTGAGGATTTGATTGCTTTCAGTCATAACAGCACTTTAGTGAGGTCAGGTACTGATGCCGAAGATCACAAAAAACACTCCAGTTCAGAGTTTCATCACTTCAGAGTTTCCGGTTCCACTGCTCCACAGCCCAGTGCTGTACAGTACAATTGAACACATAGCATTGTTTAAGGAGGGAAGTCAAATTCATTTTCTTTTTATCTTGGATAAAAGGAGGAATATGTTAAGATGGTTGTAATAAAGATCTTTTGTTCTATCCTGCCTTCAGTGGAGAAAAGAAACTACAAGAGCTAGACCAAATGTAGCCCCCAGCCCTCTCCTGCATCTGTAAGCATGGCCTAGCAAAACATTACATTAAACAAAGAAAGTAAAAGCCACCACATGCTGGAATTTCCTTCCTGTGGTCTCTTTTTTGGGCAGCCTGAAATGTCACTGAGTAGCTTTCCGAGGGACTTCTCAACGCTCCTCGGCCCGAGCCCAGTGTTGCTATAAATGAGTGTGATTCATCAGTCTTTCATCAGCCTTGAACTTAGTGGCAACATGCTCGTCTTTGTGAAAGCCACCTAGTGGTGTGGTGTCACTGGTAATAACCGTGGAAATGTGTAACCTGGAGGCAGTCACACTAGAAGTCATCACCATTGCTTTACTCAGAATTTAGCACAGGATGTTTGCTGCAAACTCTGGATTCTAAGCGAACAAATATATGCCTGAAAATTAAAAATAGTGTCATGAACTCAAGGAATTGACCTTAGACAAGGCAAGTGCTCAAATAGTGAGAGTCATCTGTAATTAAAGACAGAGTTTTACCATTACAGATGCTCATAAATGCCTCTTTTGTAAACAAAACATTTTTAATGCCGTTTGGTTTGAACCTGAATGAGTTTATTGCTTTTTCTTTCATGTTTATTTTTACTCCACTTCTAAGGGGGTCGGCCATCTTGGGCTTATTCGAGACAGATGTGGTTTGCTTAAGAGAGGACTAGCAAGGCTTATGTGCCCGCGTCAAGAGTGTCAAATAAGGAAAGTGAAGTGATCTTAAGAGGATTTTTATCAGTTCCCAAGGGCAAAGTGCCACACTCTGCTCTGACTCTGCTCCTCAGAGTTGAAAGGGAGCAGAGTCTGTGTAGAGGGAGTGTGGCAGAGACACATTGAGGCGGATTTCCTAACAGCTTTATTAAGAGTGAGTCATCAGCTTTACTGTGATATGGAGTACCTCTGCTTAGTTGATTGGTTCCTTCTACTTCCTGTGCTAAAATTGTACCACTAACAATTTATGCAGAATATTTGCTTTAACATGATGTATGGTAGTTAGATGTGAAGAAACCATTAAGAAGTTCCATTTCATTGACAAACAGATCTTGATGATGCATGATGGATCATTAGTTGGAAATATACTGTAATATTCAAAGTAAATCATGTGGGCCAGGTAAGAGCACCTGTACTATATTTGAATGCTGCTGTACCATCTATACCAAAATGTAGCTTAATTATAAATGACTTCTTGTAATAAATTATATTATTATTATATAATTATATTATTATTATTATTATTATTATTATTATTATTATATATTATTATATGATTATAATTATATTATATTATTTTGGAGTTTCATTCCAAAATACTGTATATCCATTTGTATTACTTTAAATATAAGTCTGTGAAAAGCTTACATATGAGAGAACATGCATTTCTACAGGATAGGTGGTATTTATGATAGCCACTTATCTTCTTATTTTCAATGTAGCACATATCATGTTATGTCATTTGGCAGCTAATTTTAAAGGGGATCTGTTATGACCATTTTAATGTGGAGAATCATGTTTGTTCGGTCTACTAGAATAGATTTATTTATTTATTTCAATTAGCCCAAAACACAGTATTGTTCTCTATTTGCTGTCTATCTGAAACATGCTGTTTGAGATTCTGTGAATCTTTAAACCCTGCCTCCTGATGAGCCCAGTGTGCTCTGCTTGGTTAGCTCTGTTCTGAATGGTACAAATTCTGCTATAACAGTTGGAGCCAAATGCAATCCTGAAAGTCAGATGGAGTAGAAATAAAGTCAGGTTGATATACCCAATCCACCTTCACAGTCTAGACTGTAGAAGGATAAACTTTTACTTTAGGTTTGTGTTGACGTCACCTTGTAACAGAGAAAAAGGCAGGAATTTCAACAAGGCATTTTATGCACCTGAGAAACGTGGTGTCCGTGTGAGAGAGTTTATCCCTCTGGCGTGTGCTTAAGGCTTTATAACTCTGCATTCATTTAGAATTCAACTTAGGCTAATTAAAACGTATTGGAAAAGTGCAAATGTGTTTAATGTGTTTGTTTAGTCCACAAAGAGTGAGCTGTGGGTTTTAAAAAAAGTCTGATAAAGTCTAATAAATGATAATCAGCCAAAACTAAACTAATTTGGTTGTAAAGACATCAAGTTCATCTGATCTGTGCATCTCTAAAAGTACTAACAGGTAAATATGAAGACACAGATAAGTAACAGTTTGAACGTGTCACTCATCTTGAAATACTGCTCTTACTGGTATTCAGTGCCTTGCTGTGTATCTCGTAGATCATGGGGAATCTTTCAAGATGGACTGTCAGTCGTGCTCCTGTTACGCGGGAGAGACCATCTGCTCCTCCCGCCAGTGCCCCAGCCCTGAGCAGTCAGACGAGGACCGTTGCCTCTTCATAGGTGAGTCTTGTGTGTTTGTGTACTTTACTTTTTGGATTAATTTTACAGTAAATGATAAAGCTGTTTAGTCTGGACTGTTTATTCTGTTTATCCTTTATGTGCCAGTGGTGGAAGTTGACTGATACATTTATGGAGTTGAACTTATAACCAGCTCACAAAAATAAATAGCAACAAATGATTTAATGTTTTATGTTTATATTATATTATATTATATTATACTATATTATATTATATTATAATTATATTTAATGTCATATATTGGTCTAATAGATATTTACTGCATAGAAACCTGTTTTTGAGCAATGTACTTGGCTAAGAAAAGACTTTTAGTACTGTATCAGTTTTATAAAGCACCTTCACTACTCCATTTTCATTTTTCTGTCTTTCTTTCTTTCTCCTTGTGCCCCTCAGGCCTTCCATGTGGCTGCCCTGATCATTTTGTTCCTGTGTGTGCCCGTAATGGACGTACGTACCCCAGTGCCTGTGTGGCTCGCTGTATGGGCATCAAAGATAATCAGTTTGAGTTCGGCTCCTGCAGGAGTTCAGAGCCCTGCTCACCAAACCCCTGTCACAGAAACCAGAGGTGAGAGCCGTGCAGCTCTGATCACACCATTCCCGAGCTGTAATTACACTGATCGTCGCTGAAAACCATTTAAGCTGCTGTTGTAAAAACATTAGTAAACGTTGAGAGTTATGGAGTTGTAAAGCATTTTAATGAGGTGCATTGTGAATGTCATTTATAAAATGTTAAACGCTAAGCAGGAAATATGTAATTAAAAATAATATCTGTTATGCTCAATAAGAGGGGGTCAGTTTAAAGATTGGGTGCATCAGCAGTGATACCTACATCCAGTCTCAGAATCTCTCACGTACATTTGATAGAGAAACTCATTTCATGGCATTTCCTTGTTTCCAATCTCCGTCTTCCTCAGGCTTCCCATGCTTATCCTTGACAGGCTAGCCTCATTGTTTGTTCAGGTGTGATGTTCAGGCTTCCCTCCAGCCCAGACTAATTTTGCCTGGAGGAGTATATGTAGAGAGAGCGTGTTGTTCTAACCCTTCCTCCGGATGCTCCCGCTGGGCTGTGAGCCCTTTAGCCTTAGGGGATCCTACTCTTTCGGAGAATGGACCTCATGGGTGCTATGGATCTTACTTTGGCATTAGCCACATGCTAATGTTTGTTCCCCTCCTGGGGCAGCTTAGGCCGATATGAAATTTAATTGAGGTAGCAAACGCTGTTGACATTGAAGAACATTACATCACCACTTCTACTGTGGTGCTAATTGTATGTGAATTAATGAGGGTTTTATAACATCACTACTTTAATTTCTGTTATCTTGATTTATGGGCTGTTCCTTCACTGCAGTGTAGGCAGATTTTTATAAGTTAATGTGAAACTTGATAAACCAGCTATTTGTCCCTCTTCCTCTACTGCGTTTTCTGACTCTCAGCATATTGTCTGTAGCTCTTTCCCAATGAGAAGGTCTCACAGAGCTCTTGAGCACATCAAATATGGGTCCTCGTTGTGTATCCCTCCCTCTAAGATAAATGTCTTTTGGAATCTGTTTTATGTAACAGCCAACAGCATGTTTCATAACATGCCTTCCTGGCGTAGCGTTCAAAGAGAAAGCTCAGCGCCGTTGTTTGTTCTTTTGTAAACAAGGCGATAAAATGGCGGGCCCTTGCTGTAAAAACCTGATTGAGGAGCTTTTATGGAGCCAACCTTGATGCGCTGAGTTCACAGAGTCTAGTTGCCATGGAGTCAAGGAGTTTCTACTGTGTCTAATAGATAGTGTTGTCACAGGTCTTGTGCTTTAACTAAGGGCTGAGAGTTTTGTTTTGACACATGTTGTAACTATATTTATGTATAATGTCGAACCTTAAAGCATACACTGTATCACCATAAAGCATACCCTGTGTCACCTTATAGCATTCACTGTATCACCTTATAGCATTCACTGTATCACCTTATAGCATTCACTGTGTCACCTTAAAGCATACACTGTGTCACTTTATAGCATTCACTGTGTCACCTTAAAGCATACACTGTGTCACCTTATAGCATTCACTGTGTCACCTTAAAGCATTCACTGTATCACCTTATAGCATACACTGTATCACCATAAAGCATACACTGTATCACCTTATAGCATTCTCTGTGTCACCTTAAAGCATACACTGTGTCACCTTAAAGCATACACTGTGTCACCTTATAGCATTCTCTATGTCACCTTAAAGCATACACTGTAAAAAATCATATTTAAACTTTTTGGAAGTCAGTTAAATCAGATGTAAATCATAAGGGCAGCCTCAGGCTGTATTGCAGAAATAGCCTAACTCTGAACATTTTTTAGTTACCATGACAGCTTCATCGTCGCAACAGGCAGGGGTCAAAACATCAGAGGCAGATCCATACTCAGAAAAAACGAGACAAGGCAAGAATCAAAACAGGACAATATAACAAACAGAAAACATGTCTAAGATCTCAGCTGTGACACACAGAGACTTCGCAACAACCGAACAAAGCAAACACTGGTATATAAAAGCCAGTTGCTGAGTTTATGATCACTAGCACCTGCAAGAGGGCAGTGCCAGGGACAGTCCAAGGCCCAGAAGGGGCAAAATGTGATTCTGTTACTGCGTAACAGTTCCAAAATTCTAAATCTTTTGCTAACTCCAGATAAGAATTCAGACTTACAGGAGTATTTTAACTAGACACAATTTCATAATTTCATACTGTCCTAACTTTAGGATAAACCACAGCATCCTAACTTGTGTTTTAAACCTCTGTTTTTACTGTTTTAGGGAAACTGCACAGACAACATGTCAAGATTACTGTAACATTTATACACATTGTTAAATAGTGGTTGCTCTTGTGAGAATTGTTTTTTTTCTATCCCTTCAGTAAAATAAACAGAATAAGTTGCACATGTGGTGTGCTGATTGGTGTAATAAATTCCTCAATTTAAAATTGTTGATAACATAGACTAAACCTGTTGTTCAAGTTTCAAGTTTATTTAATATTTGTATAACATGTCAAGACATTCATGCATTTAAATGCTTGTGGAGAGGCTCAGGTTATTACTCTACAGGGCAGCATTAGAATACAAACTAATTTAAAAAATACTAAATACATAGCTATATTAAATGTGTACAAACTACACAAAATATACACAAAATGTTGTAATACAGCCTCTGCTGACTAACCTTTAAACAACATAATACCAGACAAAGCCAGTATGTGAAAGTGCTAATGTCACAAGCATGCATAGAATAAGCAAAGGCAACCAAAAAAAATCCAGTAGCGTTTTTGCCTTTCTGTTTTTTAATGAAACTGTTGAAACTACTTTGTCTTAAGGATACAAGTTTGTATGTGCTGCGTTGGAGTAACTTATGGTATGTTTAATTGTTTGCTCCTTCAGGTGCATCCCTAAGAGGCGAGTGTGTCTGACAGACACAAGAGACTACCCATGCCTGCAGTATGAGTGTGTGAGCCGCCCTTCAGGCTGTGACCCGAACCAGCTAGATCCGGCCTGCGACACAGACAACATGGAGCACGCTAACCTGTGTCTGCTCTACCAGCGGGGCAAGACACTGGCCTACATGGGACACTGCCAGGTACAGTTGATTATCACTCTCAGTGTCAGTAGCTCTCAGTTTCTGCAGACAGTGCCAGCTTCGAGCAGGGTTGGGGTGCAAAATCACGCGTCACAGTAATGCGGTTACTTTTGAATGTGATACATTACAGCAGAAACACTAGTAGTGAATTTACAGATAACCTGCATTACTTGTATGCTGAGGAAAATATTCACTATGCACTGTGCTGTTATATATACTACAGATGTATTATCCATCCCTGTGCTTGTAATTGTGATTTGCATGTGTGTGTGCTACCTGCGGCAGCTGACTGTACAGTTTTGATCATTAATATCTAAACGTGCTAATACAAAAGATCCCCGTGTTGAAGAAGGGAAAGACCCAAGCTGGGTCTGTGCTATGGGTTTTATAGAGTAACTTAAAAGGTTAGAAAAAAAAGGTAAAAAGTTAAAAATAGTACATTTAATGGCTATTAAGGTAATTTAATTTCAGCAGTATCCTAATTCCCCAACCACTTATTTTACACGTGAATAATATTTGAAACAAGTACTTCAACAAGCACTCAACAAATGCTGAGCATATGTTGAAGTCTGTTGGAAAAGCATCCCTGGTGGCTCCTCATGAAGCTGCTTGAATGAACGCCAAGACTGTGTAAAGCTTGTATCAAGGCAAAGAGGGGCTACTTGGAGATGCTGAAATATTAGATTGTTTGTATTTTGTCATTTGCTTAACAATGTTTGGTCACCGCACATTTCCTTATGTGTTACTTCCGAAGTTTTGTGCCTTCACTATAATTCAAATGTAGTACTAAAACAAAGGAAAGCCCTTAAATGAACAGATGTAAACACACTTTTAACTGGTACAGTTAATGTCTTGTATTGGCATACAAGTGGTCTGCATCTTGCATCGTTACAACACAGAAAGCATTTTGTTATATAGTGTGAAATGCCAGACGCTTTGTGTGTACAGTTTCAGTGGATAGATGATGTTATGTGCATGCCGTTTTCCTGATGTGACACCAGGGGGCACTATTTTGCACCAAGCAACACCAGAGCAAACCACAGAGATTAAGCCCAGCGTGTTCTTGGCCTTTCACCCCAGGCCCAAGTTTCCAGCGGCTGGGTCAGAAGATTACATCCACCACATTAACTACTGTCGTCTGCTGAGGGCAAAGCCATTCATTAACTGCAGCGGAAGCGGCTGCCTGAACACAGACTCAACCCAACACAGTGTGTTTACTGATGAAAAGAACTTTCATTACAGAATTAGTGCAGGATGTTCTCAGGGTAAACACTGTGCAGGTACAGTATGTGGATATGAATGTGTACAGGACTGTTCCAAAATCAGAGACCATTTTTTTACAATTAATTTAACTGATTTGCAGTCAGAGCTGCCGTTAAGTACAGCTTTTTTAAAGTGACAGGATTGTATTCAATAGAAAACCAGACAGAATCTTCAGCAATTAAATATAAAATCAGATGTTAGTATTTCCTGTGTCCATTTATTGCTTTTATTACAGCTTCCATTATCTGCAGGAGACCTGCATACAGTTTTACAAAGAAATCTGCAGGGATATTTTTCCACACATCTGAAGTTTAGTCTTCAAAGTTGGTTGCATTTTAAGGTTCTCACAATCCAAGGAATCCCAATTAAAATGCAGACTCCAGTTCAGTAAACCAGTGCAAATTTGCTCAGTTCAATTACAGCATCTGACAGCTGTACATCCTTTCAGACCCATATAATTCATGATGGACAGAAACATCAACCTTTTTCTGATTTGTTCTGATCTGAAGCAAGAGTGATGAAAGCTTTAGGTACTGTATGATGACTGTCTTGGTGGTCTTACATGGTTCTCAGAAATATTTCCTGAAGAATGATAAACACACACTGAAAAGAATTTGTAGGACTTTTAGTTTAAAATATTCCAAAATCAACTAAAATGAAATCATGTTATGGTACGTCAAAGACTGTGTCTGTACTGCGTTACAAAGACATGTACTGAAGTTAGCATGCTAAACAGCTAGCACTGCTCCATTCTATCTGTGATACCACTTTGTGCCTCAAGAGACAATAGTTAGTCCAGCGTAAGAGGACAAAGAAGTAGTGCTGCTCTTGTCCATCATGTTGAAGGTCCTGCTCCCATCTAGGTCATTTAAGAACAGGTAGCCAGTGAAAGGAAGAGTAAACACATTAATGGATCTTGGCAGGCAATCATTATAAGGACTGCCGCTGCCTTTTCACCGCAAGAATCCACGTTCGGCAGCAAACAAAAGAAGTGACATAAATAGAAGCTAAACAAGAGTGAACACTGGTGCTGCTTTTCACTGCTGGAGGTACTGTGCATTTTCTGGGGATATGTTGCCACCTGTTGTTTGACATATGAATTCTACAGGTTGTGTATTCTTACAGATTGCTCCTTTAATGACCCTTTTAATGACCCTAGAAATTAAATACATTGACGGTAATCTCTTACCTTTGCAATGTGCTCTATGTGTGCGTACTCTCTTTTCATATTGGACTGCAGAGTCCAATTCAACATGTAAGACGCACACACTGAGAGTGAGTAACTGACCTTATCCTTGTGTTTAAGGAACTGGATGACTTGGTGATATAGAGCCTCAAAAGCTGAGTATTATATTACCAGTTTACCTCATTCTAAGCCTTTAGATCTTTCTAGCCTCTCTTTAATGGGTTTCTAATGATCTACTCCCCACCACTTGCATATCCACACCAAACTAATACCATCTTTCATTACAGCTCCTTTTTATCACTTAAATTAAGATCTTTCAACTGTGTCTCACATTTCTGTTTATATTATGCCGCACTTAGCGAAATGTGAGCATTTAGAATCATTTGTCGGCACTTCAGCTACGGAGTGTAGGTTTTCTTCTCTGGGGCTCAGGTTGCTCCTGTTAACTGGCTCCACGTTTCCTGAGGTCAGGTGTTGTGGAAACCAAACAGATCAATTACTAGCTCATTAAAGCACCTCAGTTTGGCCCGCAGACTAACAAGGACACGTGCATGCTCAAATTGTTGGCAGTCACGTTTAAAGAGAGGCATTTTGCCAGTTCATTTGCCACCACGAGACTGATTCATTAGCGAAATACAGCAAGTCATCTGCTGGACTAAGAGACTGCCATATTACATGATTCAGGGCTGATTGTCCCACACTGACCAAGATTAGTCTGGCGCTGAGGTGTCCTGTGAATGGAAATCGTCCAAAGAAAAATCTGTTCCAGACCTGGCTTGATCTGTTACTGAGTCATAATGTCTTCATGCCCTACAGGTTCATAGCATGGAAACTCAAATTGTCCTCTTTGAAAGACTTTGATGTAGTATATAAATACTGTATACGTAGCATTCACCCTGTAGTTCATATGGTCCATGTGTAGTGAAAAAAACAGCCCATTTGTATTTATTGTTTTTGTGATGTCACAAAACCAACACATTTACTTCCATTCTTGTTGAAGTTACTTCGTCATGCACTGCTTTTGAATGAGGTACAATACAAGGCAGCCAATCAGCACAGAGATCATTTACATATATCAGACTTGAAGGCACAGTAACAAAAAAGCAGGTTAATTCGGAAGGAGTGGGGTTGGGGAATGGTCAGGTTAATACGGAGGGAGGGAGGTTGGGGAATGGTCAGGTTAATACGGAGGGAGGGGGGTTGAGGAATGGTCAGGTTAATAC
>CM067479.1:37913609-37928703 GCA_034552555.1 Semaprochilodus insignis
GGGGAATGGTCAGGTTAATTCTGAGGGAGGGGGGTTGGGGAATGGTCAGGTTAATACGGAGGGAGGGAGGCTGGGGAATGGTCAGGTTAATTCTGAGGGAGGGGGGTTGGGGAATGGTCAGGTTAATACGGAGGGAGGGAGGGGAAGTGATGAGGTAGAAAATGCATTTTATTACATTTTTGGCATATAAGCCCACAGAAATGTCATAAATGGAGCACAGGAATCCTAATGAGGGGGTAAGCTATAGTTGAAAATCTTTGTGCAGCATTTTCAGATACCTTGTGTTAACTCATTTGGGTGGGTGTGTGTGTGTTTTGGACACAGGATGCCTGCAAAGAGCGTCAAGAGGTGTGTGGACACAACGGTGAGACGTACAGCACGGTGTGCGAGGCGTTCTCTGACCGTGTGGCCGTGGACTATTATGGCCTCTGCCATGCTGTGGGTGCAGTGTCAGACTTCACGGCAGATTCTGGCTGTAATGCAGTGCCCTGCCCACCTCTCTCCACACAGGGCTGCAACCCCGTCACCCCACCTGGTCAGTGCCATCCTTTTATTCAGTTTTCATTTATTTACGTATTGCACTGTGCAACATTTTTGTTATCGTCAGTACCATTAAGACAACAGTCAACATTGATCTGTAACACCAGTATATCCCAGTATACCAGTACACCGGCATGAAAAGCTCAGGACAAAAATGTTTTGGCTTGGTAGGAAAAACAGAACACAAAAAGAAACACTGCAGTGAGGATTTGATTGAATATAACTGATTCTGGATCATGAAGGTCACTCCAGCTTGTCCCATCACTCCAGAAAATGCAAATCCAGTGCTCCACAGCCCGATACTGGCTCCATCCAGTGCCATTTATTAGGCATGGTGACCTTTGGTGCATGTTCACCTAGGGCTGTGACGGTATGATGGTAAAGCTATGTATCCCCACAGCTTGTCAACCAATTCTAATATTAGCATATTTTTAACATAGCTAGCATGGTGACAGCTCTACTGACAACAGAACATATTTGATTCTGGCTAATTAAAGCGCCAAAAGTTTAGATGATAAAACCTTCTGTCTGAGAGACCAAAAGTTGAATGACGGAAAAAGCACAGTAGCCTGACTTCAATTCAATTTTACAAAGAATCAGTCAAATCAATCTTATAGATAAACAGATCTCAGCTAACGTTACAGCCTTATCTGCTTTAGCTCGGTGACAGAGAGCCGTTAGTAATAGTAGAAAACTGATGCCAAGTGTGATTACTGATGGTGATTTAAGTATCACCAGCAAAAACATGAAATACAAAAAAGCTAATAATGATAATTGTGATGATAACAGTGATGAGCTCTGCGGTAGGCATTGTGTTACGCTAATGTGATTATCATCACAGCCCTGTGTGCAGCTGCTCCAGTGTATTCTATTGGCATGGTTTTTCCATGGTGATTATATAAACTGTGTGTGCTTAACTAAATAGCTGTGTCAGCAGTGGGTGAACCTTAAAGTAGCTGAATTCACTAATTAGCTGTCTGGGTTTCTTTGGATACAGAGATTCATTTTTAAAACTGAAAAGGCAAAACCATTTTGTCTACTGAGGTTAAGTTTAGGGTGAGTCTTTCTTATCACATATAGGTAGTTGCACAGTTTCTTAATTTGCAGTCTAAGTTAACTAGTTTTTATCTTGGTCAGTTTCTGTCAGGCCATTGTTCTTATCATTTTGACACAGTTTAAACAGCAGCTGACATTTTCAATACATTAAAATAAGTCAAATAACAACCAAAATGGAGATATAAAGTGTTTGTTCCAACATCATTGATGTATGTAATACATGATGGACATGTAAACGATGCCACTTTTAACATAGTATAAAAAGTAACCTTTGTGTGCGTATGTCTAGGTGCATGCTGTCCCGTGTGTGCTGGAATGTTGCAGATCCTCTGGAATAAACAGCAAATGAATATCTTTGCCAAGGTAATTTGTCTCTACCTATATTTATCTTGAGGCTTTTTTTTTCAGTTTGCCGTCCTCCGCTGTTCTCTGTCTTAAATCCAGTAACACCAAGTGACCAGTAGATGGCAGCGTACGTCATACTTAAACAAATGCACCTCAGTTTTTTCAGTGATAGTACAGAATTTGTTAAACAATGGAGACTCGTATATCCTCTAAGGCTGCTATAACAAAAACAACCATTTATTCAGAGCTGTTAGTCATAAATCTTTTTTCCAGTTCAGGGATTAATCTGCGTTGCGTACTGTGTTCTCAAATGATAACGCCTTTTTCACCTTGTTCTTAAGAGTACATGTCGTACACTGCTGTTAGTATAAGGTTTATTGTTATGTAATGTTTTATTGTAATGCCTAATATATGAAACCTTATTAGGAAAGTGTTCATAGTTAACAAATTCACCAGTATTTCACAGTGTGTTTGATCTTAGCCTCACGTGTTTATGTATGTGTTTTCAGCTGAACCGGAATCAGCCAGTAACAGTGCATGACATCCTGAGGATTCTGCGGCTGCACATTTCTGTTCCTCAGTGTGATATCTTCGGCTACTTGAGCATCGACTCTGAAATCGTCATCCTCATTGTGCCTGTTGACCAGCAGCCAACGCCACTGCAGGTGTGTGCTTCTTTGTTGCACGTGTGTGGGCTCAAATCTAGGTCATGTCCTCATCGAACATTTAGCTAAATGTAACCACGACCTTTCAGCAACTCTTTTCTACTATAATCAGCAAGATATCTTTTAATGACCTAACACTGGCGTGAAATATTGGTCAAATACAAACATTTCCAACTTCTTTTTATTTTTAAGCAAATATCAACCGAAACACTTTAAAAATCGTTGAGCCCGGCTAGGATCATTGTTACATTTTCAAAGAATATCTTAAACAGGTGATGCANCACTGGCGTGAAATATTGGTCAAATACAAACATTTCCAACTTCTTTTTATTTTTAAGCAAATATCAACCGAAACACTTTAAAAATCGTTGAGCCCGGCTAGGATCATTGTTACATTTTCAAAGAATATCTTAAACAGGTGATGCAACCATGACTGAATCTAAAAGGAGCAAGTACAAATCCCTTATAAGTAAGGATGGTCGAGTCTCAAAAGTCCAGCAGTTTAAAAATGACGATCCTCCGCACATAGCTGCAAGGCTTTTAGGCATTTCACTCTCTACAGTGCAGTATATGGTCAAATACATTCAGGGAATCTGGAGGAATCTCTGTGCATAACAGGCAAGGCTGAAGACCACCACTAAATGCCTGTGACCTTCGACTCCTCAGATGGCACTTCATAAAAAACGGTATGTGTCTCAGATATGGGCATTGCCAATAAATTCTGGCCACCAGTGCCAGTTAAAACTGTACTGTGCACTGTTGTAGTCATATGTCAGCAATGTCAAGCAACATTCCCCACTTCTCTGGACTTCCTGCACAGTGGTCAACTGAGTCAACCTTTCGGATTGGTAATGGAAAAACTGGATGTTGTGTGCTTAGTGCCAAGAAGGAAAACACCCACCCATACTGTTGCCATTGTAAAGTTCAGTAGTCGGTCATGCTGTGGAGGGTACTAAGGGGTAACTTACACATCTGTGATATTTTATGCTGCCTTTTACGTGCTATCATTTTCATGGACGACCATGCTTATTTCAGCGTTCCGACATGGGAAGACTTACCAAACGATTATCCAGTGTTCTTAAAAGGAAAGGTGATGCAGCACAGTGGTAAACATGCTCCCGTTCCAGCTATTTTGGAATGTGTTGCAGGTATTCGTTTTGAAATCAGTGTATATTTACACAAGGTAAAACATCAGATTTTGTTTTTAATTACATGCAAAGTAGATTTACAACATCTACCCAGGTCATGGTAGAATTTCCTTTTTTGGAATTGGGTTTGTAATTTAACATTTTGTTGATACAAATATATTTACTCTCACTTTTTACTCTCGCTCTGCCATAGCTTTAAACTATTCAACGTTTTAACCTCTTCTGCCCGTATCCCATGGTTTTATACATAGAACCTCACAGTAGCTACTTTCTGAAAGTCATTAAAAGTATACAGTCTCACCTGCTACTGGGCAAAGCTAATATGTCTTCCTTTTACCCTCTGGGCGACAGTTTCTTGTTCTTGCATCATATTTCAGATTTTTGTTTATTCTACCCAGAGAAATACTGCCTCATTCTTGGTCATCTAGTTGCCATGTGTGTGCTAAAATAAATGACCTGTTGCTCCCTGTGTGCAATTACTTGGATTCCCTCTGTCTGTCTGTTTATTGATGATTTTTGCCTTGCACTGCATTACCTCCTGCAGCTGCCTTGCACTATTTCGGAAGTGAAAACACAGGACTTGTAGCATGTGCAGGACATCGTTTTTGTCAAAGCTGTACACATGGTTGTAATTACATTATATGTTGTTTTGGATGTAGGGGAGCACAGCCTAACATTTAGTTTTTCGATGAACAATGAATTTTGATTTATATTTTTTCATACAATCAGCATCTCGGCTACAAATGCAACTTTAAGCACCTGTTATTCAAAGGAGAAACAATTCAAGATAGTGTGGCATGAGTGAAAATAGCTGTGTGTTTCACCATATCAGAGTTCTGTACCCTTCATATTATTTATGAGAAGAGCTGATAAAACGCCCTCAGTGGACATGGATTCGGCACGCCAGCTGTGTCTGTGTCAGGCATACACAATGAAAAATTTACCATCCTAACCCATAGCATTTGCTGGAAAAGTCTGCTAAGTTGTTGTAAACACAATTTAGTATTAATCGATGTTGTTTGAATCAAATGTGCTATTCAAGTTACATGCATACAAATTTATGCATCAGAATAAATCAATAATTAGTGAAAAGAGCTTGTTTTAAACACTGGCAATTTATATTAGACCTCATTAATATGGCATTTACGCTTACCATATAGATTCATTTTGTAGCTCTGCAATTACAGACTGTAGTCCATCTGTTTCTCTGCATACTTTGTTAATCCCCTTTTACCCTGTTCTACAGTGGTATTACCTGGATCATTCTCAGCACTGCAGTGCCACTGACGTGGTGGTGGTGGTGTGTAAGAGTGTGTTGTGCTGGTGTGAGTGGATCAGACACAGCCTGGAAATTTTAAACACTACTGTTTGACACTCCTACCTTGCTGGTCCACCTTGTAGATGTAAAGTGAGAGACTGTAGCTCATCTACTGCTGCAGAGTCCTTCATCACAGGTCACAGGACACTGCTCCCAGCATTTTAGCCTGGTTAGCCTGGTTAGCTGTCATTGTGAGGTGTTTCTAAGCTTTAAAATGGTGCACAGGCACAAAAAGGGTGGTTATAAGAAAACGTGAATTCTGTGACTTACAAACAACTGTAGTGAAAGTACAGAAGCAGTCAGGTAGATATCAAATTTCACAGATGACCGTGTTATGGGAATGCGAGAAGGATAGCAGAAGCACGTTTTACTTGACCTCCAGTACATGCTGCAAGTGTTGTGCTCCCCTACATGCAAATTGAGACAAAGCCCTATAAAGTTCAAGCCTCGTTGCTGAATGACAGTGTGTGTGTGTCCCTGTGTCCGCAGATTGAAGCCTGCAGTAAAGAGGCAGAGAAGATCGACTCTCTGATCAACTCGGGCAGTCCCACGCTGGTGTCCCACGTGCCCATGTCCGCCTTTCTCATGTCCGAGCTGAAGCTCTCCACCGTCAGCTCGGCTGCTCCTCCCAGCCCCTCTTCCCTTTCTCTCTCCCTCTGCCTACTCCTCCTCTCCATGCTCCTCCTCTCCTTCACAGAGAGGACCCCATGGAATGCTTAGACTCAAGTGGCCCCCATGCTCCTCAGCATTTGTTGCCAGGAAACCGGATCTCACCATTGACCTCTGACCTTCCCCGGCCAACCGTTACTGGAAGCAAAGCGGCGTTGGCTCCGCGTAGCATCGACAATCGTTTTAAAAAAGCTGATGAGAACAATCATACTGACTATGATGGGACAGTGAAGTTGTGGACTCTTGAGAAATCATTAATGGACTTCTTGTCTGTATTGCAAGCTGTATTAATGAGCACAGCATTGCTGTGTTTGAATTACCTTTAATACCTTTTTCTCCACAGTACTGCATTTGCGGACAGAGCAAACAAGGTGGTGTGGAGCTGGCTATACTGCTCTTCTCTGCTGCCTTTCAGTTCCACTTTACCAGACCAGGTACTCCTCTGTGTGCTTCACCATTTTAAAGTTTAAAGCCCTTCATACGTTAATAAGAGGAGCTGATAAAAAGCTGAACGACAACATAAAAGGGAGCTTTCCTCTTCGTTCCTCCCTGTACATAATGGAATAAACCTAAAAGGAGGAACCTGCAGCCATCTTAATGAATATGACAATCGTATTGCTTATCCACAAGTGGGTAATCACAGTATGCCTTGCTTATACAGTTTATAAATATAAATAAATATATATGTAAAGATTTTTTTTTATATGAAGCATTGCAGAAACTAAAAAATTATGGTGATAAAAATAGCTAAATGTTTTATTTTAAGATGTTTTCTGATCTGGAGGTCAGAGTCACAATGTGCCATTTTTTAAAAAATATATATTATTCTTGCATGATGACAATTATGAAGTGTTTTTACAGAAAGCTTTGTATTAAGTGTCCTGTTTGTCCGGTTATGTGTCTATGCCTATGTCACATGAAGGTTCTCCAATTTTTTTAACAGTATTATTGTGCTTAGGCAGCTTTGTAGCATTTCCAAGCAGTGGAGCTTTGTGCTGTCCTGCGTGTTCGTTTGTATGTTTGCAACTCAACCGATGTGTATTTTTATAAGATAATAATAAAAGTGTTCATATTGCCAAATGTAGCTTGTGTCCAACCCTTATAAAGCACTACTAGTAATATATATATATATATATATATATAGCAATGAACTACTTTTTGAACATACCATTGCGTTCAGATAGAAACAGTAAGTATACAGTGCAAACGTCTCTGAGTCTGATGTACATATGAAGATAATTCTGACTGTTTTGGTGAGAAATGGCGCACTGTAGAGAAACGTACTCACTCTGATTTCTTTACAGAGGTACTAGAGGTAACCAGGGGTTGTGATGTCTAATATATGTAAATATAAGCATGTCATTTACTATCTAAAACGATCAGTAAACCGCATGTGTGTTCTTCATAATGTTGATAATGGGAAAGTAGGTCTAAGCCTAAAAACTATTCTGGTAGTATTTTACCCCTCAGCCCTCTGCACATACCTCATATTTTATCAATCAATCAATCAATATTTATTTGTATAGTGCTTTTTGCAACCAGCGTTGTCTCAAAGCAGCTTCACAGAAAATCAGTTTGTTATAAAGGAAAAGAGAAAAACACGGAGTTAATGTACAGACGTAGGAAAGGGAGACCGGGTCCAAGCCCCCCTTGAGCAAGCCAGAGGCAGCAGTGGCAAGGAAAAACTCCCTTGGGTAAAGAAGAAACCTCGAGAGGAACCAGGCTCAAGGGCGGAACCCAACCTCCTCAGGTCGATCCCGGATTAACAGGAAAATTTTAGTCCAAAACCTTCTTAAACAAACTGTAAAACAACGTCTCAGACATCAGGCCAAGTGTTCACAGACATTTCACGTCATTGCTTTCTGTACGAGAGCTTTCAGAGGCATTTAGCTCTTCAGACATCTCGTGCCTGTCAACACCACAGTCACAATATGTTATCTTGCCATATACGTTATCTGATGATATGTCGTGGTTTTTGCTGCAAGACCCCCGCACGCATCCCCCCCCAAAAAAATGCCAGCCAGAAGTGATTTCTGATCTTAAAATGGTTTAAAGGTGTAGGGATGGTGGAGCAGGTGGAGACAGAACCTGGTGATTATTGATAACTGATTGATTGATGATCATTGCAGCGCAGAAAGCGTGTGTTAAACTGGGTCATGCACATGCTGCCAGTGCGTACTCACGTAAGTGGGGGGCTGAGTCAACACTGTAGGGAAGGAAGCAGAAACCAAAAGTTGCTCTCCACTTCACTGTTGTCTCGCACTCCCACAATGATGCTTTTGAGCCTCCTATTCGTTTTCACCGTGATGTACTATTCAGGTAGGAGAAGATGCTCATTGTATGTGTGAATGTTCTGCCTTTTTGCGAGGGTACCGTGTGTAGTAGATTTCCTCAGCCGTAGTAAAAATGTCTTGTTACTGTGTTTGTGGTGAACTAATGAAAAAGGTTGTATGGTCTTGCAGTATTTAAAGGGTTTCATACTAAAATACTTCATAGGCCACGGTCAGGAATTTACTTCTTCTTTGTGAGGCCTGTATGTGGTTGGGGGTGGGCTTTACACGTACAAGAAATATAAATACTGTATCATTATTAATATCACCCCTTATTATATAACTCTGAAATGTGTTTTTTAACAATACATAAACCAAAAGTCATGTGTTGTTATTATTCTGTCCAAATGCACTGTTGTACCTAAAAGTTGAAAGTTGAAAATGGATGTTCCGCACTTTAGAATGAACCTCCACACACCCAGTTCCCAGTACGTGAGGTCAGCAACATGCACATTTGAGGGATAAAGCTGCACAAACCATTAGGAGCAGGATTCACATTGTTGCTGTTGAACAAGTCTATTATTTACATACTGGCTTCTGTTTACACTGTCTGAAAACTGGTAGGAACTGTGGAAGAGTGCTTGGCAACTAAAGAACACAATCTTATTTCATGAACTTGCGTTTTTTCTCTTCTCCTGTAAAGATATCATTTTCAGAGACGTGAGCTTTAGTTCCATCAGTGTACCCATGAACATGTAGGTTTTTTATTCTTTAAAGGAACTGAGATCCATCTATTATTAGAACTCATCTTGGTATGATTCTTGGTTTCGGAGTGTTCTCTGCTCTGTGTAGCTAGAGAGAACTCCTTTGCTGTAGTAAAGCTTTTGTTTAAAAAGCCCAAAAAAAAAAAAAAAAAAAAAAGTTGAAGGTATGGAAAGATGGATCGTGGTTGCATTTTCTTAAGTTTGTAAGTGTGAAACAATGGGTCGTCCTGTGAGCACAGTGATATTGCAGTTAGGCATTATATTATAAAGTGCATTGATCTCAATTAATCACAGTCCATTAATTGTAACAATGACACCATGAGTGAACAAACATCACTACAGGTGAACTTCATCTCACAAAATGTGCTGCAAATACGGAAACCAACGGAAACGTTTCTGGGAGACTCTAAATGAGGTTAGAATATCTGTGATGGAAAACCACTGACAGATACACCACACAGACTTTCCTGGAGGCTGTTCAAAATGCTACAGTTCCACTCTATAGCTAAATCCCATCATGTTACAGAGATGTCCGTTATCTGCTCAAATGAAGGTTAACTCACTTTAGCTGGGGTATATTTAGGTCTCCATTCTCTATAAGTGTCCTCCGAGTACACGTCTGTTGTGTTACAGCAGTTAAATGTGATTGCTGTATTTGCAGTGGGTCTTTTGAGTTTGCAGCACGTCTGCAAATCTATAGTGTGTTTGATCATTTTGCAGAGCGTTGTTGTCATTTGGATCAAAGGTTTTTGCAGTTGCAGCTCATTTATTTTGCAGTGCATTGGCCTGTACTGTAGGGTGCTGTTCGTAAGGCCGCTGCCCCTACATAAGCTTGTCATGACAGCTGACACAAACCTGCGTCAGTGTTTATACGTGCTTATTCCAACAGACGTCATCTGTCAGAAAGGTCACTTTAGCAAACTTCATAGCGAATAATAATGTCTGTTGGGGGAAAACAGCCTGTATAAACATGTGAGTTTATGTCTGTTGTTATGACAAGCTTATGCAGGCGTCATTAGCCTTATGAACACTGCCCTTCAGTAAATTGTTACACTATCTGGAGGTTCTTTAAACTTTACGATTTGTTTCCATTTGGAGTTCTGCACGTTTCGTTTACAAGAACGCTTGCATTTGTACAACTGTCCACTGAAAGGGTTTTAGGGGAACTGAGACTGGGGACTGAGATTCTCACCTGGCACCGCCCTGAAGAACCTGTTTTGGAAGTGTGAAGAAAATAAATGAGATAAATAAAACTTAATGCTGACCACACCATCCCTGTACTTCTGGAGCCCAACGCTGGGAGGGTTTATACCCCTCGAGTCCATACTTGGCATTGGCCATGGTGACCTTAAGCTAGCTAGCAGAATGGGATACTGCTAGACTGTCCTCTTCTACTAGCATGGATTTTCTATGCTCCCTGTGCACAGTGAAATGCCTGTCCTAGCCAAGGGTGCACTTCAGAGTACTTCACTAATTCACTAATAAACTAATTAGGTGGGGCGTCTGAATACTTTTGAACACATATTGTAATCTAATTATTATTATTTCATTTGTTTTGTTTTCCAGATTCTCAGGATGTTAATACGGTTGGAAAGGTATCAGTACAACAAGGACACTCCATTACAATCCCATGTTCATATAATGCGAAGTATAGGAATGATTTAAAGTATTTATGCTCTGGAGGTGATTGGCTGTTCTGTCGATACGTCGAGTACTCCGACAGACGGAAGGCACATAGCAAAGTGTCCATCTCAGACAACAGAGCCAAGCAAACATTCACTGTGACAATGAAGAGCATATCACGTTCTGATGCTGGCAGTTACTGGTGCGCTGTTGAACTCTATGGGTATGATGATGGAAAGCGCTTTCGGTTACAGGTCACAGAAGGTGAGATCATATGTGCCCATCAGTTTCTAATCCTATATCTAAGCCTTTAGCTGCACACAATAAAGCGACAGAAGCATTGACTAAATTAATACCAACAAAAAGGACCATTTCTTTGTTTGATGTTGTCTGACTCGTATCCTCAGGTCCTTCTGAACTTCATGTGGAAAATCAGATGGTAACTGCCAGCGAGGGCGATAGTGTCTTGATTTCCTGCTTTCATCAAAACCAGAAACCTAAAAAGTGGTGCACCCTACTTGGGAAATGTGTGGAGGGAAGCAGTAATGAAGAGTCAGTTGATCTCACTGACTTAGATAAACATCTTCAAGTTCACATGAGTAATCTGAGGATGGAGCAAACTGGATGGTACTATTGTTCAGTGGGTGAACTACAGATGCCTGTTCATGTCTCGGTGGCAAGGAAAGTGCCTAGTCAGTCAACAGAACTCCCGAGTCACAGGTAAAACACTACTCCCTTTTAGAGCTAACACCTGTCCAGGACTTTCCTGGATTGTCCATGGTTTTTTAATAATCCTATTCCAGGACACAATGTTTACACTGCTTCTTTTTGTCCAGTTCGACCAATTATACATAAAGAATGGGTTTGAGTTGTTCAGAATTCCCTCAGTGTAGGAACGATCATTTGGGTTTAGGCAGTGGGCAACACTTCAGGGCTATTACAGAGAAGATTAAGTCCTGTTGGTCCTGTGGCATAGAGCACAGCTACCTCTCCAGTGGTATATCAGGCCACTGATCAAGTGTCCAGCAAGTTTACAAGGCTGAAGTGTTCAGTAGAAGTCCACTACACACTTAACTGTGCTTCCGCACCTTTGCATCACTTGAGCTACAAGATCAGCGTAACTAGCAAGTGTATGCTCAAATGACAGAAATAGCTAAAACAGTAGCAACTGCCACCTTGAAGCCTGTATTTTGACTCTCATCTGGTTTTGTATGTCTTCTAGAAAAAACAGCAAAGCTGGTCACCAGCTAAGCCTGCAGACGTTGTGTTCCAGGTGCTGGTATGCTGGTTAGCGGCAATGGAAGTTAATAGACTGGTCAGCAGCAAAACCAGCATATGTTGTGTTTGGATGCTGGTACGCTGGTCAGCAGCAATGGAAGTTCATAGACTGGTCACCAGCAAAACCAGCATATGTTGTGTTTGGATGCTGGTATGCTGGTCAGCAGCAATGGAAGCTAATAGACCGGTCACCAGCAAAACCAGCATATGTTGTATTGGGATGCTGGTATGCTGGTCAGCAGCAATGGAAGCTAATATCCCGGTCACCAGCAAAACCAGTATATGTTGTGTTTGGATGCTGGTATGCTGGTCAGCAGCAATGGAAGTTAATAGACTGGTCACCAGCAAAACCAGCATATGTTGTATTGGGATGCTGGTACGCTGGTCAGCAGCAATGGAAGCTAATATCCCGGTCACCAGCAAAACCAGTATATGTTGTGTTTGGATGCTGGTACGCTGGTCAGCAGCAATGGAAGCTAATAGACCGGTCACCAGCAAAACCAGCATATGTTGTATTGGGATGCTGGTACGCTGGTCAGCAGCAGTGGAAGTTAATAGACTGGTCACCAGCAAAACCAGCATATGTTGTATTGGGATGTTGGTATGCTGGTCAGCAGCAATGGAAGCTTGGTCAAGCTCAGTGACCAGCTAAACTAACGCCAGACCTGCACTCTACCAGATTAAAAAAAGCATACCATGTGTGCTGGTGGGTGCTGTGTTTTCACGGCAGCACACTTGGAGTGAGCGATATGCACAAGCAGGCCAGCCCTGTGCCATCAAGCAGCCTAGGAGTGTCTACCAACCCACATCATTACGCCTCTCTTCATCCATTTCTTTCTTCAGCCACTGTAACAGTCTCCTGCTTAATGTGCAGGTTTTGGTAGCATAAGAGTGCCGAGACAGCAGAGCGTGCACCAGCTGTGGTTGCTGTTTCAGTTGTATGTGTGCAGCTGTATTGTGTATCTCTCTCCACACAATTCGAGCATCTATACACCATCATCGTATTTGTAAATATATACACCATCACACGGTTTGTCATGAACAAACTAACCTGAAACACGTTCTCACGCACCTGAAACATCAGAAACCACATGTGCAAGTCTATTTTAGAAACTGAAGCATAATTAGCAGCTTGATGTGGTTTCAGTGTATCATGCAATAAGGCAATAAGGCATGCAGTCAGTACGATGATATATGTCTATATATATATGCTGCTTCATCTGTCACAGCTGGGGGCCGCTGCCTGCCTGCTTTGCTAACCAGTTTGCTTCTTCATGGTAGCAATGCCCCGGGTGAGACAGATGAAGCAGCATATATACATATATATATACAATTTACCAATTTACACAATTTGGGTATGAATCCATCCTTGCAGATCACATACACACATGCGATCTTCCAACAAGACAATGCAACATGTCACATGACTAGAAATGTCCACCACTGGTTGGAAGCGCATGACCAAGACTTCCATGTACCTTTCCCATGCACCCTCCAGCAGCTGCGGGATGCAGTGCAGTCAGGATGGCACCGGATACCTGTGACAACCTACTAGGACCTTACAGGGTCACTCCCAGCCCGTCTAGCTGCTGTTCATGCTGCACTCGGCTACTCTGGATATTAGCTGGTGGTCATAATAATAATATAAATACATATAAAATATATTTTCTTATTTTAATAATTATGTTCTTTTTTAATATATTAAATTCAACAAAAACAGCTATTTAAATGTGCAGAAAGTTCTTTATAGAAGTTGTGTTAATGTGTTTTTGCAACAATGCACAGCATTTGACCAAGAGCTCCCACATTTTTGCAGATGGCTAAATTACAGTATATAGAACAACATTATGTTCTTTTGCAAAAGTCTGCACTGATTTTATGCGGAGATTTGTATTGTAACACAAAGCAATGCTGTTTTTTTCCATCAGTTGCTTTGGAGGTGTGTTGCCACAACACAAGCTGGAACTAAAACAGCCTAATATGGCCTTAAATAAAACTAAACATTATTATGCTTCTCTTTCATCCATTTAAACATATTCTCTTACAGTGCCTTTGAGAGAAAACCATCTGTGTGGCTGATAGCACTGGGAGTGGTGCTTGTAGTCTGTGCTGCAATGGTTCTCATCAAGCTACTTGTCCTTAGTAAGTCATTCATTTAGTGTTGAATATAATTTCTGCTGTTTATGGAATTTGCCTACTCGCCTACTCGGGGCAATGGTGACTGTAAGAACCGGAAAAAGCGGAACAGGGTCGAAGTTGATATCCAGATACAGGGTTAATGAATGAGTTCATGTAGTAATGACTGAAATAACACATTAAGATGATGTACAGTCCTGGACACATACAGGTGCAAACTAACTACATTATCCTTGGATTTTCGGTCAAATCACTGCTTTGTAGAATACAACAGGCTTTAATAGGTGTAGATGGTCCCTTTCTTCCTGCAAATGTTGTTTATATATTTATTGATATTTATATATTTAAGATTTCAAATGTTAAAAACACTTCCAGTCGATCCTGTTCCACTTTACAGAGTCTACCATAATAACCTGCATCAATTTGTAGGCAAGTAACTTCAAACTGGACTGTTTAATATCATACCCTCTGTTTCAGAATGCAAATGGGAAGCATCCTCAAGTCAAAACAAAGCTGAAAATATTTATGTAAGCATGCGTAGGAAAGGATCATCACAAGTAAGTATAAGTCTGGCTCTGCTGAATCACCTCTGGTCTTGAGAATAATCATATTAGATCGTTTTGATTCTGATTACATTTAATACATCGATGCAGCATTTTTACCACTTTGCATGAATTCAGTAGGAACCTTCACCACCAACAACTAAAACCAGCCAAATCCATGATAAACACTTACTTTCTCTGGTTTCATCAAGTTCACAGGACAAGACACGATTAGTCACAATTAGCGGCCGATCATTTTACACCCTTGTCTCATAATCACACGTTAATTTGCCTCTTTCTTCCCTCAAAGTCAAAGCAATGTGGAGACCAAAAGTGCCAGGATGAAGGAGTGTATGAAACAATGTCCAAGCTCCACTAGAACCACCAGAAAACACCAGAGGTACTGCACCGGACAAAGCTCCATATTCCTACTGTACTACAGATTCTACACTAGTAATATAACTGATGATTGTCATTAGAGATCAAATAGCCACTGCGTCTGGTTAACAATGTTTTAAAAGCAGTACAGTGTCAAACATGCATAACATATGCATAAACATACAGTATGTATACATGGTAAATATAATAGATATATCACATATAATAGAGTGTTTATATGTACACCACAAATAATAATAAGACAAACGATTCCAACCTTGAACCTTTTTAACTATAGTATATACAGTATATATACACTACAGAGACAGACAGAGAGACATAGAGAGATAGAGAGAGAGAGA
>CM067479.1:37948422-37993548 GCA_034552555.1 Semaprochilodus insignis
ATATATATATATATATATATATACACATATGTACATGCACAGAAGATGTTTGCCAGGACTGTTGTTAGTCTACCAATAATTTATATTATATTATATTATTATATTTTTATTAAGATGATGCAGCACAAAAATATAAACACTGTTGGATGTAAAATGTTAAAATTCCGTTTTGAGCCGACAGGATTCTTTTTCATTCTTTTTTTTTTTTCCAAATGAATTTATGAAGCTTCTCCAACTCCGAAATATAAAACATATTGCGCTGGATATGCATGGCTAAAACCATCCGGAGACATGTTTTTCTCTCTCTGTGCTGAAGTGTTGCTTATTTGTAAAGTGTGTGTTCACGAGACGGCATTTGAAGCTTTTTGAAGTTTTTTTTTCCTGCTGTGTTTTTTTTTTTGAGAAACCTAACCAGAAAAAAATGAAACGTGTTTTTTTAATATTGACCAGACTGCAGAACGCATGGGCTAGGCCTGAACCTTTGTGTTCTGCCGAGGATGTACGTTCATATCCACAGACACTCTAGGGAGCAAGATCTGAGCCAGAGTTCAGTATGAGGCCCCAAGAAAGGGGGCCGGAAAGCCCCCTCCACAAAGTTAGCACTCGATACGTAGCAAATACAGTAATTTTGCCTTTTCTGACACAGGAATCTGAAGCATTTGTGTGACCCCGTACTGCCTGTTGTCCTGGCTTAAGGAACCAAAACTAATTTGAGAAGTTGTGTTTGTGCCAGCTGTGATTGAATTCAAGGGCATCGATGCGTTCAAACAGCCCTGCTTTTGGCGGGACTGGGAATTTTGCTGCGATTGTGGCTTTAAATAAAAAAATTGGTCTTAATGTGACTGTTGGTGGTGGTGGTGGGGGGATCCGGGGTGTTGCTTTTGTCCCTGTGCCGTTCCCAAATGTAAACTTGCTGTAGGTGTGCTTCATGGAGCTACACTGAAATTGTATGTACATCTGAAAATACACCTGTGCGTGTCGGTCAGTGCCGATACATAAACATCTGTAAAATGTAGAAGCCAGGTCTGCATCAGCCTTTATGACCATGAAGGAGACATATAACAGATACGTCTGTAGGGTTACAGACGCAGTGAAATGAAAGTAAAATGCAGACATTAAGCATTTCGTGTCCTGGTGTTGCCTGAATGCTCTGGAGAATAGTAAATATGCCCTCAAATATCAGTTTGAAGTATCAGGTGAAGTATTTTGTTGGTTTCTTAAATTAAGCAGGTAGCTGCCGGCACCGGTGCAGCCGCAGTGCTCTACTAGACTAGTAGAATGTTGTATTCCCCTGTACAGTTCATGATCACGCTCTATTTGGAAGTTGTCATACATGTAATCAAATTAACGACCATGCGGTGCTTTCAGAAGTTTTCTGGCTTCCCTAAAACATTTTCACCGATTTATTTTTGTTATCAGTTTCTCTGGTGATATATCGAGGTGAACTGCTGTAAGTGCCTTTTTTCCTGTGTCCTCGTCTCCTGTTCCTGATCATTAAAGCTCAAATTGGAGTCTCGTTTGCTTTCTATTCCTCTCGGTACATCTGCACATGTCCGCCAGGGATGACGTCCACCCTCACATGGCAGTATCTTACGGTGAATCCAAGGCCCTATCGAGGACGTCCTATAGACCACAGCTGGCATCTTCCTCTTTCTCTCTCTCTGTGCGAACCAGCTCGGTGCCTGAACGAGTCGTACCTGTTTCAGGGATCAAATCACTGCTCAGCTCATAGTATTCCAACTGCGCTCAGACTGTGGTGTCTGCGGTTTTGAAGACAAGCGATTGTGCTGTGATTAATGGGCTCCGTCTCTCGATTAAATCCAGTTCCAAAACGCAACTTGCGCCGTCGACATGGCGGCATGAAAAGCGGCGGGCCGGCCCGGTGCTTGTTCAGTGTCTCGGTATTATCCGCAGCTGATAATGAATGAAGATATGACAAGGGATATGTTTCGAAGTGTGTTTAACATTCCAATGGGCTTTCCTCACAGTCCTAGAAGAGATTAGCATGTATTACAGCGTAGTAGTGTGCCGTGGAGTCAGAGGCATGCTTTCCTTTTAGACCATTTGGTTTATTGGCTCCTTTGCACAGGAATGCCGCAGGTTTTACTACCCACACCTCCTCCTTCCTAGAACTGGCTTCATCAAACTGAAGATGGGCTCCTCCATTCAGCAAATGCGTGCGGCAGTTTTACGATTGCTTGTGTGCCTCAGAGCCTTCTTGGTGCTCTGGGTATTTATAAAAAAGGTCTGTCATGTGCTCTGACTCCCTAGCAATTAGCAGTGCCTGGAGCAGCAAGAGTAGTGTAAAAAGTTTGGCGCTTAAGTAAGCATTCAGTCGAACGTGCTCCTACTGCTCCCTTCTCTCTCAGGGCTCATTAGCATGTCACACTGCACAGTGTACCTGATGAGTCTGTTCTGGAGTGCAACTGTTACTATGGTGTGCTAAACAGAGACTTTTCTCGGACTGATGTTTGCACGGAATGTGCTGTACCTGCTGTCTGACAGCGAAGGAGCGCTGATGGCCCCAGAAAGTATGCAGTCGTGCTGATGCCGTTCATGCTAAACGGCAAACCTGCAGCCTGAAGTGACTGGGCCGTAGCTGTCTGTCGGACAGACTTTGCGGTATTGACGGCCGCTGCCATCCACAGGAAACAGGGTCGTTATCAGCCAGCCAGTCGTTCTCTCCAATTCTTTCCTGCTCAACCACAAACCTGTCATCATGTACTGTAGTTGTCTGATTCACTCTTCTTGCAGATATCTCAGAATAGTCCGGGTCTTCCTGTTGAATTTCCCGTCCTGCTTTTGTTATAGCCCTGTCTCCGATCAGGTGTTTTCTGTGATTTGCTAAAGAAATGTCAGAGACTCGCCGAGTCGGGTTGATATCTGTGGCACTGTAGCTCCTGTGCAAGTCTCTGCTGAACAGCTGGCGTCTTGAGGAGCCACTTCTCTTAAATAAACCTGATCACATATTCATAAGCTAGGGACTTGTTAAGCCATCTCCATGTTTGTAGAGTAAGCTCATGGGGAATTCTGTACACATTCCCTGTTGGTAATGCTTTATGTTGCAGAAAATTCTGACCTTCACTGACTGAAGGCGTAGTTACGGCTTTATCGACAGCGTTTCACCTGTCGTCCGCATGACATCTGTGGATAGGTCGAAGACTGTTATTTGTGAAGCATGTATGAGACAAAACCAGCAGCAGGCAGAGGTTCGTGAGAGCGTTTACCATCATGCGAACAAAGACTCGTGTTGGAGTAGGCTATAAGGCTGTGTGGGGGAGGTTAGCATGGTTTGATCCATCTTATTCCCTACGTCCAAACCCACATCTGTCTCGACAAAAGACCTGCAATAATGGGTAAGAAGGGGGAAGGGGCCAGGGCGCTGACCTATGGAAATGACTCTGGGCTCCCTTTTCTGATGAAAAGGGGGTTCAAGTCGTGAGGTCTGGAAAAAAAAGAGGGGGAAGGGAAGCTAGCAAGGATTCACATGGTTAGCGAGTGTGTTTGCAGCACACGAGTGCTAGCGTAACGCCCTCTCCCCATCCCCCTTGATGTGTATGCTGCACCACGCTTTGTTTTTTCAGCCTTCACAAGCCAAACGCCGTGCGAGTACCCAGTCGAAGGAGCAAAGATTGCAACTGGCAGGAGATACAGAACAGGCTAATTAATTTAGCTGCACGTGAAAGGTGAATGCACAGAGTTGTGGGGAGTGGCTTGCACTGATGAGGAAGCCACGTGATGAACTACCCCATTTCCCCCTTCCTTCAGTTCTTTTTCCTCTTCTCGCCTATAGGCACTGCTTCGTGAAGAAACCTCAGACAAACCAAGCTTGTCCACGGGAGCTGCTCATCAGAGATAGCTTTGCCCGGAGCCGAAGTGTGTGGAATGAAATCTTGTCTCTGGTTGGTTAGATAGGGAAAAGAATGGACGAGTTAGGCCGGCTGAACGTGCGCTGTCTTGCTGAAATTATCACAGCATCTCTGTGTCAGCTGTTGTTGTAATGGCAGTGGAATTTCCAACTTCTGGCTTCGGAAAGTATCACTATTCGATACGCACAAAGCTTTAAAAGTGAACAGATGAAAGTGCATTTTCGTTTAGGCTTAGCTTTATAACAACCATATACAGGCCTGTTTGTAAAATGCTTGATGGTAAAAATCAAATAAATAAATACATTTAAAATGAAAAACTAAATACATTTTTTTGGCTATTTTATATTGTACTGGTGGACAATATGAAAACGTTCAACATTATTGTTATAAATTATGTCACATTAAATCACAACATGGACCATCAGTAAGAATGCTGTGCAACTTTATACAGAGAACTGTATAACTGGATTTTGTGCAGTTCAGTTTGTGTAAAAAGCTGACTGACTGGTTTGACTGAAAGATTAATTGTTTATCTTTGTTTATCTGTTTATCTTTTAAAATCACAACTTGAAAGGGTGCAATTTCCAAACTGCAAGAGCTGAAATCTTTTGCATAACCTACTATGCTTTAGAATTATGGACTATTTTTGTGAACTAATTGTGAACTGCCTGTTAATGACCGATCAGAAACAACCTGTGTGCTGTGTACATAAACATAGCCATTATTAACAACCAGGCTGGAGCATTAACAGGCTGCGTTCAAGCCTCAAGCCTCAATAAGTGGAGACGGTGGATCTTTTTGGCCCGGATCTCACTTTATAGAAAATGATGGCAATTTATGGCAAAATTATGGCAATCAGAACATTAGTCCGAATAATTGCAGTTAGATATTTCGCCCAAATTGTTGAGCCCGAATTTGCACAGAACACACTCGAGTTCCTCATTTTGTCATATAACTATTTTATATACGTTTTTAAAATTAATTCGATACTATAGTCAGACTCTTGTTAATATGAGATTCTTCCTTCTTGCACCCATCTAAGCACTTAAATAAATAAATAGCTATGAGGTATTTTCATTTTGGACGTCTTGAAAATGCTTGTTTGCATGCCCAGAGACATTATCACTTTATGTAGAGTAATGTTTCAGTTGAAATGAAGTAAATCAGCTGGAAATGTCACAGTCTGCTGGATCTTTCCACACCTTGTAGGCACGGTGGAGAACAGCCAGGCAGAGTATGGCAGATAGAGATTGTTATTATTTCTCTTATCACACGTAGTATCTTTAGATAGCCCCGAGTGCCGGTGTTGGGGAAACGCAGAGAGAATATTAATGTTCTTAATAACAGCTGTTCATGTGGGTTTCTACATTGATTCATTCATATGGAATACTCAGTGGAACATTTTCTTTAATGTGTCTTGGCATTCTTGCATTGCTTTGACTTTAAGGTGGTCATTTTTGGGTTTGCTATGATTTTAAATTCAGATTTATTTATTTAATTTGATTTTTGATTCTGTTTTTTGGTGTGAGGAGCTCTAATAACATGCTACACAGATCGGTGTGTCACCTCAGCCCTCTAAAGTAAAACGAGTGCCATAAATCAGATCACCTAGGAGTATTATTCTGTACAGAGGATGCACAGAGATGTCTAGTTTTGATCATTGAGACCCTTACAGTAGACCAATTAGCCCCTTAGCGCTACATTTACTGAGCTCATTTATTGCACATTTTATCAACTCCATGTAGGAGCACTTCGTAGTTCTTCTCTTACGCTCCTGTTTCTCTGCGTCCTTTGTTATCCCACTTTTACCCCTTCGTAAAAGATCAGACCACCGCAGAGCAGGTATTATTTGGGTGGTGGCTCTGCAGTGAAACTGACGTGGTTGTGCTGGTGTGAGTGGATCAGACACAGCAGTGCTGTGTTTAAACACTGTGTCCACTCACTGTCCACTCTATTAGACACTCCTACCTTGCTGGTCCACCTTGTAGATGTACAGTCAGAGACGATAGCTCACCTGCTGCTGCACAGTGCAGTGTTGGTCATCCTCTAGTCCTTCATCAGTGGTCACAGGACTCTGCCCACAGGACGCTGTTGGCTGGATAGTTTTGGTTGGTGGACGATTCTCAGTCCAGCAGTGACACTGAGGTGTTTAAACACTCCAGCAGCACTGCTGTATCAGATCCTCTCACGCCAGCGCAACGCACACAAACATACCACCACCACATCACACCACGTCACTGCGGTGCTGAGAATGTCCCACCACCCACATAATACCTGCTCTGTGGTGGTCCTACGGGGGCCCTGAACGTTGAAGAACTCGGTGAAAGGGGCTAACAAAGTATGCAGAGAAACCGATGGACTGTAGTCTGTAATTGTAGAACTACGATGTGCATCTATATGGCAAAGCACCTAATAAAGTGACAGTTGAGTGTATATTGGACAGTTATTGTTTAGCAAGTACAAATAAAGTAAATCACATGGGGGACACGGAGAACATTTTAGGAAGTGTAAACACTCTGTATGCAGAGTCTGTTTGGATATGTGCATCAAGTATGCGTGAAAAAGTCATATTGAGCAGAAATATATATATAAATAAATATACTGACCTGTTTTGCAGAGAAGAGCACAAAAAGAGCACTTTATGAAATTATTGATGTTTCCGCTCAATTAAGTCCTCGTTTGGTCTGTAGTAAAGTAGTAAATTGGTCATCTTAATGCCCTTGTATATCTATTATACCAATATTCTGCATTAGAGATAAACACACACTTTATTAGGTTTGACTGATCAAATTTAGTTTGAATGTTTTTTACTTTTAAACCATAGACAATATGTAAATGCTTGTGCTATCATGTGGTCCTGCTTAGTGTCCTCTTAGTGCTTCGTTTGCTCTTCCTGAAGTATAATTTTTCCAATTGTGGAATTGTCCAGATTTTTGTGCTCTTAACTAGGCGGCCGAAAAGCTGGCTTTGTTAGTTAAACGATCCTGGTTTGCATGCGTGCTGCTGTTGCATGGAAACACGCCACAGAACATAGACTCTGTAGAGGAGTGTCAGGAGTCCCTCGTTCTCTCAGTTTCACTCATCCCTTTCTTTTTCTCAATCACTTGCCTGCTGGCTCTTTCCATGTCTGCGTGATTATTGACCAGTGCTTCGCTTTTGAACGCTGGATGATTCAATTATAGCATTAGGGGTTGAAGCCTCTGGCTTCAAAGCTGTGGAATTCAATTGCCATTGATTCTTGGAATTTGTGTCCATTGTCTTTGGATTTTTTTCACTGCCGGGTTGTTGGGTATTACGTTAAACATTTTCCATCCTTTTCATTTGCATTCCCTCTTGAGGCTTAAATGTTCAGTAGATACTTGAGCCACGGTCTCGCCAGCCACTTGCACTCGATCCCGTGTGTGGCCCCTTTTTAAAAAGTGGCTTATTTAATGCTAATCAGATTGTGAACTATGAAATTAAGTTAATTGAAGGCATTAGATGACTCGAGTGTATCAACATTAAACGCTTTTCACAAATGCCAAAGAGATTTAGCAAAGGTTCGTCCTGCTGAAAGGGATTTCAGCCCCTTTCGACCGTCGGTTAAAGTATTCTTCAGGGCTTAAAATTAAAGCTGCCCTGGGAATGAGAAAATAAAATCTTCATCTGGGTGGTCCTGAGCAAAGGGGTCACTATCATATCTAACAGGGATGGGATAAACAGAGAAGCAAGAGTGAGTTTAGGCTACTCTGATATTGTTATGTTATGGTACTGGATGGCAAAGATGGACTATATTATCCTTCTAGTTTTGAAAGCTGACTGTGTTAATAGATGTGCTTTAAAATGACACCCGTTGATGGAGCTTCATGTAAATAATATCGCTAATATTAAGATTAAGGTATTGTTTAGGGCTGCCCTCTAGAAGTCGACGAGTCGAATCGTCAGTCGGAGAACCTTCAAGTCGACTGACAACAGTGACGAGTTTTTTTTTCTCGTAAACAAACAAACAAAAGCTTACAAAAATGCACAAGAACTTTAAGAAAGTAAAAAGACATTTTAATAATTATTAAAAGGGGAATAATAAATATATATCTAAGTTCTAACTGGGCTATGACGCATGCTTGCTAAAAATTTTAATCCACGTGACAACGTGCGCTGGCGGTTCACCGTTGAAGGAAGCTAAAGCTGTGAAGCTGAGAAACACGGGTGGAACGATGTCTCAGAAAAAGTCTGGAGGAGCTTTTGAAGAAGAGAATCAGAACAAATTAAAGCTAATTCTGCTCGTCATTTAGTCAGACATCCAACACTGCTTCAAACCAGTGAGCTGACTTTCGTTTTAGACATAATGGCTGTTTGCGGTGAAGGAAAAACGGACCGAAGACGTTTGTTTTATTATAATTCCATTATTTTAGAACCTAAATTACAGATATTTTTATTTATTCGTTTACAGCTAAGATTATTTTTATTTAAAGATAAGTACAGTCACTTAATATGCCTGCCGATAAACGAGAAATAATTATTTCAGCGTGGGTGATATAATAATTAAACGGTTTCAGGTCTACCGTTCTCCTTTTCATCTAAAAATAATTTAAATATTGACTAATTTGGTTTTATTTAGGAGTTCATTATTTCTGAGAGATGAAAGACGAAGGGTCATCCTACTGAAGAAGCTGTTAAAAGTGAAATTAAAAAGCTAAAATAGCATAAATACGTACTTGCTGGCCGACGCTATATTCTGTAATTAAATCAGGCTCCAGATCGTTCATCATACGCCACGTCTCTTTTAGTTCAGTAATATGTTCCTGTGACTCTGCTGACTTTCTAAATGAGGACATCAGATCTGAACCGTATGCAGATTGATTTACTGATTACTAGATAATGTATATGGAGAAAAAACATGAACGAATAGTCGAATCGTCGGCCAGGACGGGCGAATCCGATTCCACTGACAAAATTCTGAGTCAGGTACAGCCCTAGTATTGTTAGCACTTAACAACATTGGCATATTTGATGAATCACAATGAAATTTTTTGGAGTAGATGATACATAAATATTTTGGATTAATGTCAGTTTATAAGCTATAAGATATTTACACAGTGGAGTCACGTTATTATAATCATCAGCACCGACAGCAGCTAGACAGGCTGGGAGTGACTCAGTAAGGTCCTGGTAGATTGTCACAGGTGTCTTAAGCCATGCTGACTGCAGTGCATCCCACTGCTGTTAGAGGGTGCGTGGGGGAGGACCCACAGAGTGAACATGACGATCACAGATGCTCAACTGGGTTCAAGTCTGGGGAGTTAGGGGGCCAGGGTAGTACTTAGAAGTCTTGGTCATGCTCTTCCAACCAATGTCGTACGTTTCTAGCCGTGTGAGATCCCATCCGCCCCAGGGAAGACAAGGTATGCATGCATGGGTGTACGAGATCTGCAGGGATGGATTTATACCCAAATTGGTTGAGAGCCTTATGTCTTATATACCCACTAAGCCAGCTCATGACACGTGACTTCCTTTAAGAGCTACGCGCTGCAGCTGTCGAAAGTAGGAAGTGGTCATAATAATGTGACTTGACTGTGAATAAGCAACTTGCTTTTGGTGCCTCAAAAAGGTGTCCGCAAAACGTACTTGAGAAGTACCATTAAGAACGTGGATGCATTTAGCTATGGGTAGAAAGGTACTACACAGGTACAGTTGAATGTAAAGTAGGACTTTCTGATAATGACATTTGAACTGATGATTAATTCCCATATAAATAATTGACATTAACAGTTAAATGTCTTTTAACAAGACTATTAAACCCTATTGAAAGTCAAGAGTGGACAAATTCGGCTGACTAGCTATCTAGCAACAGCCAGCTCAAGCTCAAATAAACAAACATTAACTTACCTTTGCCCTCTACAGGTGTTATCAGTCAGACGTTAGAACTTGTCATGGCTCGTACAGTTCCCTCTACAAGTCTTTTGTTGTATTTTACTGGACTTAAATCAAAAGACAAACCAAAGGCACCAAAATAAAGTGCAACACAGGATTGTGAGCACCGACAACTGTGGAAAATAATTGCGTTCAGCTCAGATAATTCCTAATTAGCTTGTTTGGTCAGATTCTTAGCAGGAGTGTGAGAGCGGGACTACTTCAAATTCTGAACCTGTTCTTGCCCCGGAGCAAGATTTCAGCCGGCAGTTGTGATGGCAATAACAACTAAACAAACTGCAATTAGTTATAAATGAACAGAATACAATTCAGCAAACAAGATGGGCTGTGAAGTGCTCTACAGACTGACTGGAACGAAACAATGTTCAGGTTAATCTGGCAGGTATTCATAAGGCTGAGCTGCACCTGATATGTTAACAGCATAATGGCCCTGCCAGCAGAAGGAAATGCCAATATTAAAGCACATTTGATGGGATGTTATTTACAATCATCATCAAAAGAGCCGCACCCAGAAGGAAGTGTCAGACCGCAGTGCTCTTGGGAAGGAGGATAAAGGTTACCAGGAACAATAAACGATGATACATTTTGACTGATTTGGGCAATATTTATTGAGCTACACATACAGAAGTAGGGTCTCTCAGTGTGCCGTTGAGCCGCCGTGTTTGCCTACTCATCATGCCGGACGTCTCAGCATGGAGTTGTAGAGGTTCCTAATGGTGTCCTGTGATAATCCACACAGTCACACAGTTCCTGCACATTGTGCGGTAGGGGTGGAGGTGGAGTGACGCAAGGCCTTCTGAACATGTGACACATAACAACAAACTGCTGATCTTGGCGCTGACCACGGTGCCTCCACACACAGATTCGTTGGCCGTCTCCACCAAGACAAAAGCGGGACTCGTCACTGACCATAACCTTTCTTCACTCTAGGTATATTTAGACCAGTGGTGTCCAGTCCATAAGGGCCAGTGTGACTGCAGGTTTTCATTCTACACCTAATTTCACTTGTTTAATTGGTCAGTCTTCAGACGGTTCATCATGTGCGCCCTTGCGGATAAGGCAGGGTCACCCCTTTTAGACATTGTTGCAACTTGACTGGGGTCTGCTTTTGGTTGGATAATTAAAACATTATTGGTCCAGTGAAGAACTTTGATTTGTTAAAAGTTGTTATGGATCCTTTCAATCCGAGAACCTAAGATGCTTCAGCAAAACCAGTCTCAATATCAAAACTCCAAATGCAGAATGATAGGCTTGACAGCATATTTGCAAATGCCTGGGAATGGAGCATTAACCTGTCAGACTGTCAAGAGGATCTGGGCTCTGAGATGAACCCCTTGGCAGGTGGTTCCGGACGTCCATTCCTCACTCATTACTGGGGTAACTCATCATAAGCCATCGTACTTATTGAACAAGTTAGAGTAATTACTGAACAGTCACCTGTATGATTGATTACTGAGTAATAAGCCTGGAGTTTAGATGGTCAAACAAACTCTAATCTATAAGGAATACGTTGAACATTGACCCTGTAAGGCCAGTGTAAAAATGTGACTCTGTCTTTCCTCATTAATATCGTGATTTCTCAGTTGTTGTATTTGATATGTAAGAAAACATCTAGCAAAGACAAAAAACTGCCAAGAACCAAGAAAAAAGGATAAATAGGAATATGACTCATGCATTAGTTGCATTGATACTCTAATTAAGCAAATACAAAATAAGCGCTCACTGATCTGAACTGTGCTCTGAATGAGCTCTTGCTTTGAAAAACAAAAAAACACTGAATATCCAATAGAGAAAGTCTTGTGTTTCTGTTACACAGTGATAAATATCACGGTAGCACATACAAAATTTCTCATTCTGCATGTTACTATGTTTTGCCTTTTATCAGTTTGGACATGCACATGCTGTCATTCCTCTGGTGGCAGATTTAAAGAGGTTTGAGGCACTACCCCCGAAATCCTCAGCTTCCTTCAGGTTGAAATTGGGAATTTGTAGCTGGGCCGGAAGAAAGGCATAGTATGATCAGCCAAACCTCCACGCAGGACATTGAAACGCATGGTGCGTCTTGCTTTGATTAGATTACTTTGTTTTGTGCTGAGCAGTACTGTTGAATTTCAATGAACTGCGATCCAGTAGTCTTTCGTTTGGGTTTGCAGTAGTTCAGGGACAGATCTGACATGCACTGCGTGTATTAGGGTATGCTGTTCATCTGAAGTATTATTTCCGGTTGTCCTGTTTTTTTTGCTTTGGTAATCTCCTCTTCCTTATTCATACCTGTCTCTCTCTCGCGATCTGGAGAGCTGCCTCTTGGGGTAATTACCAAGTCGTACAGGCCAAGTGATAAAATTGAATCAGCAAACAAGAGTCAGTAAGGTGATGTATCAGAGTCTGCCATTAGCCACAAGTTTGTGTTCAACAATACCCTGTGGCAAGGTCTTGCCTATTAGCGCGCCATCCATAAATAGCAGAGCTTCAGTTATCTTTTCAGAGGGTCTGCGTTTGGCCCTGGAGCTTTGACGTCTTCACTCCCACTCCAGCCGTGTGTCTGAAGTCTGATGCCTGTAAGATGGTTCTTTTAATAGTGTGTTTTTACAGAGTTTGGGGCGGGGGAGAGAGAAAAGTGGAGATGGAAAAATGGCACTTATTGCGGGGTGTCATATGGTGGAGATGAAAGGCATTGGGGCAGGCTGTTGGGCAAGCCACTGTGAACGCTCACAGTGAAGGGAAGTGTGAGCAACAAACAAACCTCATCCTTTTAACGGCAGCTGTGTTCAGCTACGGTGACACCTTGAGCAACTGAAAATGGATGCGTGTTATACAAATAATAGAATAAGCTCTCTATGTTCTTGTATGACGCGCTCTCTCTCTCTCTCTCTCTCTCTCTCTATATATATATATATATATTATATATATGTGTGTGTGTGTGTGTGTGTGTGTGTGTCTGAATGCCTACCATGCGAATAAAAGCTGTTCTCTTATTATTGTATTGGTTTTAGCTGGCACGTTTAAATCTCTGCTGTTCACGTTGCAGTGAGTCAGTGTGTATTTAAAGACATTTCGTTTTCATTCAGCGGTGACACGGCTTACTGTTCTTTTTGGCTTACGATAGTGAAATGGTAGTTGCCAATTAGAATTATGTCAACAAAAAAAAAAGTGCATGGCTTCACTCCTGGAGAAGAGGCACACTTTGTATTCCCGAGTGATGAGATAAGCACTTTCAGCCTCGGGTGCATCCAGAGTTCCTGGAGGTGTTTGGTCGTGGCCTTTTGGTTGTGCAAGTCTTCCACCCACTCTGTGTCACGGCAGCACCCGAGGGGCAGCTCGGTTTGCTGACCCTCTCCCAAAATAGTTTTGGCTTTGGGGCACAGTCCTCCCTGCAGAATTCAGACCTGTTCTCTGCACCACGGCATGACCACACCAGGCAATCCTCCAGCCAAACACTGAGTCAATATTTACACACGTCTCCGCTCTGCCTCCGCCGCATCCAGCGGGACAGTTAATGGTCCAAGGACACAAAGACTGCCTTGCTAAAAGTGGGAAGATTGGAGAAAGATTAGTAGGGTTTAGCTATGCACGACAGGTAATAACTTGTTTTCTTTGCCTCGTTATCTTTTCGTAAAAACCACATACCTCTCCAGTGCACAGTGCACTGAAACTGAGACTTTTATTATGGCGGGACTCTGCTGCTGCACTTTACTAGCAAAGCAGATAGAATCACTTTAATTGACCTAGCCGGGCCACAAAGGTTGCCAGGTTAAACTAACTTTATTAAATCATTTAATCAGGCATTTAGCTTGAATTCACCATTTGCTATTACTTGAGTGATATTTACTGTATGCATGTGTAGGGTCAAGTTATTTTTGATATGCAGAACATTTACTGGACGTTAATCTCTTGTGAATGATCTAGGGTGACGTCATAGTCGACACTGTTAGATACTGTAGGTACACTAGGGCATTTTTTGATTTTCCCAGACCTGCCAGCCTGTACTCGTTTTGTGTATTGAATATGCTGCCACGTTTTTGTTACTCTAAACTACTCAAAACGCCGGTGACGCCCCTGAGTAATGTCGGTTATTTTCAGAGACTGCAAATTGACAGCAACATGAAATATTTTCTTATCCCTCTCGTTCCCTCCTCTCTCCATCTGGCCGGTTCCACAAGGGAGTTCGAGGCTTTTAGCTCTTTTGCAAAGGTAAACAGGCTGGCGTGGATGTGGAAAGTTGAAATTGTGAAATGGGTGAATGAACTTAATGCAGACCTGCCATATTTAATATTAATAGCCTTACTCTAATATCATGTAATTCGCCAGCCAGACTGCTTGTTCACCAAGCAGTTATTCTGACTAAATTGTTTGTTTGTCGCAGATTGTTAAACATCACTTTTCATAGTATTCTAATGCTGCGTTATGATAGACAAATGATGGCAAATCGTGTATATATATATACAATTTGCCATCATTTGTCATATATATATATATATATATATAACCATTGTCGTTATTTGATATTATACAGAAGACTCCAGAGTAAGTTTGCTTTACAGTAGAAGTGGAAATCGCTACAGGAGTCACAGTCTGATCTGACAGTCTGAACACTTTGAGCCATGATGCAGTTGTGCTGTGATTTTTAAAGGAGCAATGTATAAGATGAGACAATCTGTCGCATTCATACTTCATGCAGTCCCACCTTCCCCTTCACTCCTCCCGTTTACTCACCAGTCTGTTGTAACTTCAGCTTAAAACTTTATCCCTTCACTTGCCAAGAGCATCTCCAGTGGTGGAAAGCAACACCAATATTAACTCCAGGAGTGGACTTCTTCCTCTTTCTTACTACAGTGACTCTCTATTGCCTCCTCAAGCTAGCTGGTTAGCATGCTAACTTCATCTCTGCAACACGCAATCAAAACTGTTATATCTTCACAGTCTGTTAATAATTTTAATTAATTTTGGAATGTTTTAATCCAGAAATCCTACGTATTAATTGCAGCATCTTACAGATTGCTCTTTTAAAAACGTGTGAATTTAAACACATGCTTAGTATTACCTCTTTTAGTTCACCGCTAAACTACTCTTGATATAGGTGATGTTTGCACATAGCTATGACTGTTTAAAAATGGTTTGCTTATTCCTCAGTTATTCTTCAGTAACAGTTTTACTATCTCCAGAACATTTGTGACTAGCTTGCACTAGAGCAATTCTTCTGCTGGAAGTTAAAGTGTGTAAAAATAATGACAATATTCAAAAATTAGGACGTGTCAAATTTCTGTTCCACGTCTGAACAGATAAATAAACATAATACAGACATTTATATTCCCTGATTCTCTGAACAGTGCCATGTACCGTATGTATCCTCGTAAAATATCAGAAAGAAAGGTCTGAAAGAAGACATGCTGCTCAAGCCTAGATGGACTCTGGGCGGGACCTGCAGTATCGTTCATGGGGAAATATGTGTAAAAGGACTTGGTACTGGAAAAGGACACTTCCTGTGTGCATCCATTATAGCGCTTTTCACCGAATCTATTAACTGCTACATTAATAATGTTTTGGCAGTTCAAACAGAAACAGCATCGTCAGACCTCATCAGTCTCCGTCTCAACGAGGCTCGATCAGCTTGCGTGCCTGCACTGATCATTTAAAAATCTATAATCCACTTTTCCTGTTTTTGAGGCGATCATTTTGTGAATAAGGCAGTTCATTTTGCTAAAAGGAGTTTGTGTCTTTCTTAAGCGAATTGCAGGTCTATAAAAAATTGCGTCTATGCGTTTTTCTTTTGCATCAGTGCTGCTGCATCCAGTGTGCTGTAGGGAAAGAACATTGCCAAAGGAGTTAATTGATTGAACAGGATTTTTATTTTTTCCTTATTTATTTATTTGCCTTTTATGCAGAAGTATCTAATGTGTAATGCATTCATTCCTTTCTGCCCACGCCAGCATGCAGCCAATTCTCACTAGACAAAATATCCTCTCTACTCTAGTGAATAAGAGATTGGATTGGATGTGGGCTGGTACACGCTGTCCCGAGTCCTGAGAAGACGTTAGATTAGCGCTGGTGAAGTAGATGGCCTCAGTGCCCGGTGTTCTCGGTAAACCTTGAGTAATAACAGCAGAAGCTCTGCCGTTAATGGAGTGAGCTGTTTCTGCATTGTGTGGTGGTTTACTTTGCTATTTGAGTAAATATACAATATGAATATTTTAGCAGTGGCTTGGCTTTTCTGCCCAGTGACCTAGCTGTGGGCTGGGTTTGTTATGTGAGCCATGTTAAAATAATGATATGGAAAATACATCTTCTCTCAGTGGGACTTCATCAAGGTCTTTTGCAGCTATGTACAACAAGTGGAGCTCACAGAGAAGAGTGGAAGAGTGCTGAGGGAAGAAGGGAGGGAGAGTTTGAGCGAGCTCATGTTTACCTTGAATTTGAAACCTGGCCGGAATCCATTTCGTCTGAGCTACAATAGAGGCAGAAGCTTTGCAGTTATGAAGCTCTGGTGCTTCGGACTGTGTTACTGAACTTTGCCTACAACAGCCCGCGAGCAAGGCGTCTGATCTCTAATTACTGTCAGCACCCTCTTTTTTCAAAATGAGCATGCTGAATAGCTCAACATGAATAACATAGGCTGGACAGATTACTGTTCTGTGCAGAATTGTAGTCGTAGTGGTCACCTGTGGGATGTCAAGGGCAGCTCCGGTTGCTGTTGCATTGAGTGTAGTTAGCCGGTTTCGTTCCACAGAGTCTAAGAGATTAAAACTATGATTTAGTGCCGGAATGACAGATTGGCTGATCTATAACAACATTTCTTTTTCCAAGTTTAATGGCTGCATTCCCGGGGGCATGGTGAGTCAGTAAGGGTCAGTTTCTTGTCTCTGCTGAATGACGTGCTGATTCAGGACAAGGATCCACATATAGTTGTGTAGCAAGCGGAGTGGTCAGTGCTGTCTTGCAGGCACTCTCTGCTCCGCAGTGCTGATCGGCTGGTGGCTCTGAAAGGTACGGGAGACCTCAGACACCTCCAAGCCCCTAATAATTCTGCCAGAGCCATGCCACCTTTGAACTATGTAGCGTCTTCTTAACTGTTTATTGGTGCCTAGTTTAATTTGAGATCTGGGCTCAAAAATGATTATTATTGTAAATAGAAAACTTTTATTAGTTTTATTAGTAATTACTTATTATTAATATATAGCTGGGTATAAATGTATGAACTTATTTTGTAAAGTCAGTTATGGTGGAATATACTAAAATATCAATGCTGTGCCTTTAAAACCTTCTATCTCTGTATTTTTAGAGTGCTTTTAACATGGACAGTAGTCAAAAATGTGTTTTACAGTGATTATTACTGTGATAATTAAGGGATGGATTAATATAGGTGTATCAATATAGATAGATAGATAGATAGATAGATTAAGACAGGAAGACAGACAGATAAGTAAATAAGTAAATAAGAAAGTGTTAAAATGATGAACAGGCTGAAAGATATGGCCCATGAATATTTGGAAAAAGCTGCCACATTTTATAAACTGCTGTCGATGGGTGTTTTTTGGTACAGCCATGTTTGTTCAGTTAAGTAGAACTAATCAAGTTCAGCAGTTGGTCTGAATCACAGAGTCTACAAGAATACTGCTATATCTCAATAACCACAAAGCATCTTTACACGGCCCACCTTTTTACTTGGCACACCTCTTCACAAGGCCCACCACTTCACACGATCCACCTCTTCACACGGCCCAAGTTCTCAGATTTTGGTGAACAGGTTCCTTATCAGACTCAGGTTAGAAGATATAAGCTTGTGGTTTTTGTGATGTTCTCTCTTGCTGCTTAACATAGTACACCAAAGCAACAGTATAGTCTAATCAGGGGGTTGGTTTGGGTAGGGAGTGGGTTAAAAGGGGGGTGTTTGGTTTGTGGGTAAACATACACATTCACAGATCTTTGCAATTTTTATGAGGGTCAAGATGCAGAGATACGCCTTGCCAATTTTTTGGTGTTTTTTTGGGTGTAGAAATAATAAATTAAAAAAGTACTAATTCATAATTAAACATAGATTATTTATTAATGGATCATTTACAGCCTTTAACTGTACAAGTCGAACCTTAAAGGAAGAAAGTTGGCTTAAATCCTGCAGGGCGGAATTTAGCATACCCTTACATACTCTGGAGCACAATCCGTGTTTTTTTCTGGGGGGTTTTTTGCTGTGAATGTGGAAGCGACAAATGATGATGTAAAGTGGGAAATTAGGTAGACGGCAGAGATGTGTAAACCGCTTAATCCGAGTGTTGTTTTAATACGAGTGTCGACGACAGTTGCATTATTCTGTGTTGTGTAGGCGCAGCGTGCTAAATGCACGGAAACAAAAGACTCTCGCGCACACGCGCGTTCCCTCGAAATGCGTATCAGTGAATCTCTTTGTTCTTCTTCTGTGTTTCTGTGTCTTTCTCAGTGGCGATCTGACAGAAACCCCCCGGATTAAGCCCCATACCATCACTGACAGATATGCATTGTTGTGTGTTGCCTAGCTACAGCTCAAAGCAGTGTGATTACATTGGTGTGCTGTAGTCCTGGAGGCTGGCGTGCTGTAGGGTGGGGCTGTGCTCTCGGCTCACCCCGCTGCTGTTGTCTTGGCTCCACTCTCTCTCTCTCTCTCTCTCTCTCTCTCTCTGCTTCTGCTGACAGGGCTATCACTGCACTGCTTTTTAAGTCGTTTCTCATCCTGTAGCAATTCCGGCCTGCTGTTCTGTTTACCCGACACATTCCCAATGAACTTTGTATTCCCCATGAATTATAAAGACGTCTGCAACGGAATAGAGATTTACTTTATTAGTTATTGATTTGGTAGAGCTTGCCTGCGGGTGGATCTCCCAAACATTGATTTCGTGAGTTTTTGAAGCGGAATAGTTTTATTCTCTTCAAGGAAAACTGATCTGTTGTTATTTGCTAATTCATATCCTCGATCATATTAAGCAAAGTTTCGATTGCGGTCAAAAAAATATTAACCAATAGTATCATGTTTCACCACCCCTGATTAAAACGACAGCATCGTAAGTCAGTCGTGGAGATCTAAACAAAGACAGTCAGAGTGGTTTGGTGTAAAATGAAATACCCAGTCGAACCACATTATTATGACTACCAGCTAACATCCAGAGTATCTGGCGTGTGCAGCACGGACTGTAGCCAGATGGGCTGGGAGTGACTCAGTAAGGTCCTGGTAGGCTGTCACAGGTATCTGGAGCCATGTTGACTGCGGTGCATCCCACAGCTGCTGGAGGGTGCATGGGGGAGGATCAATAGAGCGAACACGGCGATCGAGGCCCCACAGATGCTCAGTTGGGTTCAAGTCTGGGGAATCGGGGGGGGGGCATGTTTTTAGCCGTGTGACATGTCGCATTGTCTTGCTGGAAGATCCCATCTGCCCCAGGGCAGACAATCAGCATCCAGCACCCAAATCGGTTGAGAGTGCCTGTGATGTGGATGAGTGGACCCAGAGAATGCCACGAAAATGTGACTTCCTTCATGAGCTATGAGCTGCCGCCATGAAGAGAGGGAAGTGGTCGTAATAATGTAGCTCGACTGTGTAAATTGTTTTCTTTACAGAGGTGATGGGATGAACCCGGGGTAATGATGGGTAATTGTGGACATTTTATTAGCTACCTATACAATGCTGATAGTGGACTATTCCGCACTGACTCGGTTAAAAAGGACTAATTATGCTGTCTTTGTCAGGTAAAATGCTCTTCTTTAATTACTAATGTGATGTAATTAATCATGTAAATTTGCCGTATTGTCCACCCCGACACCTCTGACTTCTGAATTACTGTTCCAGGCATTACAGATGACTTACAGCAGTGCATGCAAACCATGTTTTAGCATGCTGTTTTCCTCCTGACTCAGTTAAAAAAAACACTTACACACTGCAGCATTGATTAATGTAGGATTAATTAAAATTGCTGCTCATGCAGATTGAAATTACACCCTTTTAAATTGCGATTCTGATGTAAAAACAACGAAACCTTCATTGAAGTGAAAACGCTTGGCTAGCTCAGAGACCCTCCCTGGTGCCCCGCCTCGTTGTGGATGGGTGAAGTGTGTTATGATTTGTAATTCACATTTGCAGTGGTACTGCAGTTGGTTACTGATCTTGTTGTACAGTGCAGAGCGTGGCAAGCCACATGCTTTGGCTGCAGCTTGTAGATCCACGCTGTATGTCTTTGGGGATTTTTGTGGTTCTGCCTTCTGGCTTTCAGGACCCGGAGGAAATCTTCTTCTCACGTGGTTTGTTCAACGTCTTTGTTAATTGCCGCCTCATGTCTTTCAGCTGTCTCATGAATAAGTGGAACAAGCACGGCCTACCTTGGGTTATCTGCTGCCAGTAGCTGTTCTTATAGAGGAAACTCGACAGAAGGCTTTACCAAAAAAACGTTTACTCCTCCAGCTTGACCTATACTGCTTGATGTGGCGTTGGCAGGTTAAAATCAGACACCAGTGCATATGCACTTTTCACCTGAAGCTTGAATACAGCAAAAGTCAAAAACTGAATACCTGTATTTTACGTGACCCGTCATAACGGGCACCCATTCACCAGGATAGCTTTGCAGCCTACTGTATATTACAGCGAGGTTGAATCTTGCATGAATGCACGCAGATGGCTATGGAAAACCTAGCAGTGTGAGAGCATACACGCACGCACACGTGGCCTTTAACATGTGAGCACATCTGATGCGTAGCGGGGTTTCCAGCGTTTTGAAGGGGGAGGAAAAAGAGAGGAAGAAAAGGAGGGAAATGTTGGAGTAGAGGAGGAGGTAGTGGAAAGAAAGAGAGATCCAGGCAATGAGAGCGGAGAGGAGATGGGCAGTCGTCTGTGTTTGGCAGGCTGGTGGGTAGTGCTCAGTCAGCTGTGAACGAGTTCTTGCCCTCCAGGCACTGGAGGGGAATTGCGTAACTGAATTCGGAGCGCTCTAGAGTAAAAGCATTAGTGGAGGCCTCTACTTCACGCTGTTTTCCTTTACTGACTGGCCAGTCTCGGGGATTTCTGTGTGAATGAAGAAGTTTAGGTGGAGTGTCACCTTCTGTACTGATCTATTACCATGTCCTCCAGGACGAGGCGGCAGTTGTAGGTGAAAAATCTATTAATGCTTTGAAATGTTTGGCAGCGTATTTATCAGTTTTGACTTCTCTCCTTTCCTAATGCCGAACAGTGGCTGATAAAGGATTTGTTGACCAGTTGTTTACTGGTTCTCATAGAGGATTTTTGATGTGAGCGGGCAGCGTTACCTTCAAGGTCATGGCTGAGAAGGTAGCGGTGGTGCTGTAAAAGAGATAGTTGGCTGTAGTGTGGCTGGATTGTTAACTAGACTACCTGTTATAACAGAAACAGTGAAAATATTTTTCTCTACCATGTTGGCACTTCGTCCACCTCATTAGCTTCCAGTACTGGTGAGCTGTTAACTCAGGTCCTCTGAAGAGGCAGCCTCCATTGCCCATCCATACCTACTGATTTTCCTGGGCTAGTTTGAATAATGAAACATGTTTTTCCACTTTAACCTTCAGTGCTATGATCTAAAAAGTGAGCCCGCGGCTTTATGCTAATTTTGTCCGGTGTCCATTTTTTTCCCCATTTGTTGGTGCCTTTTCCTTCTCTGCCTGAGGTTAACTGCATATATACGTTCATTAACTCTTGTGGATACTCAAATTTCACATTTGGTCACTGATGCATATGGGGTTCGTTCTTGTGAAAAAGTGCTTTTCTATTTTTCGATGCATCAGCAGAACTGTAGCACACATCTCGGTGCAAAAGACATTAAAGAGACTCTTATTAAAGATGTTTAATGAAACAGAGAATGCGTCTATTTGCCTGATGGAAGGGCTGAGATGGGTGGTCCTGCTTCTCGAGGCCCAGAAGGGTTCATAGGGATCCATGAGAAAGGGGGAGTTTGTGGTACAGGTACCTGTAAAAGAGAAAACTCATTAGTAGATCATGCTAGCTGCTCAGTGACATCTGAAGAGTGTACACAAACATACATACATACATACATACAGGGGTTGGACAATGAAACTGAAACACCTGTCATTTTAGTGTGGGAGGTTTCATGGCTAAATTGGACCAGCCTGGTGGCCAATCTTCATTAATTGCACATTGCACCAGTAAGAGCAGAGTGTGAAGGTTCAGTTAGCAGGTAAGAGCACAGTTTTACAGTTTTGCTCAAAATATTGCAATGCACACAACATTATGGGTGACATACCAGAGTTCAAAAGAGGACAAATTGTTGGTGCACGTCTTGCTGGCGCATCTGTGACCAAGACAGCAAGTCTTTGTGATGTATCAAGAGCCACGGTATCCAGGGTAATGTCAGCATACCACCAAGAAGGACGTTTTCCTCCACCAGCATCACGTAGTGACCTGGCCACTATCCTGCAAGAAGAATGGCTTAAAATCCCTCTGACCACTGTGCAGGACTTGTATATGTCATTCCCAAGACGAACTGACGCTGTATTGGCCGCAAAAGGAGGAGGAGGCCCTACACCATACTAATAAATGATTGTGGTCTAAAACCAGGTGTTTCAGTTTCATGGTCCAACCCCTGTATATGGAGGAATTGACATAATATTAATTACGCTAAATGTTTTGTGTTTAGGTGGGCCGTTCCTCCCTAACATCTTTAACATGCAAACAGCACAGCCTCAAAAATATGGAAAATGTCTGTAAAGATAATTTTCCTTAAAACCAAACGGTCAAACAGTCAGAGTCATCTGGCTCGTTTCAGTGCAGTCCTCATCATGGCAGCCTTTTTTCAGTGTATGTATATGTATGTTGTAGTATTTTATGTTTGTCCTGTTTGCTCTTTATGTCACCCTAGGTGTGTTATTGGTATGGCCAGAGTGGGAGGGAGGACAGTGAAGAGGGGTTTTGTTCAATGAGGAAAGGTCAGACTGGCCTCTGACCCTCAGATCCACTTGAGCCAGGATTGTTTTGGTCCTGCATTTGAAGCTTTTCTTGCGGGTGTATATATTCCTTGGTGTGTGACTTCAGTAAATCTGGGAGAACCGAGCCTCCTGCATAGTGAGTTTGGAGGTGTTGTTAACGTGTTGTTAATATTTCATGGCAATAGATGGTCTAATAATGTTCTAAATGGACCAATAATAAAACTACATGGAATAATGTTGTGCAAAAATGTGCAGTAAGAGCAAGCAGTGAAATACCTTTTTTAAACATGATTATTCTGTAGGATTATCTGTGGATACAGACAGAACATGATGCAGCAGGGTTTGCCTCTGAATTGCCTGTGGTACGAACACTTTTGGAGGCATCACACCTCCAGTCTTGTAGAGTGTGAGCTTCCTTCATCTGCTTTACATCCCAAAGTATGCGGTACAATGAAACCCAATGATGTAAATACAGGGCAGTTGGTGATGAGTATCAGAGGCTGATATAAGGATTATCTCTGTGTTTGTAATGTAGTTTTGGTTTTTACATTATTTTCTGCTTTTCTTTGCTTCAGTGTCAAGTTTCCAAGCTCTGTTTTTCAGATGTGATGAAAACATTCAGACTAAGAAAGGGCAGGCTATCCGTCAGAATCCCTGAAGCTTCTTCAGACAAGCCAAATGTACCATTTTTTTCTGCACAGTGCTTATTCACTGTGAAACTAAACATATTTCACACCAGTTTTCATACTGTTTCAGTTAGTTCAGTAAGACTTGGACTAGCCGCTTTGCTGTCTGGATTGGATTACGCTGTTTCCTCTCACATTGTACTCGGGGTGTTTGTGTTTCCCTTAGCTGCAGTTGCATGGGAATTGTTCCATCTCTTGTGTCATGTCTGACACGGGAGTTGCAGAGACCTACAGATTGAATCCCACGGCTGTTGGATGGCTGCAGTTTCTTCTTGGCTCAGTTGATTTGCTAGAGCTGTTTTATTCCTTCATTCAGACAGGCACTGCTGTGTAGTATCACAGTAGTCCATCGTAAACTAAACATCCTACCCTTCCGGAGTACAATACAAGTGCATCATCAAATCTTGGTTTCATGTATCAGTCAATTCCACACACCTATCTTGATGCTGTTCATTTTTAAAGGGGACCTGTTATGCTTTTCCAGTTTTTTCCTTTCCTGTAGTGTGTTGTGTAGCTTTTTGTGCATGTAGCTGGTCTGGGAACTTATAAAGCCCAATGTTGATTCTTAAACTTTAGAGCGAGCATCACTTTGAACACTCTCTGGCCAGAGGCTTTGCATTTTCAGTGGTCAAAATGTGAGATATTGTAACGCAGGGTACCAGGCACTAGGCTATGACGACTCCTGTCCTCCTTCTTCTATAAAATTTGAATTCCTGAGAGACGAGGTTTTGTTGCGACAGCAACGATATGTACATTGTCATCCCAGAAGGCAAGTTCTTCAGGGTACTCTGTCTACAGTGTAGTCAACTCGGCAGGAACTTCAAATGTGTTCTCACCTCCTTAAAGCACACGGATAAGTCAGTAAGAGAAGGTGATCCAGTTGCCTGGAAATCAGGCTAATCAGTTGCTAAATTGCCAGCAAGTCGCTAATTTGCTTCACCACAGTTGAGACCTTTTTGCTAACTCCTGTGTGGAAATCAGCAGAACGAGAATTACCAACGGCTCACCAGAGACCATTACAGACACCATCCATGGGGAGTTAGTCTGGTGGGTTTTTTCTCTGCCACATTTTCCCTTTTATTACGTGAGTCATTTTACCAGACTGATTCTGAATCATGGGCACATTTAGATTCGGGGCGATGGAAAGTGTTTCGGTCTTGTGTCTCCTCTCAGACTTGTTGTGTTCCCCGACACACGTCAGCCGTTTAATCGGTCCAGATGCTATTTCCCGACGGCTGTTCTCCCTTAGTCTTCTTCCAGTAGTGTCAGTTCTTTCTGAGAAATTCTCCCTTCCCATATCTCCTTTAGGGGAAGTAATATTGCAAGATCTTCATTTACCATGGATTTGGAGAACTGTCTAGACCTTCAAAAATGCCATGCTAACTTTATTGTTGCCTGTGGTTTGAGAGTGCACTTAGCCCACCCCCTCGCGAATTCCTTTGTCGCTGGCCTTGCGCTTATCCTCTTTCTTTCTCTTTCACTCACTCTGCCTGACTTCTCTGTTTTCTGTTTTCCTGCTGTTGCTGTCATAATAAAACCTCTGAAGTATTATCTTAATAAGGACAAACGGCCTTCGCTGTTATTGTATTCATTGTGATGTATTTTAATCCAACAAGAAGCAGCAGAAGAATGTCCGTAGTTACAGGATAACTGTGAACATATTGTATCTGTTGTAACTAGGGCCAAACCTAAGTTTTGGGTATTCAGATGTTTGTTTGTTTAGGTTTAGGTGTTAGGTTTTTGATTTTAGGATTTGGAGGTTTTTCTTCCTGTTTTTCCTTCAATAAAGGCACAAAATACACTCCACCGCTCTCACTCACACCGGCACACTTCAGTTAAGGTTGGCGACGGTAAGAGAGGCTAAACAGCAATCACAGAACCTGTAAACGTCTTCATAGTAGCTCCTTATTTGTTCAGGCACCACTGTGGGGTAAAAAGGGTTCGATCCTTTCCCCGAAATCTGCCGGCTGAGGTTCGTCCCGTTCAGCATCCTGCAGTTCTGTGTTCACTGTTCAAAAAACTACTCAGTCATCATTCTAGCACTTTCTCTGTGATGAGAAGAGGAAATGGCTGCAGTTGATAAGGTCAGTTACAATTCTTAAACCAATAGGGAAAAACACAGTTTGGTTGCAGTGGGCTCTAATGTTAGCTGGCGAACCTAGCTAACGTTAGCTCCCATTGGTAAACGCCCAACTGGCTTTTGGGAATGCCCTCGACAAGTGTTTCTTGCTATGGACTCACATCTTCATATTCAAGCTGGTTGCTGTTTTATTGTGAGGGGGTTTCAGGTGCTATCCAGCTAAAGTGAATATAGCCAGCCTTAGCTCCACCTTAACTAGATAGCCAGTGGTCCTTGTCAGCCGTTTGTTCAAACGTTGCTACTCAGGCCAGCCCTAGTTGTAACGAAACCTTGTATCTCAGAAATGTGACTTAATTGAAAAGGGAAGAAAGCTTACATGACAGTGACATTACATTTTTCTCGTTTCTTCTACTGTCTTTTTTTGGCCTCGTTTCCTATTGTCCTTTTATTGCCCTTAACGTGTGCTGGACTGCTCTCGTTTATTCTCTTCGCAGGAGCATTGTCAAAAAGTCACAACAGTGATGCACACTATTGTGTTGCTATATTTAGGACATCCTCATACCATTGTGTCAGGTTTCAGACATGAGACAAAACAGCTTCAGGTTCAGTAAAATTATGTCTCTTGTACAAGCGGGCAAAGAGCCCCCTTTCACATGGCCTCAGGCAAAGAAGCCAACAAGCTAGCATGGCCTCAGGCAGGTAAAGTTTGTTGACATTCACAATTCCTTTTTTAATACTAGATTAAATACAATTTTATGGCCAAATGAAAGATGTGAATGTACTACAAAAACAGAATCTGCTGAACGGCACTTTCACAAAGATTAGAACTTAACACGTGCTTTTACTGTGTTTGCGTCGCTTCCGTGCAAGGAAAAAAAATGACTGTATGATGAAGTGTTATTTTTATGAAAAATTGTTATCATTATTATTATTATTACTGTATATTTTATTAAGTAAAGTAATACCTCAGTTATGTTCCATGCAGTTACCCACAGAAAAGGGCTCTTTTGCCAGCACAAGGTCTAACCATAACTAGATCGTACTGTAAAACAGAACAATAAAACCTCGAGGGCGCATATGTTAATCCTTGGAAATAAGATTGTCTGTGGAACCTTGGGTATCCAATGCACTATTATACTTATGTTCAAGTCCAGCTGTGTTCAAGATGATCTCCAATCATGCAGTGAGTGTACAACACCTTTCATACAGTTAATGTGCATCAGACATATAATAGAGTGCATTGTGTGAACTGCTCCAGACAGATAGAACAGTCCTGGCTGGGCTAACCTGTCTGCACTGTGTCTGAACACTATCCTCATGCAACTGTGGTTACCAAGCCTGTGAGTCTGACAGAGGCACATGGTATGGCTGGCCAGCATAATAACAGGTTCACCAGGTGCATGTTTGACGTAACTTGGCGGTTGTTTTGCACACTGCTGTCCGTGGTGGGAAAAGAAGAAAAACTTCTGAAAGTCTCCCACGTACCTTTAACCAGAGACTGAACTTTACTGTGAACAAATGGATAAAGCTCTTCATTTGCATAGAAATCATCATGTGTATGAAGCTGAGATCATTATTCTTTGGCATTGTCTGACCTTAAGACTCCAAAAACAAATCTGAGTGGCCAAGTTTCAGTTGAAAACAGCTTTACAGTTGACTCACATCCTTGTCGTCTTCTCTCTTGCAGCCTTACAATGTTACTGTCACCGCTGCCCCAACTCCACATGTACCACGGACGGTCTGTGCTACGTGTCCATCACCAAGTCTGCGAGTGGGACCACGCAGCAGAGCTGGTGTATCAGCGAGACAGAGCTCATCCCACGTGATCGCCCCTTCGTCTGCGCATCCTCTACCAAGGATGACACAGGCATCTACCCCATGTGCTGCAACACTGACTGGTGCAACAAGAACCCCGACCCTAACATGTTCCCAGGTGAGCCCGCACAGAAAAGCACTCCATAAGGTTGATGCAGGAAAGTCAGAGTAACAAACTCCACCCATTTGGTCCTTGTTGTGATCCAGCATTCCTCAACACTCAAAACTTTCAGGTATTTAAACCACATTTAGCCCAAAAGGTTCTGTATCATGTGCTTAGAATATGCCCTTTCATGGAAAAGTGAATTGTCCTTGAGTTTTATGTTATTCGTAAACACTAAAGTTTCAAAACTGTTTACTGCCCACGCCACACAGTCTGTAAATGGAAACTAAGCTGGAGAAATAGTTAGTTTTGATTTGAAAGTTTTTCTGATGCTGCAAAAATAAAAATATATTTATCCGCCTACTCAGCCTACAGCGGTTTAGCTCCCGCCACATTCGTGCTGCAGTTATAAGGAGTGTTTCATCTGAACTACTAACTGAATGAGGCACAGTAAGTGACCTTAACATACATTAGTCTTAAAGGCACATACAATAAAAACAGTCTGTTTAATTCTATAGGATGAAGAGAAAACCATTCGGACATTATATGTTGATCTCTGAGAAACAGGTCAACAATAGAATGATTGAGCATACGCTCATTACATACTCAGACTGTTAGTATTTGTTTATATCAGCAGTTGGCATTTCTTGGTGTTTTTCAGAATCACTCAATGGACCTTGAGGATTTTTCATGTGGTGGGAGGCAGTAGTGCATCGATTTCTCATTGTTCAAATAGACCTGGGTTGTCTCAAGTTTGAATCTGAGAAGAGAGGCAGAGGGGATCTGGACAACATGGCCACAGCTTTTATGTGGACAGATCTAATGACCCAAGTCTTTGGTAATTTGGAACTTGATTGGAACATCATTGGCATAATTCACTGACAGCAGGTTTAATAGTCATGGATTAAGCCTGAACTTGGGAAAACTGAAATTTCAGTGCTGTTTCATCATTAACAATCCTATTTATTCTAGGCTCAGGCTTAATCTGGGTCTTGTGAAAATCAAGGGTATTAATAGGGAGTTAATCCTCCCTTTTGCAGCAGCAACAACCTCTACTGGTCTGAGGAGACTTTACATTAGTTGTTGGTATGTTGCTGTGAGGATCTGATTGCTTTCAGCTATGAGATCATTAGTGAGGTCAGGCATTGATGTTGGATGATTAGTTCTGGATCACAAACACCACACCAGCTCATTCAAAAGGATTTGGATAGAGCTCCATGTCTCCAGAGGACACAGCTCCACTGCTCCACAACCCACTGTGGGTGACTTTCTACCCCTCTAGCTGGCACTTGGCATTGAGCATGGTGAACTTAGGCTCATGTGTGATTGCTCCAGAGTAGAGGTGTGCATTCCCATATGATTCTGCAGTTCTTATGGGACTCAAGGGTCCCATCACAATATCTTACGGTGTGGAACTACATTTCAATGTCGTGCATAAGAAGCGGGAGCAGGACAGAACTTGTCCATTTTTGGTGGGAGCGGGAGGGAGCAGGACGAATTCTAGGGGCAGACCTCCACTCCAGGGCATCCCATTCTCTTGGTGGTGCTTGTCTATGGTTATATAAGCTGTATAATTAAACACATGGGTCAGCAGTGAAAGCGCTATAGACTAGCTGAATTCACTAATTAGAATGGGTGTCTGGATGCTTTTGACATACGCGTACAATCCTCCTCCGTTTTCAGCTAGTATAATCAGTCTGTAAATTAATTCTGAAAAATTCTGAAATTAATTCTTATTTTCTCTTGCTTGAATCATGAAATGATACATTGGTATGTAGACTATTTTACAGACTGCTACCTGCAATTGAAGCATCTGATACAGAGAGACATCTCAGCTTTTATTGAACCTGCTGCCCACGACCAGAGCGTGCACACACACATGCCCTGTCTCTAACTAACTCACCCACTCAGTATCCACCCTCCACACTCTGTGCCAACACACTGTAAGTTTCTACAGGAGCTCTGTTATTAAGTTATTACCTGGATCACACGGTGAAAACAAGTTTTGCATGCTCGGTTTTGGTCTTAAATAGCCACACCATCAATCTCCCCTGCAGGCTTGCAGCACTAAAACTTCAGTTGAATGTTCCCCTCAATCACAACAGGCAGAAACAAGCAATTACGGCAGAAACTCAGAGCACGGTGAGAATGGGCTCAGGAAGCTCCAAGAAACAGCATGGTAATTTCTCTCATTGTCCTATTCACCGGCTGTTGTGTTGCATTTGAAGACATGTCTGCTGCAAGCTCAGACACGCAGGTAGACGAAGAAAAGGCCACTTTTGACCCACTGGAATTTTTTTCTCTAAACGCGGTTCAGTTTTTTTCCCGAAGTGTAGCCATCATATGACTTTTGCACAAAAGGTCACGTTTCTATCACAGTTGCCTTTATGCTGCTGCCCAAGAAGGTACCGCCAACCACTCGATATGACTTGCAGAACATGTCACTGTTCCTGAGTGCCTGCCGCCCTGTAGTCTAGACAGCCAGCTCATTGTTTCATAAATAAACACATTGCTGTGCTAATTGCACATAAGGCAGCATAAGAGGAAGAGTCTCAAGAGGAGACAGTCATGCTTGACTCATCTGTGACCTGAAAGCCAGACATGGACTCAACCTTCTGCAGAACTATGAACAAAAAGCAAATATTTTTGCCATTCAGCATCAAACGTGTTTTCCATGTGGTAAGCATTTTAACTAGTTTTATTTCTTTGACGGAGAAGTAAATTCTTTGACTGAAAAAAGCAAGATAAAATAACATTTCACATGAGTTACAGGAATGTTCTTCACAAACCCAGATCTCATAAACATTCAGGGCTGGAAGAAGAACAGAAACAGAAAAAATAAATGAAAGGATGGGCATTAAGTCAAGTTTATCAGGTGAAAAGGAAGTATGCAGTGAAAAACTTCATATAGTACTGTGCAAACGCTTTAGGAATTGTTTAGAAAACGTGCATTCCAAAACGCTCTTCATTTGGGTTTATTTTCTCTTATAGTTGCTGGTATTAAAAAGAAAGCAAACCAGATCATAGGATACCACAAGAGTGCTGTACAACAGTGCTGTACATTTAAACACACGTAGGTAGTAGATAGTACAAAGTAAATGGTTTAACACACAGGTAGGTTTTCCTTCTTTGGTGGTATGCGCTGCAGTGGCTAATAGGCAGTACTGGGCCTGGCACGAAAGCAAATTATCGTATCGGTGGGTATGAAGTTTGTTTATATTAATAAAAACGGTATATGGGGAAAATCTCCTGGCCTTTGTGATTTGTAATGAACACTTGGAAATGAGATCAATCGAGATCTCGCCTGTTCCATTATAAACAAAGAGGGTCCCGAGGATTCCATGCCTTGTTACTGTTTTGACTGTATGTGTGTTTTACTGTTGCTTCTTTTCTTCAGTGAATTTCTCTGTTAAGTGTAATCGATCAGTTCGAGTGTTGTCTGAAAACTTCTCTCTCTCTTTATCCTTCTCCCTCAGGGCCAACAGTGAAGACTCCCTCTCTGGGGCCCGTGGCCCTGGCGGCCGTCATCGCTGGACCCGTTTGTGTGCTTTGCTTTGTGCTGGTCACCGTCTTCTACATCTGCCACAGTCGCTCGGTCATCCACCACCGTGTGCCTAATGAAGAGGACCCCTCCATGGACCACCCCTTCATTACTGTGGGAACCACGCTCAAAGACCTCATCTATGACATGACCACATCTGGATCAGGCTCTGGTGGGTTTCTCAAGAGCATTTAGTCCGGCGTTGATTTTTGCAATTCAAACAGCTGCATGTTAGTTTAATCCGTTATAATAGTTTACAGTGTTATTAAAGGAAACATTAGTGTTCATTTACTGGATGCAGCTGTAGGTGGTATGGCTGCGTGGTGCCTTCACAGTAAGAAGGGCCTGGGTTCGATTCCTGGGTGGGGTGTCTTTTCTGTGTGGACTTTGCATGGTCTCCCTGTGTCTGCGTGGGGTTTCCTCCCACAGTCCAAAGACATGCTGTCGGGTGAATTGGAGCTAAATTGGTCCTAGATGTGTGTTTGTGTCTGTCCTGTGATGGACTGGCAGCCTGTTCAGGGTGTTTCCTGCTTTCTGCCCACTGAATGCTGGAATAGGCTCCAGCACCCCCTGCGATTAGAAGATAAGTGAGCAGATGCAGCCGTTATAAGGTGACCCTGTTAAACTGGCAGTAGCTTGGTGTTTTAGGTGTATGTAATTTAACATCAAATCAAATCGTGAGGCCAATCATTCTCTGAGTAGAGAGCTTTTTGAGCCATTTGTGATTTTCACACAGAGGATTTTGTATTCCACATTTAACCCATCCATGAAGTGAAACACCCACATACACACTAGTGAATACACACACTAAGGGGCCGTGAGCACACTTGCCCGGAGCAGTGGGCAGCCCTATCCACAGCAGCCGGGGAGCAACTGGGGGTTAGGTGTCTTGCTCAAGGGCACCTCAGTCGTTGCTGTCGGTTCAGGGAATCGAACCAGCAACCCTCCGGTCACAAGGCTGGTTCCCTAACCTCCAGCCCACGACATGCCATTTACAGAGCACTAACCTGGTACTGCCTGATTTACACCGCAACAGTTTGTGGTCTTTTGGTTAAATACATGTCGAAGCAATGCCACATAACCGTTTCCATTGTGCTGAATATGAAACCTGAAGTGTGCTCAACATTTTTCTCTGGCACTTCATTTCATGGCATTGACAGTTGACAGCATTTTAACTACACATGCCTATACCTGATTAAGTTGTTAAGCGATTGAGTTTGTATATCTGTGTATTCAGATCACCACACACGTTCCCAGGTTTATCTAGCGGTTTTAGTTCTGCACTCAGTGGCTTTTTGTAGTGACTCTTTCCGCCCGAGACTTGGGCGTAACGTCTCAGAGACTACAAGGTCTCTGGCTTTTTGTTTCGTGATTATGCCTTGCTGTAATTACGTGCTGAGATGCGCGAATACCTGCCTTGCTTTCCTGCCTCGCCTCTCTGTCTCTGCATGTCTGTCTGCCTCGTTGCTGTTTTGTTTGCGTATCTCTTTCTCTGAGAGTGCGCGGGAGTGTTTTGTCCTATTTCAATGAATACTTAGCCGGTCTGGGTTTCTTTCCACGGAATACAGATTTAGTTTGAGAAATTAAAGGGCCTGAGCGTTTCCTTTTGGTAGCTAAGGTTGTATTTACGTGGGTGTGTGTGTGTGTAAATTAGGGCATGGAAAATCAACAATTTTATTTGTCAGGAAGGAGAGAGCTGTTGAATATTGTGGAGCTGGTTTTGAATGGTCTTTAATAGTCACTGCTTGATTGTATGTATTATAGAATAATCATAATAATCACTGTCTGGTTTGAAACTGCAGCAGATTTTGGACTTCATGTACACAGGTATTTTTAAAACTTGGGGGTTTTCCTCCTTCCTTTTTGATTAGAATCCACACAAGCACTGTTGTTAAAAACGTAAGGTGGTGTCAAGAGCATGCCAAACCTGCGGACAGCAATATAACCCTAACCCTAAAGCCAACCCGTGTTGGCCAATCAGAGGACTGGCTGCGCCCATACCATGCGCTTACATGCTTGCCACACTAATAAAGGCACCTTTAATTAACGGTGCTGCTGCACGACTTTACACATTACTTAGTGCTGTAGTCAGCGGTTTGGGACTCAGCCCCTGTGTTGTGGGAGTGCTGAATATAGCAAAGACCTCCGTAGCGCATTCTGACACCTCTGTTCTTCAGTATTGTGTAAGAGTAACTGTATATTTGTATGTAAACATGTAAACGAGAAGTCCCGTTAGCGATGCTAAAACTAGCACTATTTTGCCTGCGTCCATCATTGCACAAAACCCACTATGTGAACAAAGGAGAAATCGGCGCACACTCTGACACCAAACAAAGGAGATAATGGAGCACACTCAGCGTTACAAGCCAAAAACTCCTTTCCTCTGTCTACATGACAACACTGAAAACAGCGCTTCTGAATATCTTAACTTTGGCAGGAGTGGCAGGAGGAGTGACCACTGTGCAGGACTTGTATATGTCATTCCCAAGACGAACTGACGCTGTATTGACCGCAAAAGGAGGAGGAGGCCCTACACCATACTAATAAATGATTGTGGTCTAAAACCAGGTGTTTCAGTTTCATTGTCCAACCCCTGTATGTATGTATGTATGTATGTATGTATGTATGTGTACATATGGACCTGTAGTCCCCACTCATTTTTTTTTTTTTTAATTCAGTTTCCAGTCAAACAGCCATCAAGTACAAATCAGAACAGTGGAACAGCAGACTAACCACTCCAGAGTTTAGACCTCAACACCATTTAATGTGTGATTACTTGGCTTGTAAAAAGCAACCAGCGTCTAAAACCGAGGTGGCTAAAAACCGAAAGCAAGTCTCCTAAAAAGAATGGCTGTAGTAAAGGTAAAGGGTGGACACACTAAAAACAGAAGAAATAATAATCCCAAGTAGGTGGTTAGGTGGGTCGTTTTTCGTTACATAGATTTTACTGCTTTTTATTTTGCATCGTGCTGAAGGGCAGTTTTGACTGGAAATGTATTCAACAAAAGGATGGCAGTACTGTATGCTTTCCGTTGGTGCCATCCCCTCTGCGACCAGAATAACAGGGTATTTCAAACACACCAACAACACCAACATCCTCCAGGCTTCATCAGACAAGTGGGAACTAGCGCAACGCACAATTAATCTCTCCAAACAAATCATTACCTTACCCTGCGCTTCCATTTACTGCAGCGTGAGTCTGATTTACAGGGACGTTGTGTATGCTCTTGGTGTGTCTGCTTAGACTTACTCTTGAGGCAACACGCTCTGTTTCGTGGCACTGTGGTAGAGTCAGCTGAGAACATTTGAGCCTTTTTTTCTTCTAAAAATAATGAAATGGAATATGAAATAATTACCCTCCGGTGCTTTCCGTGCGTTTCTTCATAGCCTCTATTATTGTGCACTTTGTTTTTCTCCTCCGAGCTTTATTTGTTTCTTAGGTGCATTGACTCCAGGACCTGGAATGCAGGACCATGAATGTTTCTCTTCCTGTGTCTTTCTGTCTGAAACGATTTCTTATGAGCTCAATCATGCTGGTCAGGGTGCTGTGCCACTAGCCTCCGAGGCTGTCCTTGGTCTGTACTGCTCTCCTCTGTACCAGAGTCATTCTACGCGTCCGACAGGGCAGAACCTCTGGACGATTGACAACACGCTCCATTTGCTTCCTCATCTTCCAGCTTTCTTTCATTTTTCAATTCTTCTTGCCTTTTCACCCTGTCCTTTCCTCATACACCCCTCACGTCTTCTTCAGTGCCGTTCAGTCACTGCACCCACACTGTCGTGGTAACAGTGTTCATGGGAAGATTGAACAGAGTGAAAAGGAGATGTTGTTCTCAGTGCTTCCCTTTGCATTCCAGTCCGAAAATGCCTTTGTGGCAAAGTATACTCAATGTATGTTGCTTCAAAAGAAAAATATTACAAGTGAAGACTCAAACCTCTCAGGTCGTTGCATAAATGAGTAAGTAATTAAGCAAGGCTTTATTTGTGTTATATGTTGTATAGTATATTTTCCTTATATTACACTCTTAGAACAGCGCTTACCTTACAGTCATAAAACCACTCTAATGATTAATTAATCATGTCATTTTGCAGGTTTCAAAAGGTGTTGTGCAGGAGAAATTGAGTATTCACTTAACCGTCCCAGGTGCCAGTATTTGATTTTAACAGGTCTTAACAGCACTGTAAAGTATTACAGCTCTCTTCATGTTTGAGAAGAAATATACTACATTACACTTTGAAGCTACGAAGCACACTTTCCTACATGTTTGCATTGCCAAAAACGTTGTTCCTGGGAAACGTAGGGATATGGTCTTAACTACTGTAGTTGATGTTAGCTAGGTCCAGAAGCAGTACAGATATAGTTCTCTGGCAAACCAACGTGAGAAAAGACCTGTGTAGAAGAGGTGTCCACATCACCATCCAGCTGTAGTGTTAGCTCATCTGAAGAGGTAGACCTCCACTTGCCCGACATAAAAAATTAACCAATTTCTCTTGGCTGTTTATTTTGCTATCATCTAAAATAGTAAACCCACGACCCTTTTGGTGCAAATCAGAAAAAAATTTAATCTGAAACATTATATCAAAATTGAGCTGTACTGCCGATACTTCCCTCTGTCTATACTGAGGGTCTTTTATTTAAAAGTACACCAACTGTCAATACTATGCATATAGGTTCAGCTTATCAGAGTAAAGTGAGCAGGGAGAGGGGAGGGTCTTTGTTACGCATGCATCTCCACTCAGATTACTTTCCTTACTACATATCAGGAAGGTGAATAGCTCTGTTTAAGAACTATTATTTATTTTACTAGTTATAGTACATAACCAGAGCTTAGTAGACTCAGGGGATCTGGTATGGTTATTTTCATTGTTCATAAGTTTGGGGTCTACTAGAATAGATTTACATGCTTCATACTTTATACTTTACATCCATATTCACCCGTGGTCTGAAATGCTTGCTCTCAATCTGAAACGTCCAGCCTGCTCTTGATTGGTCAGCCTGCTTACTCTGTTCTAAATCGGTCAACCACAAGAGTGGTTCAAAGCAGAAGCAGCATTCTGCTACAAGTTCGGCCCCTTCGAGCGGCCTGTAAGGATTGTGTTCCGAGATGACATCACCTTGTAACAGAGAAAAGGGCTGGAATACCAAAATAGAGGTGTTTTGGGTAGCTGAAAAAAGTGCTTTCTGTGGGACAGTTTCATCATCTGTCGTATACTTTGGGCTTTATAACCCTGTAGACCGTTTACATGGACATAATGTGTCCCCTTTAAGCTTTTCAACATACAAAATATCGAAATTTTACTTGAATCTTGACCTCAGAATTTAAAACCGTATCAATTCTGAAATGTGTGCTTTGCTATGCCCCTAATGCGCATGCATGTAAGTCATGTGCATGGTCCAAAAATGAACATATTACCATAAACATATGAACACAAGGTACATTGAAAAATGCTGTATTGAAAAATGAATAGAATTTAATCACATGCTGGATTTTGTGTATCCATGCTCCATGCCAGCCCAGTGCTGATCTCGAGTCAAAGTCAATTTTTAGCTTTTTTTTTCTTCCCTGGAGATATCCAAACGCCTATTCAACTTTTAAGGATTTCTTAAACATCAAAATTAGTCAGAATATACATACTAGTCTGAAGTCTTTGATGCTTAACCCCTCTCAGAGGTCGCTGTTTGATGTTCCCTGTTTGAAGCGATGAAGTACTCCTAAATATACCTAAATGTATTTTCCGTTGTTGAATTTATGCACACAGTCAGTTTCATACTCGTGTACTCAGTGGCTCTGCCTGGTCTAATGTCCAACCATTAGTCCTGTGACTATATCAAAAGCAAAAAGCTGATATCAACTCGGTGAACTTATTGTAGCGTATGCGTGGTAGCTTTTAGCTGACCAATGACTGCTGGCTGAGCATTGATTGTGTTGCGCTAACCTTGTCTGCTCAATCTGTGCTGTTCCTGTTCTGCGTATATGCGGACAGCATGCTCCATTTGCCTCCTAATGGCCTGCCTTTCTATTTCTGCTGCCAACCCCGTGGCACTCAAAAGACTGTATGCTTAGCATCAAGTCACCAGCCAGACAGACAGAACTCCAGATTTCTGTCCTTCTTCACCAAAGATGATGGCGATGGTTCTGTTTCACCTGTTACGTCCTGTTGTTAGTATTATTGTAATTACATAAACTCCGCTTCTCGTCATTAACGCAGGTTGCTGTTGTTAATTAATAACACGGTGTAGTCGTTTCACGATCTCGGCTTTAGATTAGCTCAGAACAAATTAGCGTCACATTATCAGTCCACACTGATGTGCCGTGGATAAGCTTAAAGCTCGTAGATTCATTGTGCTTCGCTTTGATAGCCTAGATTCTTACTGAGCACCTGGTCTTTTGGATCCTGGCCTTTCAGTCAGCAGCAGCGAATGAGCGTGCCGTTTCTGCTACACATGGCTAATGGAACTGATACGATCACTTTTTCATTCGGTTCTTTTCATGGATGCCACAGCAAATGTTCTTATTGTAGTTTTAGCCTTTGGATTTCAGTAACTGAAGACAGGAATAGAGCCCCTTATTCAGAGGTACTATGAAGTTTATTTGCCGTCTTTGCTTCTTAACCATTGAAAGTGGAGTTATTATCCTTATCACTTTGCTTTGCTCCATTTCTGTCCACTTTACATCAACAGATTTCAATTTCGTACTTTGCTTTTAAGGTTGTATAAATGTTGACGATGCAAACACAACAGCAACTTTTCATCAAATTCAACATCAAATAAAATCTATCTTTCATTATTTCCGAACCAAATTACAACTAACTTCTTTCTTTCTTCTCTCCCTCCTTCAGGTCTTCCTTTGCTGGTGCAGAGGACCATCGCCAGAACCATCATCCTGCAGGAAAGCATAGGCAAGGGTCGCTTCGGGGAGGTGTGGCGGGGAAAGTGGAGAGGAGAGGAAGTAGCAGTGAAGATCTTCTCCTCTCGTGAGGAGCGCTCCTGGTTCCGCGAGGCTGAGATCTACCAAACCGTCATGCTGCGCCACGAGAACATCCTGGGATTCATCGCTGCCGACAACAAAGGTCAGCCCCATGGTGTAGGCACCCCCCGGCTGAGGCCGTACAGAGTTGAGAGAACTTCCAGCCTTTGTCAGATTGACTAACACCCCGGGCTGGACCAAAGGTCTTTTGATAATGATGCTGTCATGGCAAAATGAAAGATGACCTTTGATGTGGACCATGCTTGTGGTGCTGCTTTGAAAAGCAACAAAACGTACATCTATGCGACCTTGATCTGAAAGGCTCTGCGAAGCTGCAGTGCAGACGGAATTTTATGGCAGCTCTAAAGCATGTAACTTCTGAAAGTACTCTTTCATGACATAGGCCCCTTTTTGTGTGGTAGATTTGAATGACACGAATCGATTTGGCATTCGGCTGTATCGACACTTCATCTTACTTATTCCCAGAGCTCGGGCCGTAGTTTTTGTTAAGCTTCTGATGGAGTTAATTGAGCAAGAAGAAGGATTTTAAAGTTTTGTTCTGACTCTCGCAACTTAGCCCAGAGCTCGCATATTAGTTTTACCTGAAGAGTTTATCGACTTCAGGCCTTGTGCTTCCGCGTGATGGGACCGAAGGGGGTTTGAAACAGAACGGCTTAGCGGAAAGCAGAGAGCAGTGTTTACAGAGTTACTTGCCAGTTATTGTATTTGCGATTTGTTTGAAAGTTTGCATGGGGCTGTTGGGAAGAGCGAACTTGTGCTTGTGGGGTAGAGAGTAAGTGTGTTTATGCAAGGCCAGGGCAGTGCTAGGAGTCAGCCCAGCTGCTCTGAGATCACACTAGCCATCTGGAGTTCCATAGCTGTGAGCAGAGGTGTTATTTACTCTGTCCATTAATCTGTCTCTCTCCTTCTCTCCTCTCTCTCTCTCTCTTTCGCTTTCTCTCTTTCTCTCTCTCAGATAATGGAACTTGGACACAGCTGTGGCTGGTGTCAGACTACCACGAGCACGGCTCCCTGTTTGATTACCTGAACAGGTACACGGTGACGGTGGAGGGCATGATCAAGCTGTCTCTGTCCACTGCCAGCGGCCTGGCCCACCTGCACATGGAGATCGTAGGAACACAAGGTAAGGGGTCAACACCTGCCTACTAAATTACCCTAACAGCTGAAGCTGTGGCGCCTGCCGCCTTCAGAACAGCAAAAAAGGAACGGAGACGTGGACACAGCAAGCCAAAACATGATGTACCGTTTAAGTCGATACAGTTGGCTGTCCGTTTGCTCAGAACTTCCTGTCAGTGTTGAAACTGATGCAATACTAAGCACATTCGCAGCACGTTAATTCAATTAATCTAAGCATGCATGAACATCAGGCTCTTAACCACCAAACTGGCAACACTATACAGTCTTTTGCTTTGTTTATTAATGAAGGCGAATGCTGTACATGTTATTAGTATTTAGAACTGATCACAAACTTGTTTATTTTAGGAGATGAAATGTCATCTCTTGGCACTCATGAAAAGTGCCATGTGTTTTTGTAAAAATGCTCCTCTTAACAAGTTGTGATATAGCAGGCCGGAATAAAAGCCCTGTAGTGGAGGGATTCTCCAATACAGTTGTTTTTCACACCAGCTCCTTCATCAAACTATTATTTTGTAATTCGTTTTGAGTGATTTTACCATAATTGTGTGATAGTTAAGATGTCTACAGTGATAAGTTAGCCTTCTGAGCCCTATAAATACATTAGACAAACATGGTTGAATATAAAACATCCCAGTATGTGAGGTATACAGAAAAAAAGAATAGAATACTGAATCAGTACTCATTATCAGATGTCAGGAGATTAAAAAGCCAGTATTTTGCGTATTCTCCGGCAGTGCATCCAAATAAGCAGGTCCAGTTATACATTCTTAAACTCTGGATATCGGGATTCATACTTCCTACAACTAGGCGAAACCTTTAACAGCTGTGACACCTGGGAGCTCCTGTTAATCTGTTTTTAATGAAACCGCTCTGTTACTGAAGTAGTGACAATACTCACAGTATGCTAATAAAAGCTTGTGATGTTTTATCAGGATTGTATCATACTATATCCTCTTATCGCCCCTGTAGATTGAGCTGTTGGCGGATATTGTTAAAAGAGCAGACCGCAGGGCATGTGGAACTGAAATTTCCACACCCTTAATAGAACAGGGAAAGACTAAAGACTGCATTTTGGCTCCTGCCTCTTTCACTAGCGGTATCAGTCTGATCCCTGTAGGACACTGTCTGTGTGTGAATGCTTAACAGATGTTAATTAAGCTGCCCTCCTCAGCTGAGCTGCTGGTTCATCTTCAGCCAGACAGCACGGTTTCTCTGTGACCGATAGCACGGTGATCATCACAATCATTTTACCTCGGGGAATTATTAGGAAACAGATGCAAGACATGTTTCAATCGTAATGGACTATTTTCCAAGACGTGACAAAGCAGTTTCTCCGTGCCAAAGAGATTACTCAGGAACATTTGCTGCTTTTTGTTTACAAGCGTATCATTGACTTATCAATGGTGGAACTGTTTGCTTTTTTTGTGCGTCTTCCTCGTTACAGCCGTTAAATTGAGACTTAATGCTCCATGACACTGTACTGTTATAGAACAACAGGGCTTTTTAAAACTACTTTTTATAAAAGGCCTCTTTTGTGTTTTTTTATATAAAATCTTATTATAAAACAGATGAAGATTTGTATTAAAAAGCCTTTTACGCTGTCACTAACAAATCTGTTTTCCTCTGAGCATCCTCATTTTCATTTCCATAGGCAAATAGGCAGTTTGTATGGGCATGTAGGCGAGGCCAAGAAGCAGTAGAACAGTTTTAGGTGAAGATGATTGCCATGCTGTTCCTGTTAGACTGTGTTGCCCGTTGTCCTGGTGTGACTGCAGACTGTCCCATTCACACACACTATGTGCTGGACTGGGAGTGCTACAGAGCCTGCCAGGAATAATGAAACCATTTATTTAGCTCATACCCACACTACGAATGACTCCTCAGGGTGTCCACTTTTCCTCATGTTTGTGTGTGTGTGTGTGATGTGAAGCAGGTTTCTCTGACTGTGTAAAAACGTATTATAAATCTCCCAGTAGCTGCATTGCACCACTATCGAATCAGCTCGGTCCTCTCCGAGCTCCCTCTCTGCTCTTCAAGGCCTTCCAGTTAGTTTTCATCGGATGGCTTTGTCATTACTGTTTCATACATAGAAACTGTCAAGCGTTTGCTCCTACTTGTTGATAATACTTTCTCTCTTTTTACAGCTCTCAATTAGGCCTAAATGATAAAACAATAACTATTTGTATTGAAATCAACATTTTAATATTTATAACAAGTTAGAGGTACGGCAATGTGCTGTATGCATTCTTAGGCATGTGAGAAAATGTAAATCTGTAAAGCAATTATTCGTCAAAAAACTACCATAAAACACTAAAACAACATGGAAATAAATACAAATAGACAATGCATTGCAGTTTTCTGTGTGAACATATTATATTATTTATATATATATATATATATATATGAAGATCTCCTGGTTCCTATCCAGTACCTGCGTCAACTGATCTGTTTTTCATTAAACTAAACCATATGTGGTGCAAATACATACAGTCAAATCCAACAGCAAAGGCTTGAACTTCTAGTAACTGCACATTCGGTACACTGAGTGGTGATGTATGCCTTTTCCTCTCACTGTGCTTGCAGGGAGAGGAAGTCTGGCCATTCACTCGCAGGTGCAATCTTTGTAAATGCAAAGGCCAGATAATGTTTTAATGTTTTTGAAACTGAGCTTTTAAAAGGCTTATTCTTACGTTTTGACTTGTAGGCCACACTGGAATAAGCCTTCTGTGTTTTTGAGGGTTCGCACATTACTCTGGCTTTAAATTGGCCATTACAAAATGAAACAGTAGTTCTAGGTAATTATCATTAATAAATTAAATATAGAAAATATGGAAAAATAAATGGAACAGTATGTAACAGGAGTTTTAGCTATATAGCCAGCCCTCATGTTTATCTAATATCACACCCTTCTGTCTGATTTCAGGCAAGCCAGCTATCGCTCACAGGGATCTGAAATCCAAGAACATCTTGGTGAAGAAGAATGGCACTTGCTGCATCGCCGACCTCGGCTTGGCTGTGCGCCATGACTCGGCCACAGACACTATTGATATTGCCCCCAACCACCGAGTGGGCACCAAAAGGTAATATGAGTATTTTTATTGTCTTTTGAAACTATCATTGAAATCCTTCAATTCCCTTAAGACGGCTTTGGTTTTCAGTTGCATTTGTCAGTGGTTGACATGTTTGGTGACCAAAGCCTGCTCTGAAAAAAGGACTCCATTTAATTTGCTTCATTTGAACCTGGATTTCGTTTACACATTCATTTGCAATCAGTTATAGTACATCAACTCTGATTTGTCTTTCAGTTGACTTTTGGCAGTGATTGTATTGATGTAATATATTTCATTCATGTAGAAGTAATGCACATTCATTTAAATCAAGTGTTTCAGTGTAGGAGTCCCATATTTTTTACTTTTAAAATGACACTATGGCCATCAGTTATTCGAAGCAGAGGCCGATCTTTCTGTTTTGTCAGGTGCCCCTGGCTATAGTATTACACTTTCTCTTTTTTTGGTAACTAACAGTGCTGAGGAAGTGGCCATTTACCTTACATCAAACCACCAAACCACCGAAAGTAGTTAAATGTCCATATATTCACAAATATTGACCATTAATAAACTTCCATCTGACTGACTGTATTGTCATTTGAAGTTAAATAATAGAGGGGGTGTGGGGGACACCAAGCAAAAAGCATCAGCTGAATGATTTCTGGTACTGAAGCATGATTTTGTTAATCACAGCTACTAGTCATTTTTAAATTGTTTTTGCTTGGTGACTCAAACTTCACATTTGAATAGACCATCATGTATGGACAAAGCCTACAGTGTATATACTCACAGTGTGTGATAATGTTTGGTTCATACTACATGAAATGCAACCTGTATAGAGAACTAATTGTCTACAGGCAATTATAAATAAAGTGGCTTTGTACAAACTAACACGCTGCGCTACTGCATACTGAGCAAACATGCTGAGAAACAGAGGTACAGCAGCTCCACTAACCACACTGTGCATTGAAATACACATTGTACAACAACACACAGCGTATTGTTTCTCAGCATGTTTGCTCGGTACGCAGTAGCGCAGCATGTTATTTTGAATGAAGCAGTTTTATTGATAAGAATGGAAAATTTACAGTCTGTTTACAAAATACCTTGCAACTCTATTTAGTCAAACTGAGCAAAGTCAGCACATGCAAGCTTGTTGACTTTTTTCGCCAGACAGTTTTGCTAGCTCTAACTGTCTCCACCTGTGTTGTGGTTGAAGTGTTTGGTTGTGATTGTGTTTGCGGGCTAAAATCTCACAGTGTATTCCTGGCGGGAATCTACCAAAGCAGAAGCATCATAGTGTCAGTAGCACTTATTCACTTACCTCATGTAGTATCAGCTGGTATTACATTTTGGGAGGTTGGGTATGAGTACATGAGCATGGTATTAGTTTAGTATCAATATCAGTGCATCCATAGTAAATACAACATGCATTTTTTAGATTTGTCAAGCCAATCTGTTTTATTTATAGTAATATGTAAGTAGCTCACAGATGTCCATCTTCAGTCCTGTAGGTCCAGCTCAAGCTGGTGGTTTTCCTGCTCAGACACACCTGTTCAACTTCAGTTCACTCAGGGCTTGAGCGGGGAAATCACTGAAGTGTGGTAGACTCCGGGGCGAGAATTGGACACCACTGGTGTAGCTAATGCGGTTCACCCACACCTCATTCCTCTCCATGAAGCCATTCTGACTCTCAGTAGTTTTCAGTTGCTTTCAAAGCAGTTGTTAGTGAAAGAGATATAGTGCAGCGAGCGCTTCAGGCAGGCGCTCGTCTGATCCAGGCAGGAGGGAAGTAGGTACAGCAGCCAGCGTGTGAGTCACCACATGGAAACCCACAGCTCATAAAAAAACGCCTTCTCTCCACTGCGGCGGCCTGAAGCAAGAGCACGCATCCGTGCGTCTGACTGTTCTCCGATGTACAAGGCTGGAGCTGCAATTAGTTTTCATGCTTTCAGTGAAGGACTTTTTCAGTACACTGTAAGTCTGCAGCGGAAGCAGATATGAACCTTGTATTGGGCGCTTGCTCTTAATCTGTTACTGTTTGGGCAGCCATTTAGAAAACCCTTGCACTGATGAACCTGCGGAAGGTGGTAATTAAAAAGAGCTTTTTTCTATAACAGTCCTAGCCAGCAGGTCTCGATATCTCTGACCAATTTGGCTTTAACATGCCTTGGGCAGGTGGATTGTGCCAGGGTCAGGAGGTGCCATTCAAGACACGTGGCACAGTTCTGGCCGTTGATCATCTCTCCTGTTTTGCCTTCAAGCCCTGACTCTAATATAACATGGGGAGTAGGGGGAGACCCCTAGTGACCCCTGAGAGGAGCCAGAGGAACTGTCGGCCTGTTATTAAATCTGCACCATTGCTGAGTGGTCAGTGAGTGCTCAAATCACAGGTTTCTTCACAGCTGCTTTGTGAAGACAGCCATTGTAAGCGTCAAGGATACAAAAGAAGTACTGTTGCATTGTATGTTGGTCTGCAGGCAAATGAAAGAATACAAGATTTACAATACAAGAATACAATCTTGGATTGCAAGCATCATGAATGCAAACAACTTTGAGTACATCTTGCTGTACCTAACGTGTTATAGGTAGGTAAGTGGCTAGGGAGCCGCTGAAGTCTTTGGTGAAATTGGCGTTTTTTTGTTTTTTGGCTGAAAGAAAAAAACAGGCTACACATTCTGGCCAAAAAAATAATCTGAATGATAATGAAAATGAGAAGTTAGGATTAAAAACACCATGTCCTGTTTACTGTTCGCACTGTTGGTCTGCGTGAGCTGCAGCTAACCAACAGTGAAGCACTTAAACATGGTCCTCTGCAGATGCGTTCTATATAGTCTTTAACTTGCATGCTTATATTAGATGTTTTAATGAAGATCTCTAATGGAAATCACCTATATATATATTAGGGGTGTAAGAAAAAAAAACAGTACCGATTTTTAATTAATATTTTACACGTAAAGATTCGCGGCAGTTGATGATTTTGTGTTGTATTTAAATCCCCGACCGCTAGATGGCAGACAGTGGTTCACTTCAGCCATTAGGC